>NW_020769311.1:3633032-3665440 GCF_900518735.1 Pseudonaja textilis
GGAAGGAAGGAAGGAAGGAAGGAAGGAAGGAAGGAAGGAAGGAAGGAGATAAGGGAGGTAATCCCAACTCAGTTGCTGGTGATCAACTCATTATCTCAGCTGAAAGTTGGTTCCAAGCTTTCACTACTCTTTCTGTGAAGTAATACTAACATTACTTTTGAACTTCCCTCCTTTAAAAGAGAGTGCTACAGGTGACACAGTGCTACCTAGACTGCATTTATCTTATTAAAAGAAAGGTTACATGAAAATTTGGATGAATTGCATCCTATGCCCTGGACAATTCTGCCTTCTAAAGAATGACTTAGCTTAGTCAGTCGAGGAAACACTTCAAAAGTTTCTGCTTGCCACAAAGCTGAAGAAGCGAGGTTAATCCTTTAAATAAAAGGGAAGAGATTCCAAAAGATCTAGATAGGCTTGAGCAATGGGCGGAAGTGAATAGGATGGAGTTTGATGGGGAGAAATGCAAGGTTAGGAAAAATGTAAGATACAAGAATAGGATGTGGGGTGGCCTAGCTGGGCAACCCAATACACGGAAGGGATCTGAGTGTCCTTGCGAACTACAAGCTAAGCATATGCCAGCAGTGTGATGCAGCTGCTAAGAATGCAAAAGCTATCTTGGGACACATTAACCATGGCACAGAGTCCAGATCGCAGGAAGTCATTGTTCCACTCAATTCTGCTCATTTGGAATATTGTGTACAAGACAGTTAAAAAAAAGACAATGATAAATGGAAGCAGGTGCAGAAGAGAATTTCTGAGGTAGTGAACTGTCTAGGTATCCTATGAAGAACAGTTGAAGGATCGTATATTTTGAGCCTACCTTAAAAATAAAAAAGAGACTGAGAGGAGATGAAGCAAATCTCCAAATATCTGATGGGTTTTCATAGAGAAGAAGGGTTCTCTGTTGATCCAGGTTCAAGCCAGACATCACAAGAAGAGTTTCCTGACAATAGAACCTGCCCTGGACGTGATGGCTGTATCTTTTGCTAAAGGTCTTCATCCTGGAGGGATGTACTCATGGAATAGGTACTGAACAGAGGGTTGGAAGATAATGGCCTCTAATGACCTTTTCCAATTCTATGATTCTATAACCCAGCCATGTTGGGCTGTAGAAGTCAATATCATGGTGATAATCTGGAAATATAAAAGATTGTGAGATGGAATGTAAGAAGAGTTTATGGTAATCTCCATGAATGAAATGAAAAAAAAAAAACCTTGTGCATTTGTGAGAGTAAGAAAGAGAACACAATAGAATACATGCAATCATATTGAGCTATTTTATCTATTTATTTCTAGAATACATGCAATCATATCGAGCTATGGTAATCTCTATGAATGAAATAAAAAAAAAAAAGATACCTTGTACATTTGTGAGAGTGAGAAAGAGAACACAATAGAATACATGCAATCATATCGAGCTATTTTATCTATTTATTTCTTTACATAGATTGAATCAACACTCAGCTCCAGCTTACTGTGAGCACTTTACATAATGTAATATTTACATAATCAAAGCCCAGAATAATGAAAGATACTTGCATGGAAGGGAATGCATATATTTATCTATAAATTAAAAAAGGATATCTGTCTGTCTATCTACCATTGATGTCATCTAGATGTTTATGTTTGAAAATAAAAATCCATGGATGGATGATACTGTAGCGGCAAGTTATGTTTCAGTGAATTATGATAATGGCTGATCCACTTCCTAGCTCTGAGAAAAAAATGTTCTGAATAAATGCAATCTTGGGGGAATTATACTAATATGTGATGTGAATAAATGAATGGGAAAAAGATTGGAGTACAAAGAAACATTTGGGTACCCATTAATGAATGTAAGAGAGATAGTGGAGAAATGGTTTAGGAAAATAACCCTTTGTTCAAATATACCATATATTTTAGGCATACATTTATGGTGAAGGAATAAAGTGAAAAACATCGTTGATTTGTTTATGAGTTTGAGAGTATTAGAGCAGTGGTGGGATTCAATTTTTTTACTACTGGTTCTGTTGGTGTGGCTTGGTGGGCATGGCAGAGGAAGGATACTGTAAAATCTCCAGTCAGAGTGTCAGGGTTCTGGCAGTTACTCCAATTAAATCATGAGCCTCGAGCCACACTCCCAAAACTAAAGAGGATTTATTTGAAGCTACCATTCTACATCTGGCACTAACCTGGGCGTAGCCAACTCTGAGATATGTAATTCACTGTCACCCTTGATCCTGCTTTTCCCCCACCCCTCTGGGTGTATCATCCAATGAAAAATGTCCATAGCCAAGACTCATCAATCATGCTCTCCAATTAGATTTTTTCCAGCAGAAGCTTCAGCCATCTAATCAGTCTTTGAAGAAAATATGAACGGAAAGTACTTTCGATTCCACACTGTTGCCTGCCCTTTGAAACTCCCTCCCTTCTTTCTGTTGTCAACTATAAAAGTGTACACAAAATGTTTTATGAGTTGACACAGATGGTATTTGCCAGTTCTCTGAACTACTCAAAATTTCCACTACCGGTTCTTCAGAACTGGTCAGAACCTGCTGAATACTACCTCTGTATTAGCGATACAAGAGTGATGAGAGGTTCTGAATGTGGTACAAATCATTATTTGGCTTAGGTGAGAGCAGATCTTGAGAAAAATAGACATGGAAGAAAAAAAGTTAGAGTGAAAGTAGAAAGACTACAGAAAGGGAAAGTATGAGGAAGTACAGTATAGATTGGGGCAGGAATGTGCACAGGTAGTCCTCAATGTGTGACCACAACTGAGCCCAAAATTTCCTTTGCAAGGCACTTGTTAAATGAGAGTTGCCCCATTTTATCACCTTTTGAGCCACAGTTGTTAAGTGAATCATGTGGTCCTTAAACCAATCTGACTTCCTCCATTGACTTTGCATGTCAGAAACTGGATGATGGTTACAAACAGTTGATCACACGACTCCAGGGATAGGACAGCTGTCATAAGGTTGACTCAGACCTCCATCCTTCCGAGGTGAGTAAAATGAGGAGCCAGATTGTTGGGGGGCAATTTGCTGACTCTGTAAACTGCTTAGGGAGGGCTGTAAAGGATTGTGAAGTGGTATATGAGTCTAAGTCCTATTGCTATTCCTATAAATACATGCCAGTTGCTAAGGGCCCAAATTTTGATCATGTGGCTGTGGGGATGCAGTAACAGTCATAAAAGCAAAGGTGGGATTCAATTTCTTTTTACTACCGGTTCTGTGGGCGTGGCTTGGTGGATGTGGCAGGGGAAGGATTCTGCAAAATCCCATTCCGTCCTCACCCCACTAACCTGCTTTCCAGCTCCTTACTCCAGTGCAGGGCAACAAAAGCCAAGTCCCAGCCAATCAGCTGGGACTTGGGAGGCAGAGAATAGATGGGGCCAGGGCCAGTCAGAGGTGGTATTTGCCAGTTCTCTGAACTACTCAAAATTTCCACTACCGGTTCTCCGGAACTGGTCAGAACCTGCTGAATTCCACCTCTGCATAAAGAGTGAAAAATGGACACCGGTCACTTTCAGTGCCCGTCACTAAACAAAGGGGATGTAAGCTGAGGACTACTTGAACTTAACGTAGCAGAAAATGCAATGCTGTGGCTTGAGAACCTGAATTATCCTAGTGCCAGTTAGATTACACGAGGCAGTGAGAAATTTGGATCTGAAAATGAATTAATTAAGGACCAAAATAATAGTGTCTTGAAAGGGAAAATGGAACAAAGGGCAAGTTACATATAAATAGCAAAAAAAAAAAAAAGAGTAAGTTTGGAACGATAGTAGAATGCTTACTGCAAACAGAAAAGTAAAAGATGTGTAAAGGCTGGTAAAAAGGCAATGGTACTATATGTAAATATTTATCCAAGTGAGCAAAAATGTCTATATATCAGACTGTGTTTATTCCAGCTTTGTTGCATAGATGTGACAGTTGAGTATAAATTCTGTGGGACTGCCCTTGAAGACCACTGTGAAACCGCAACTGATCCAGAATGCAGTGGTATATCCAGATCTGGGCATCTTCCAAATGGCCCATGTTACACAAATTTGATTGAACTGCACTGACTTCCCATTGCATCCCGGATACAATTCAAAGGACTGGTTATCACTTTTAAAGTCCCATAATGGTGCAAGGGTATTTATAGGATCCCCAAAAATATCTGCCCAACCCACTGGGATTGGCCCATTCCCACCCTTGCCGGCAGAGGAGGCATACTGAAGGCTCCATTGTCCAGGATATTCCAACTGGTGGGATCTAGGAGAAGAGCTTTCTCTGCTATTGTGCCTGCCCTTTGAACATCTTGCCCCCCATGAGTGAGGTCTGTTCTGACCCTCCTGACCTTCCATAAGGGCCTAAAGACCAGCCTCAGCCAGCTGGTTTGGTGCACCAAAGGAGGGGTTTCTTGTTGGGGGTAGTGCCATTATATTCTGTTTATATTATGTTCTGCAGTATTTTATTTATATAGTTTCTGTTGTGGTCTGCCTGTGGAGATGCATCAGAGTTGGACAGCGGGGAAGAACATGGGACAGTCTGGGAGTCTGGGGAGGACTCAGATGATGGTCTGCATCCAATACAGAGATGGGACCAGAGCCATCTTGGAGTTATGTGCCGAGTCTGGAGCCTTCAGAATCTGACAGCAGTGAGGCAGAGGAACAAGGGGAGCCTGTTCCCAGTGTGCGTGTGTGCAGAGCTGCCAGAAGGCAAGAAGAGTTAACACAAAAGGGGCAATTTGGGAGTAAGGCTTGGAGGTGATAGCCCCTCCCATAAGATATAAAGGAGGAGCAAAGGGACAGGAACCTTTGCAGGAAGCAACATTTTTTGCTGCGTTCGGATTAAACCTTGAAGCTCTGTGTGGACTTTGTATTCCGTTTACAGTTAATTTGGCACTTTAGTTGTTGGCAGTAATTCAAAGGAGATAAAAGTGGGTGCTTATCTCAAGAGACTGTTTGGGACTCATTACGGGCTGCGAATGAACATAATTCTCCTATTGGTCTGTCAGAAGAATAAGTACCTGCCTGGATGAACACAAAAATGCAGTAAAAAAGCTGGAACACCCTTCCTCACTAGTCCAACACATGAAAGCAACAGGTCATAGCATCGACTTCAATGGCACCAAACCCCTAGGCACTATAGAAAACCCCAGCCACAGAATTATCAGAGAAGCCATAGAGATTGAAAAAAGACCTGAAAGCATGAATAGAAGAGATGATTCCACCAGACTGTCAATTATTTGGAAGCCTGCACTCAAAAACAAAAAAATCCCCACACCACAAGCCAGGCAAACACCTGGGCACAAACACATCCCTCCTGATACCTCCAGCTCAAACACACCCCAACCAGGCACCCAGATGAAACCTAGCTTCTTAATAAATGATAGCCGTCCATTTACTTGGAGCCAAGCTGCACTAAAAGCCTCAAATACAGGAACACAATGTTGCCAGCCAATCAAGACACAAAAAAAGCCACAAAACAGACAGAAGATATTAGAAACACCAATCAAGCAGAACACAGCAAACTCCAAGACCAATAAACACAGACCAAGACGCCCAACCAACCAGGATGAAGAAAAAACCATTCTGGCACAGCAGTAGGCTAGCCCCAAATTTAAAACTGAAACAACTGTAAAAGTCTGACTCACAGACGAACTCAGTACAGAAGCCTGATGATGGCAGATGAGATTCTGCCGAAACGTTGCTACAATTTTAAAAGCACAACTATAATGACGTGGGAAAATACCCGAACAAAGCTGAATACCATACATGTAAGTACCCGCGAAAACTTAAGAAAACACACACACATACACACACACACATAATCTTGTGTGTTTTAATTTTGAGGTTAATATTTTTTTTACTCCTTTTCTTTTCTTTATGCTTGACCCAAAACAGGATCATGTAATAGATATGTGTGTACAGTATACATGCATGCACATATGAACCAGTTGCTTTAATATCTGAAGGCAGGCACTGCTGATTTAGTCTTAAATACCAAACAGAAGTTGTTTGGTGTTTTAGCCTGTACAAACAGTTAGCAAAATGGACTGCTAAGACATTACTACTTAAAAGCATTGCCTCCTCACAATGTTTCCCTGGGAGATTTTTAAAAAGTATAAGCTTTCTCTAAGAACTTGCCTGGTGTTTATTTTGGGATCTCACACTGTACAGATAATTATGGCCTATATTACATTCTATTACATCATGGTGGTGGGCAAGATAATTACAGAGGTGGTGGGAAAAAGCAGCATGCGCTTCTTCCCCAAAGTTAAATATTTATTATTGCTTATTTGCAATAATAGGAAGGTGAATTGAAATAAAACAGAGCCAGATTTCCTTTCCCTGTGCTTGAAGCTTCTCGGCCAGCTGTCAAATACTGAAGAAGTCCCCAACTTTTGCTATCAGTAATTTTCTCTCCCGGTCTTTGCTTTCTGGTGGCATCCTTGAATGGGATTATGAAGTATGAACCTCTGGCTGCCAGACCATCTTTGCTTGCTCCTCCCTTTTGTGGGAAAGAGGGAAGGCACCTAGTTCAACTCTGGCATTTCTCACAAAGAGAGATTTGGGGAGAGTCCAAGAAGGTCGTATAGATAGTCCTCAACTTACAACCACAATTGAACCCATTTTTTTTTTTGCTGCTAAGCAAGGCAGTTGTTAGGAGAGTGGTGCTGCCTCATTTTGTGCCATGGTTGTTAAGTAAATCACTGCAATGGGAACCATGCAGTCTTTAAACAAATGTGGCTCCCCCACCCTTGGTTTTCCTTGTCGAAAGCCAATTGGGAGGGTTACAAATGATGATCACGTAAGCCCGGGACAGTGCAACGACCATAAATACAAGCCAATTGCCAAGCACACGAATTTTGATCATGTGAATATGGGGATAAGTGTGGAAATGGATCAGATAACAGATAACAGATAATCAGAGTTGGAAGGGACCTTGTAGGTCATCTAGCCCAATCCCCTGCCCATGCAGGAGACTCTATGCCATTTCTGACAAGGATCAGTGTTGACCATTTCAGGGCTGTCATAACTTTGAACGGTTGCTAAATCATCATCATTTAATGACTCCATAATCCCTTGCACGGTGGGCAACTGAATGGAGCTAGCAGAGTGTTTAATGTATCATGTCCCCGTTGGAGTCCGAATTGGTGGGGGAAGATGAGGTGAAACAAGATCTGACTGAGAGCAAGAGAGCAGCTCCGTTGGCCTTGGGAGAAACTGAGGAAGGGCACAGCCAGTCCAGGCAAGGCTTTTCAGAATTAGTTAGTCCTGCAGGCAGAGAGGAAGAGAGCTCAGATGAGGGGCAAGAACCACCCGGTACTGATGCAAGGGTTTGGAGAGTGCAGAGAAAGTTGGTTGAACTCAGATGGAGCCGGCCACTCACGAAGAGATTACCCTGCCCAGCTTCATCAGGCACACCGGGGGAAGGAGACTTAAGGAGACACTGTGGGGAGAGGCATTTGTCAGGAACAAATGCTGAGTTCCGGAAGTGTTGTGTGCTGACGTTTGAATATGCCAAGAATCTTTGCATTCCTGTGTGGAATTTTGGACGGATTATCTGGATATTTTGCTCCCTGAATTCCTTGCTTGGCTCTTGTTTTACTAAATACATTCGGGATTTATTGCCATGCAGCCTTAGTACAGACAGCGCTTGGCCTGGACTAATAACAACCAGAGGATGCTTGAGGTTTGTGTGGGGGTTTATTATCACCCTGCTCAGGGTCTTGTCAGCAACAGTGGGAGCGTTTGAGAGAAATTTGGAGCACAAAAGGGCCAGTTTGAACTGCCAGCTGTTTGGTGTTATCTCTGTACCGTGCCCTGGGTTATCACATAATGGCCAGATGCCCTTCTTGTCACCAATGCAGAGTTTTGTTCAGCAGATACATTCTCACTGTGGTCAGAGAGAGAAAAATCTGTCTCTACCAAGGATCAAACGCACAGCCTCCTGATTGTGAGGCGAGAGCTCTGCCTCTAGGCCACCGCCCCACTCTTATTTGTGTATATGATACAAGCAAATAATATAGAAATAAAGATTGAAAGATATGAAGAGTCATAATGAACGATCTTAGTTTAAAACTCTTTGAATGGTCACTAAATGAATGATTGTAAATGAAGGACTACCTTTAATAGTATCCAACTGATCTTTCTCCAGCACTGAGATGCCAATGGAGAGGGAAAAAAATTGCATATCACATTTGTTAGAATGACTGCTTGGTTGATGTTGTAGATTATTTATTCTTCTAGACTTCAAACCTTTTTATCAGGATTCGGGTTAGGGCCATCCCAGCCAGACTCATAAATTTGAAAGGTGAAAAACATCATCATAAATTGCAACTTAAATCCTGCATATTAGAAGTCTTTCTACCTCAAGCTCAAGACAAGAGCGTGTGGTTTGCATTCCTCAATGCACTATGCATTGTATGTATTGCTCTGTTTAAAATTAAAATATTTAGATTAATCTAAAAAGAATTCTGGTTTGAACAAAAAATCAGGAGACTTTTATGTTTTCCCCCACCAGGAGTTGCCCGTAATTCAAAATCATGCTACACAACATATCTCCTTGGCTGGATGTAGTGGTAGACTCCAAGCCATAGTTTGGGTGAAGTTTCAGAGTCAATGATGGAAGATCATTAGAATTGGGGGATCTCTAAAACCGCAACCATTCAGTTTCAGAAATTGGTTTCAGACCTGCACAGAATCTGGCTCCTTGGGAAAGCACCTTGAAGGCATTACTTGGGTGGCCTGGGGCAAGATTTTTTGAAGTGATGCTTTATGACCTCAAAGTGCCCAATGCCTAGAATGCCTGACTCTGTTGTTACATCCTCTCATCCACTCCTTTAACCTTAATGTTAAGTTTGAGCAATGAGAGGCTGAACCAGAGCATGAGTGCAACAGTACTTTATTTACAAATAAAGGGCTGACCGTGCTTGCCAAGCCTGGAACTGGCTCGCAGCAATCAGCAGCCAGTTGGACCCCGCAGCCTGCTTTTATAGCTGGCTGCTGGGGAGAACTGACCAATGGGAATGGGGGGAATAACGCCCACACAAGTGAGTGGACCTGAGTGAGAACTCCTTGAGTCCTCAGGACATAACACTTAAACTATCCACTATTGACGTCACCCCATTCCTAAGAGGTCTGTAAGGGGCGTGCATAAGTGCACCATTGTGCCTACCGTCCCTGTTCTATTGTCCCCATTTATTCGTACCTATTTCCTGTATTCTTATTCATGTTTATACTTATATCTATTATCTTGTAAGCGATTGACAAATCAAATCAATCAATAAATATAAAATTAAAAAAGTTGAGTTGTATCTTTGCATAACAACCATTTCTGGCCTAAGAATTAATGGCTCCTTCCTTAGTCTTCACCCAGACTCTAGTGGTGGAAAATCACGGTCCCACTATGATTTCATTTTATTCACTATCTTCCTTTCCAGTCTTCATAACAGTTTAACTCTTCTATTAACATAAGCAACAGAGACAGAGAGGATTTAAAGGGGAGGGGAAAAATAGGTGATTATTTTGGTTGCTTCAGAAATTAGGCATATACTTTTTTCCTAGTAGCAATTTACAGCTGTGAAAGTTGGACCATAAGGAAAACTAAGCACCGAAGAACTGATGCTGTTGAATTGTGGTGTTGGAGAAGACTGCAAGGAGATCAAGCCAGCCAATCCTAAAGGAAATCAAGTCTGAATGTTCTTTGGAAGGACAGATACTGAAGCTGGACCTCAAATACTTTGGCAACCAAACAAGAAGAGAGGACTCCATTGGAAAAGACCCTGATGTCTAAATACTGTAGTGACATTGATGCAACAAACATGAATTGGGCAAACTTCAGGAGGAGTGGATTGGTCGGGGGGGCTGCTGTGGTCCGTGGGTCACGAACAGTCAGACATGACTTAGTGACTGAACAACAATACTTCTTTTTCTTTTTAAGGAATGGTTATGGCTATGTGTCACTTTCCGAAATGCTGGAAGTGAAATCAACAACAATTGTTGTAGTGAAGCAGTGATTCAGTGCTCTGGATAGTTTCAGTGATCTGGATAGTTTAACACCTGTTGTTGCCGAATATTTTTATTGTGTTCTCCACATTAATTTGGGCGAATGAGGGGAGTTTCTTGTTTGTTTGTTTTTTTTTTTGGCATGAAAATTAGATCACAATGCTCCACCAGGTGTATTGCTACTGCTGTTATGCTGCTACTATTATCTTTGGAGAGGAAGTAACCTAATTCTGGAAGCGTCTGTCTTTGACTGTGACATGGAGAAATCATTAAAGTTGAATTAAGACTATAAATCCCATATGGTGATGTGGAATATTTTGCATTGTACTTGACATATTTTTCTAGTGAGTTATATTCCCTAACTTATTACGTTAAAATGAGAACAGTTGATAATAATCACAACACGTAGCTCATTATTGGCTAGATTCGCATTATCCCTTTCCTCCAAGCCATTCAGTGCAGCATACATTACTACTGCATCTTATTTTTGCAACAAGTTTGTAAATCCTGGGATCAGATGCTGACATTACGTGGAGCCAGCTTCAATTTGTCACAAGAAAGCTAAGTTGATCTCTTTTTTTTGCTGGAGTTACTAAGTTACTAAGACCCAAGGAATATCATAAACATGGTTTCCTAGACCTCAGCAAATCTTTGATGGTACCTCATTATATTTTTCTTGACATATGGTAAAGGAAGATAATGCTACTGTTAGCCCGATTCATGGCTGGTTGGATGAATGCACAAAAAGACTGCTTATTAATGAAATGCTATATGGTTTTGTCCTGGGCCCTGTGCTGTTCAATATTTTCATCTATGGCTTGAATTGAGCTTTTGAGTCATCTGCAAACTCATCAAGTTTGCAGATGACTCAAAATTAGAAGGGGCAAAGATGAAAACCAAATGCCATCTTTTAAGAATGTTAACAGGAACATATAATCCAGATCACAGGAAGTAATTGTCTCATTCTATTCTACCCTGGTCAGCACACATTTGGAATATTATGTCCAATTCTGGGCACCAATATATTTTTTAAAAAGGACAGTAATAAATAGGAGCAATGGAAGAAAATACCCTATGAACTCCTCGGTGCCCTCTGAGCTTGGTCATTTGCATGCATATGTTTTATTGCCTGTCTAGGTAATGGGGTTTGTTCCCTATTTATTTATTATACGGTAGCTTGCCCTGCCAGTGTGGAGTGAGGATATGATTTTCTATAATCAAGTCGCTTGATTAGAGCATTGTTTTCTGCTTGATTGTTCATCTGAAGTTAAGCCCTGCTTATCTCTGTGTTGATTGCTGGAGAAGATGTATTCTGGTCTTTTTGTTTATTTCTTAGTATCTTTACAGTTTCTTTTGTATGGTCTGTAAATGTGATTTATCTCTATGTGACTATTGATAGCTGATTTGTCTGAATGTCAAGTTTCCAGGAATTCCCAAGCATTTGGGGGGGGGGGGGGGATTTCATGTTGTGGGATTAAGGAGTTTTCATTGTGTCTTCAGATTGTTAGCTGGTGTTCATGGACATGACAGTCTTCTGCCTGGCTGTTCTATACAGTGGCTGAAAAAGTCCTTATGACTATCGTAGAGGAGGAAAAACACCAGGGGTGGGATTCCACTGGTATAACAACTGGTTCGGTGATTGCAGGCTTCACACATGATAGTGCACATGACCGTGCCAAATTAAAAAGCTCTAATACTTACCTTCTACAGGAATCCCTGTGAATTAAACAGCTGAAGCACGGCAAACCGCTCCACCGCATGAATCAGTTGTGCGCTAACGAAAGGAAATAAAGCACAGGAAAGAGCAGGGGTGGTGGGTGGGCCCACATGATTGTCGCAGTGAAACAGTTTGCTGCCAGCTGATCTTTGGAGCAAGGGGTTTGCCCGAACCGGTCCGAACCAGTAGAATCCCACCCCTGATCCAGACTATTAGAACTGTCAACCAGTGGAACCTGCTGCTATATGTCTTGGTCTGTTTCCCTTTATTAGAGGTTTTTAAACAGAAGCTAGATAGTCATCTTTTAAGAGATACTTTAGTGGATTCTGCACTAAACAGATGGTTGGATTAGATTACCTCTACATTATATGATTCTGTGGTCAGTCAGGATTACATTGAAGTTATGTAACTGAGATCTAAAAGTAGAACATTATCTAATTCACAGCTTCTCTTCACCGGGGATCTCCATTAACTCTGAATCGATTCATAATTCCTTTTATGAACTTTCCAAATCATGGACCTCTTTATGATCTCTTCTATCTTCAGGGGGAGGGGAAAATTCAGTCATAAGATATTTTGTCTGAAATAGTACTTCCTCTGATGACAGTTCTCTATAAAGCATTTTTATAAGATAGCTTGGGTTTGTTGTAAATGTCATCCTATATTTTATCCGTCTCCAGAGACAAATTGTTCTATCCAGCAAATGCTTGCATCATGCAGTGCATTTTGGAAAGTTGCATCGCTATTTCATTCCCAATTTGACTTGGTAGAAATATTGGGTTGCAATTATGGAGTAGACCACACCATTTATCCATATAGCTATTGCTGAAGCTGCAAACTGATCAGTTGCCCAGACAAACTTTTCCTCCTAACACCATGTACAATTAGAACCTCACATATTTGAAATTGCAGTAGTATAGTTAGCACTTAAGGCACAGTCAAGTGGTGGATGAGAAGTTCTGGCAGTAAAATGCCAAAGTAATATTTCAGACATATTATTTATACTTTAAATGTTTTCCAAGGGAGAAGGAGAAGGAGAAGAAGATGGAGGAGAAAGAAGAGGAGGAGGAGAAGCAGGAACAGGAGGAGAAAGAGAAGGAAGAGAAGAAGAGATCCTGTCAATGGGATAGTTTTTTAACCATACTTCATGGTCTACAGGGATAGTATCCTCCTGGTTTCAAGGGCATCATCTTTAATTATTGGCAAATGTCTGCCTTAAAAAAGAAGCAGGATGAGAAGCATTAATGTCATCATGTAATCCAGGATTACATATCCCCATCTGAAAGGCTCAATTAGAAATACACTATAGCATAACATTAGGGGTACCTCCTTGGAGCATTGCCATAGCTTCATTTTGACTCAGGATTTAGACTAATGGATTTTTTTTCCCCAGGATTAAAACAAAAGCAAGGAAGAAAGGTCAGGAGGAAAAAAAAAACCACAGGCATCCATAATTGTTAAAGAACTTCAGCAAGTTTTGTTCTCTACACACTTTTTAAAGTTACAGATGTGTACCTTCCCTTGAAATCTTTGACAGTCTTTCTTTGATATGCTTGAAGTTAAATATTAGAACTCAGACTTTCGAAGGGAAATTAACCCCAATCTTGCAGACAAAAGCTGTCCCTACTTTTAGTAAGAATGATGACAATCTTGCAAATGGAAAATTAGATTATTCATACTGCATGTGATTAAGGCTCAAGCTTTAATTGGACTAATGGATAGATATAATGATTTGCTTAAGAAGAAAGAGGCTATTTTAAATGCTGATGCTAATATTGATCAAAGCTAGACTTTTGAATTATTGTTTTCCTCTTTATTATTATCATAATTATTATAACTATAAATATTAATAATTATAATGTTGATAATAATAATAATAATGTTGATGATAATGTTGATGATAATGTTGATAACATTGATAATGTTGATAATGTTGATAATAATAATGTTGATAATAATAGTTGATAATGATAATAAAAATCATACACTTAATGACCCATTTGAAATTATGATGGGCTGAGAACAGGTGCTTTATAAAGCATTTTTGGCTGTTGTAAAATAATGTAACATCCTCTGCCACACCCACCCCAATGGTCACGTGACTGAATTTCACCAGTTACCTGGCAATTCCTTTGCCTTTACAACAACTTGCAATGTCCTATGGTCCCATGACCAAAATTGGTGATGTTTTTTGCCAGTTTCTCGCAAAACTTCTGTAGGCAAGCCATTCCACTAACTAATTGATCTTACGGATAAGAAGTTTCACTTTAATTCTAGATTGGATCTCTTTTTGATAAGCTTCCATCCATCACTTCATGTCCTGCCTTCAGGTGTTTTATAGAACAGGTCAAACCCCTCTTCTCTGTGGCAGCCCCACAAATATTGGAAGACTGCTACCATATCATCCCTAGTCCTCTTTGTTAGACTACACACACCCACTTCCTGCAATCATATGGGAAGAAAGAGCAATAGTGTGAAAGTATTCTTTTTAATTTAATGTTATTATTTGAACCTTGCTTTCTGTGATCTTCCGTCCAACATAGACCACTGGAACTATTTTGTAAAAGGCAATACTAAATGCCAGCAACCATTTTCTCAAGAGTGTCCTTGACATGTTCTCAAATTCTAATGCGTTCACTAGTCCATGAAAATGCCAGAGAATTTTGTAGCATTAAAAACCAAACAAAACCAAACAAAACCCTGTTTATGCAAAAATCACAGATCTAGACAACAGGAATCCCACACAAGAAATATTTTGCTTCAAAATTATCCAATTGTCAGCACAATCAAAGTAAGTTTTGGGTGAAACCCATTAATAATGTTTTCCATTAGTTTTCTGATATAATAAGGTCCCAGTAGCCACCCATTCCAATTGCTTCATTTAGTTTAGCTAATGATACAGTTTGCCTGGGACACAGTAAGGATCACAGAGGCATGCAAATCTCTCTCTCTCTCTCTCTCTCCCCCTCCCTCCCTCCCTCCTCTCTCCCTCTCTCTCAAACACACACATATAAGAGAGAGAGAGAGAGAGAGAGAGAGAGAGAGAGAGAGAGAGAGTAGTTTCCATTAGTTGTTAGGTACAGGTACAGGTACAGGTTGGAACACTGCTATTGTGTCAACCCTAGTTCTTCTTTTCATTAAACTAGACATACCCAATTCCTGCAACCATTATTCAGGGCCTGCTTCTTTTTTGATATTCAGTATCTTTGAGGGTTCATCACATTTTGGCCGGGTGCATTTATGCCATTTTAAAAACATGGTTCAAGTTGAGAATTCTGCAGGAAGAAGGCATATTGGGAAAGCTTGCCTCTGGAACCATGTCTTAGCAGTGTACCACCTAACTCTTGAAGCTCATCACTGACAAATTGTTTTTCTTTGAAAAATGTTTAAAATTAAGAGTGGGGGGAGGGGAAGAGCTAAATGGTGCCAACTATATAGTGCCAACTTTTAGCTTTCCAAAAGAGTCCCACAAGGGTCCCCATGTTTGTTTAGGTTTTTTTTTTTTTTGAAGGAATGATCATTTGTACTCCCCAAATGCAAGGAGTCACATTTCTGTGAGATGGCTGGCATAAAAATAATTAAAAATAAAATGAAAATGGCTTTCCCTCTTTTGTGCTCTAGTTTATTGACAGGGGAAGAGGAAGATGTTTTGTGTCTTTCCATCTTTTTCTTTCTTTTTGTCTTAAAGTGATGCCACATTTATTCTTCCTTTGCCTTTTCTCAGCATATCAGTATATACACAAGAACCTCAGTGGCGCAGTGGTTAGAGTACAGTAGTGCAAGCTACTCCAACTGCAATTTGGCAGATCGAATCCCACCAAGCTCAAGGTTGACTCAGCCTTCCATCCTTCCAAGGTGGGTAAAATGAGAACCCAGATTGTTGCGGGCAATAGGCTGACTCTGTAAATTGCTTAGAGAGGGCTGTAAAGCACTATAAAGTGGTATACAAGTCTAAGTGCTATTGCTATTGCTATATCCACATGCATAAATGTTTCCGGCTCAGGACTGTATTGGTTGGAAACATGCAGAAGAGGCCTTCATCCTGCAGTTGGCAGACAATGGCTAAAATGATGATGATGATGTTTCCAGTGGAATATGCAAGAGAAGCAGGTGTGTGTGTGTGTGTGTGTGTGTGTGTGCATGTCCCTCTCTCTTGAATCGAGAATATGCCTAAAGTAGTATTCTGTAGTATGTTTATAAAGAATCCATCCTGCTTAGCTGTGTAGCAAGCTGCCTTCTGCGATAAATAAGGACATTCACCCCAGTGAAGGGCATTCACTCTGTCTGGCTGTAGAGTTGAACTCCATCGTTATTAAATTTCCTTTATTATTTCAGCAACCATCTTCCTTATTCATCTATTTAACTATCAAAGACTGACGTATTAATAGGCCTAAGTCGTGAGACAGAGCTATTCATGGTAATATTAAAGAAAATTTGGGAAGAGCCAGAGCTGTTTTTCCTTAGTTACTAAAATCTTATTTCACACTTCAGAGATTTCAGCCTTCCTCTGCCTGGGAGTACCAGAATAAACATATTCCCTCAGCTGAAGCAATTGATTTCTCTTTCCAAAATGGTAAGAATTAAAAATAAATAAAAAGGGGTGGTGGTGGTAGGAAGTAGCTTTACGCTATAAATTTGTTCTTCTGTTTGCAAGAACATATGTTTCTAGGAAGCTGCATCTTCGAATGTGTCATATCTGAATATTCCTGATAACTGTGTTTACTTGGAAGGCATTCTCCTCATTTGTCATTCATTCCAATTTTCAAGTTCTTCAAATGAGTCAAGCTATGGTAAATGGCTACAGCAGATACTTTGCATGTTGGAGACGCTCTGTTTTCTAACACCTCAAGGAAAAGTTGGGGGGAAAAAAAATCATTTGAAATACTAAAAAGTGTTTCTTGTCACTGTCCACAGTATTGGTTAGATGGATTTATGGTTTCATTTGTGTCATTGCAACCTCCTGTGGAGATATACTGGTAGTCCTCGAGTTACAAAAATTCATTTAGTGGCCGTTTGAAGTTACAGCGGCACTGAAAATAAAGGGACTTGTGACCATTTTTCACACCTTCAATCCAGTGTTGGGATTCAAAAATTTTAACTACCGGTTCTGTGGGCGTGACTTAGTGGGCATGGCATGGCTTGGTGGGCATGGCAGGGGAAGAATACTGTAAAATCTCCATTCCCTCCCCACTCCTGGGGGAAGGTTACTGCAAAATGCCCATTGCCTCCCCACCCCACTAACCTGCTTTCCAGCTCTGTTCTCCTGTCCAGGGCAACAAAAGAAGACCCAGCTGATCAGCTGGGACTTGGGAGGCAGAGAATAGATGGGGGCGGGGCCAGTCAGAGGTGGTATTTGCCAGCTCTCCAAACTACTCAAATTTTCCACTACTGGTTCTCCAGAACCTGCTGAAGACCACCTCTGGTTCAATCATTGCAGCATCCCTATGATCACATGATCAAAATTCAGACACTTGGCAACTGACTTATATTTATGAAGGTTGTGGTGTCTCAGGGTCATACAAACACCCTTTGTGACTTTCTGACAAGAAAAGTCAATGCAGAAGCCAGATTCCCTGAACAACTGTGTTACTTACATAACAACAGCAGTGATTCACTTAACAATTGGGGTAAGAAATGTTGTAAAATGGAGCAAAAGTCTCTTAACAACTGTTTCACTCAGTGACATAAATTTTTGGCTCAGTTGCAGTCATAATTTGAGGAATCCCTGTATAGTAAAAATTGGTCTAATTACCTGGAATGATCTAATTACCTGGAATAAACTGCCTGTCAACTCATAAAACATTCCTATGCCTGTTTTCAAGTTGCCATAAACAAGGGGAGAGGGAGTCTGAAGGAACAGTATGGCAGTAAAACCAGAAGTATATTTCACCATTATCTTAAAAAGATTGTTGCTATGCTACCGGATCTTCTAGCCTCAAAAATCCTTCATTGGAGAACGTGATTGATGACACCCGGCCTGTGAATCTGCTTCATTGGAGAATCTGATTTATGATACACCCAGGGAGGAGGAGGGAAACAGGGTCACAGGTGACTGAATTATGTATGCCAGAGTTGACTTCATTTAGGTTAATGCTGGCATGTTGCTCCTAATAAATCTTTTGAGTTTTTTTTGAAGCTTGGTTCGAGGCTCATGATTTAATTAGGGCTATCGCTGGAACCCTGACACTGCCATGGTGTCAGAATTTGGCACTGCAATGATGTCATCAAATGAATGGTCATAATTAGGGATTTCGCTCATGACATCATAGGATACAACTATGCAAACTTCAACATTTGCATTGTGAAATCATCTGCTCCCCTTTTCTCACTCACACTCAATATTGTGTGTCTAGCGTGGAACAATAACCCCAGTCACATTGTTAGACACTGCACCTCTTCTGCATCTCATTCTCATAAAACATCATTCATAGAGACTTCTTAATGCTGTTTTTTTTTAAAGAAATCCTGTTTATTTGTTTTCTGAGAGGCATTTGGCAGCGTATGCCAGAAAGACACTTAATAGGGGTTGCAATTAAAATAAGTAGCAGGTAATGAGTACTATGTGAGCTAAATAAATACAACAAAACATAAAGCAGGTGAAGGACATTGTGTTTGTGATGCTAAGTCCTCTCATTTAATAGCCCACTTTCTTATTTTTTTTTCAGCCAGCTGTCTACTTGCATTATTCCCTCATGCGTGCCCTCAAGATAAATTATACAGCAAGACTCACAAAAGGCAACGCACAAGGAAATCCTTGGGAAATGTACTGTAGCTCCTCTTCTTAACAGAACTGGTGTTTATTGGGTGGTTTACCAACCGGTTCTTGCTGCCAGTGGCATGAGTTTTCATCCTGAAAAGCACAAACGAACTCAAGTGTAGTTTTAACTATGGTGCATTAAATAATGAAATTCTTTCCTTTGAAATTCTTTCCTCTGCTTTTTCACACTCATTTGTAATATATATTACAGGGGACCATTCTGGATAACCCCACAGATCTGTATTCAGCTTACCTAGAACAAGTTAAAAGGAAAGCTGGAAATATCTAAGAATCTAAACACTATTTTACCAAGAAGGGCATTGCAGAGCTAATTCATAGAAGGGTTTTTCAATTTAATGTATATACATTAAACGTATGTGTAAGAGATGACTAATGTGTTCTGGTAGTAATATTGATTTTTTTAAAATTGGAAAATCAGACTAATTGTAGGATTAAAGTATTACGTGGGAAGTCAATGGATTCTTTGCGTTCATTTTTCATTATATTACACTGAAAACTTGATTTCCTGGAGCTTAGTGAAATGGTACTCATGTGCAAAAGGCCAATTTTCCTCTCACATGTATTTAATTGGTTAAAATCCTATTCCTGACTTCACTTGGAATGGCTGGTTTAAATGGTTAATGGCAGGACATCTCTCATAGGAAAATACTATATAGATAATCCCCAACGTATGACCACAACTGATCTCAAAATTCCTGTTGCTAGGTGAGACATTTGTTAAATGAGTTTTGCCTCATTTTACAACCTTTCTCGACACAGTTGTTAAGTGAATCACTGCAGTTGTGAAGTTAGTATCACAATTGTTAAGTGAATCTGGCTGTCCCGTTAACTTTGCTTGTCAGAAGGTTGTCAAAGGTGATCACATGACCCCAGGACATTGCAACCATCATAAATGTGTTAGTTGCCAAGCACCTGAATTTTGATCACATGAACATGGAGATGCTGCAATGCTTGTAGTGTGAAAAGGGGTAATAGGTCACTTTTTCCAGTGCTCTTGTAACTTTGAAAAGTCACTAAAAGAACTGTTGTAAGTCAAGAACTACTTTTAGTCAGAATCAAGCCAGAGAGGGTATTCAGCAGTGGAAATTTTGAGTAGTTCAGAGAACTGGCAAATACCACCTCTGACTGGCCCCACCCCATCTATTTTCTGCCTCCTGAGTCCCAGCTGATTGGCTGGGTCTTCTGTTGTTGCCCTGCACAGGAGAACGGAGCTGGAAAGCAGGTTAGTGGGGTGAGGAGGGAATGAAGTAACCTTCCCCGAGGAGTGGGGAGGGAATGGAGATTTTACAGTATCCTTCCCCTGCTATGCCCACCAAGCCATGCCCACAGAACCGGTAGTAAAAATACTTGAATCCCATCACTGAATCAAGCCCATTTAGAGACCTTTAAGGAAGAGAGTCCTACAGCGAGGCCCTTATACTGTACATAACTTCATGTAAACAGATGCATTTTTCTCTCTTATTTATTTACACTTAACATGAGGTCTAGACCAGGGGTCGCCAACCTCTTGGACCTCAGGGACCACCAAACTCATAATTTTAAATTCTAGGGACCACTAACCAATTCTGTGGGTGTGGCCTAATTTGTGGGTGTGGCTTGGTAGGAAGGCAGATTGAGTTGCTCACAGAATCACAGATTCATTCAGTGATCTATCTATCTGCCATCGGCTAGCTCAGTCTCTCAAATTTGCTTGCCATGAATCTGCACTGAATAACAGAACCTTCAGTCCTAAGGGAGGTTAGGCTGTGCTTAAAAGCAGAGCCAAAGATGTAAAGACTCATTAGAAAGCAAGAAATCCAACCATTTTCTGCTTCCTAGCTAATCTAAATCTCCCGGCACAGCAGAACAGATGATGGTCGGAAAAAGGAAAAATAGCAATTTAGCAGGCAAGTTTGCTGGGTAAGGAGTGAGTGGGCGGGGAGGGTTCATGTGGGCCATGTGGGTGGCACTGACTTGTGTTTCTGCGCAGCCTGGATTAATTGCCTGGGGGGGGGTGCTCTGGGGTTGAGATTTCTCTGCGGCCCACCAAAATTTTCTCGCGGCCCACCAGTTGGCGACCACTGGTCTAGACAGTCCTTACTGGAAGAGGAATGTGAATGTCCTCTAATGCATTGGAGACAACATTGAATTGATATCTGAGATACTTTGATAGCTTGACATGGATGGCTAGCCAATTTTTAATTATCATCTTTGCTTTCTGTTGATGTCTATTTCTGATACTATTTTTAGAAATAGGAGCTCAGCAATTGGAAATGAAAAAAAATGTATTAATGAACGTAAATGAATTCTGTCTTCCCTTTTTGTTTCAATATTAACAAAACAAAGAATGTGTTTTTCAGGTATATTTTTGTGTCACAGACTGTTTATATTGGAAAAATTATGACATTACTGGTTTAGCCTATGTTTAATTGACTCCTTATATTAGCTGACTTCAGTTTTTCAAGATGTTGCTTTAAAATACACTACAGGCAGTCTCTGACCTACTACTCATTGTATTATTTTTGAGACTCCGACATGCACCCCCATTCAAATCATAAGTCTCTAGCCGCATCTTTCAGAGTAAAAAAGATTGATTTATTAGGAGTTAACATGTCTGTGTTTCCTGGGTGCAGCTGACTCTGTCACATTGTTCATTTCACCCTTGACCCTGGTTTTCCCCTCCACCCCCAGATGTATATTCTCCAATGAGACACATCCATAGCCAAGAGTCATCAATCATGCTGTCCAGTAATAATCTTGCATGCCAACAGCTTTAGCTACCAAAGCGATTATTTGAAGCATTTAAGGAATTGCTTTCCCCTACTCCCTTTCTGCTGGCAACTAAAAAGATGAAAAAGTATTTTTTAGCTGACATTTATTGTATAAGGGATAAACAGTTCCACCAATTTAAGAGAATTGAATCCATTGCTCAGAATAGTTTAAATTTAATAAAGAGTTATGTTCTGATGTCCTTGGATGTGTTTTTCTTAGTTATAATGTTCTTTCTCTCAAAATTTATATATATATGTGTGTGTGTGTGTGTGTGTGTGTGTGTGTTCTTAAGTTTTCGCGGGTACTTACATGTATGGCATTCAGTTTTGTTCGGGTATTTTCCCACGTCATTATACTTGTGCTTTTAAAGTTGTAGCAACGTTTTGGCAGAATCTCATCTGCCATCATCAGGCTTCTGTATTGTGTTCATATGTGAGTCAGACTTTTACAGTTGTTTCAGTTTTAAATTTGGGGCTAGCCTACTGCTGTGCCAGGATGGATTTTTCTTCATCCTGATTGGTTGGGAGTCTTGGTCTGTGTTTATTGGTCTTGGAGTTTGCTGTGTTCTGCTTGATTGGTGTTTCTAATATCTTCTGTCTGTTTGGTGGCTTTTTTGTGTGTCTTAATTAGCTGGCAACATTGTGTTCCTGTATTGGAGGCTTTTAGTGCAGCTTGGCTCCAAGTAAATGGATGACTATCATTTGTTAGGAAGCTAGGTTTCATCTGGGTGCCTGGTTGGGGTGTGTTTGAGCTGGAGGCATCAGGGAGGATGTGTTTGTGCCCAGGTGTTTGCCTGGCTTGTGGTGTGGGGATTTTTTTTGTTTGTGAGTGCAGGCTTCCAAATAATTGACAGTCTGGTGGAATAGAAGAGATGATTCCACCAGACTGTCAATTATTTGGAAGCCTGCGCTCACAAACAAAAAAATCTCCACATCACATACCTTGAAATAAAGAAAAATGGACATGTTGTCTTTCTGTAGAAGATATAAATAATGAAAAAATAAAATAATGAGTGGTTCTTTGGTGATGCTGCTTGTATAGAAGCATTGCTTCTAAATGCAGATTAGGATAACTTTTATATATATTCTATCTCTCTATCTATCTATCTATCTATCTATCTATCTATCTAAAAATTTTAAAGTTTTACAAATAAGAATAAAAAGCAATAAATACAGGGTAAGAAGGAAAAAAATGGAATAAAACAAAAAATAATTTGAAGTGCAAAATGAAAAAGAAATAAGAAAGATAGAAATGAAGAAAAAAGAAGAAAAGAAGAAAAAAAGAAGCAGCTTCCGATTTCTTTCGAAGAGTTGTAAGTACAATTGTAGGTTTCCCTCTTCAGCCAGTTATACTGTCTTTCCATAATCTATCCTATCTAATCATCAAAGCCAGATCAGTACAATTTAAATTCATATTTTCCTTCATGGTCACCACTCTATGGTGTATATACCTTTAAAAGTCTATCCATATGTTGGAACATGTGGGGGAAATCTCTCAGAGATGCTACAGAAAAACTACACATAAACACTAGTACATTAAAAAAAAATCAGCAAACTTAAATGAAGCCATTAAAACAAATTTAATGGACCACACTTTCAATATTCACATTAGTTTAGTTATGCTTGACTCATTTTCACAGAAGCTATTGATCAGCTGCTGTTGGGAAAGTTAGCCTTATGCTGTATCAAATTTTTGTGGCTTAATGGAAAAACTAAGTGCTCTAAATTTAATTAGAACCCAGCCAAAATTATTCCACCTTAGTTCTCAAAGTATGACTTACTCAGAAATTGATGGATAATCATATATATGTATCAACCAAATGTCTTTTGATACACATTTGTCCTATTCATATGAAAATGTATTGCTAGATTACAGGAATAGAAATATATTTCAAAATTCATAAGCAAATTTCTCTTTGGTTGGAATCCTAATGGACAATCTCTTAAACATGAGCCAGCAGTTTGCAACAGCAGCCAAAACAGCTAATACAATCCTTGGTTGTATAAACAGATGCACGGAATCAAAATCACACGAAGTATTAGTGCATCCAGTTTTTGTCACCACATTAGAAAAAAGATGTTGAGACTTTGGAAAAAGTGCAAAGAAGACCAACTAAAATGATTAAAGGCCTGGAGACAAAAACATATGAAGAACGGTTACAGGAATTGGGTATGACCAGTCTAGAGAAAAGTAGGACTAGGGGTGACATGATAGCAGCATTCCATTATTTGAGGGGCTGCCACCAGAGAAGAGGGGCTCAGCTTGTTTTCCAAAGCACCAGAAGGCAAAGCAAGAAACAATGGATGGAAGGTAATCAAGGAGAGAAGCAACCTGGAATTAAGAATAAACTTTCTAACAGTGAGAACAATTAACCAATGGAACACCTTGCCTTCGGAGGTTGTAGGGGCTTCATCACTGGAGGTTTTAAAGAAAAGACTGGACAGCCACCTGTCTGAAATAGTATAGGGTCAAGGTGTTGGACTAGAAGACCTCCAAGGTCCCTTTCAGTTCTGATTGATTGATTGAGTTTTTGTCACAGTGCATGTTTTGTCTTTATTCCCTTGTACCTCTATAAACGCCCATCGGTGGCATATCAATATGCATGTAACAGAACATAATGCAATGTGTTAAGTGGATACATGTAATTAAAATGCTGTGAAAAGCGAAAAAACTTGGCTCGGGCTTTCTAAATGTTTTGATATACATACTTGCTCATTTCTTGTGTGTACATTTGTATGATATATTGCAGAGTTTACTGCAAATCCCTGCTGGATTTTTGACATATAGTTGGTAAAAGTAGATCATTTAAGTTAGCTGTTACTTGGCGATTAAACTAAGGGCTTCAGGGTTTTTCACTGGAGATGAAACCCCGCATTGCATAATATACTATAAAGGAAATATAAATGCAAAGGGAGATTAAAAAATGAATTGGCAAATATCCAAGTTGGCAATACAATGGGCAGCGTAGAGGACTTGAATTCTCTTATATTTCATTTCCTTTGATATTTGAATGGTAGGAAGGATATACAAGAAAGGTTCTGTCTCTATCTTGAGCAAATAAACAGCTTTTGGGAGATACTGATTGGTTTCAATTACAGAAAATAAGATATTTTTTTTTATGAGGGGCAGCTTACATGAGCTTGAAGCTTATCAAGTGTTCACTTTCAGGTTTCACCAACTGCAATTCCACATTCTATTATTCTTATCCAGATTTCTCCTACAGTTGCCCTTCAAAGGGTACAGATTCCATGAGTCACAACCATCACAATCATTAGTTGTTCTGGCTGAGGTGACCAAAGTTTTAGTCCACCCCCCCTGAAGTGCATGAGATTAGAGGAAACTTTTACTAAAGCAGCTAAACATTTTATTAAACAACCTAAAACCTGGATTTTTAGCTAAGCTAAAAAAGAAAGGGTTTTCTTAAATGGAGCTCAGCTTCAGGTGATTATATGAATGCAGCCCAACACTGTTTTTAAATAAGTAATTAAAAGTTAAATCTAAGCTGTGGCTGATCATAGCTCATCCTGAGTAAAATGCCATTGTTTATTATGTCTGATGTAGCATCTGTTTTTTTAAAAAAAAAATCATATAGGAATACAGGTAATCGTTGATTTACATCCACAATTGGGTCTAGAAGTTCCATCACTCAGCAAGACGACCGTTAAATGGGGAGGCATCCAATTTTGTGACTCTTATTGCCATGGTTGTTAAGAGAATCATTTTGGTTTTTAAGTGAATCTTAGAGTCATTACGTGAATTCGGCTTCTCCCATTGACTTTGGCAATCATGCAATCCTAGGACATTGTAAATTCATGCCAACTGCGAAGCATTCAAATTCTGATCACATGTAACTTTTCTCAGTGTTTCTCTAACTTTGAACAGCCACTAAATCAATAGCAAAAGCACTTAGACTTATATACCTCTTTACAGTGCTTTACAGCCCTCTCTAAGCACTTTACAGAGTCAGCCTATTGCCTCCAACAATCTGGGTCCTCATTTTACCCACCTTGGAAGGATGGAAGGTTGAGTCAACCTGGAGCCTGGGGAGATTCGAATTGCCGAATTGCAGGCAGCCGGCAGTCAGCAGAAGTGGCCTGCAGTACTGCATTCTAACCACTGGGCTACCATGGCTCACAATGGTGACAAGTCGAGGACTAACTGGATTATTTGAGATTCTGGGATTCCAAATCTCGGGGCCATTTAGCAAGTTTCTTTAAAAGGGATACCCAAAGGTGCATTTTTTCGAAAGGCAACTGGACTTCCTTTGTTTTCCCTTGAAGTTTCCCTTTTCATCCAAGAAGCTTCTTCAGTCCCGACTGAACAGTTAGCACAATGATCAAATGACTGTAAGAAATATAAATCCTTCCATTCTCTACCATTCAATCAGAACTAAAGAAGCTTCTTGGATGAGAAGTGGATAAGGAAAAGCACCTTTGGTGGATCAAAGAAAAGCATCTTTTGGACAACTATGACTTGGATGACTGAGAATCTCCATAGATGGGATAGGGATAGTTTTGGTGACCTCATCAGGTTAAATGCTTCGATGTTCTACCTCAGTCACTTGCAGTGGCACTTACGGAGGGATCAGGAGAAACTATGTGACAGCACTCAGATCTAAATCCTATTCATTTTGTACATAAGTTGATGTAAGCACATACAAAAGTGGCAGAACTGCCATTGTGGACATCACCTTATCTGACTTGAACCCACACACGTCTCACACTGTCTCTTGTCTCTTGGTGGTGAGACCCAAGGATACCTGTTGAATTAATTTTCATTATTGTTTATTATAAACAGTTCACTTAATGCCATACTGCATTAAAGTTTCAGCATCCCCAATACACAGGAAATAATTTTTCCCAGACCTTCAAAAAACTGGCTGTCAGCTTTGGAAGCCATATTTGGGCCAGAAGCTTCCACGCTGCCACATTCTTGAGCGTGGGAAGATGGGAGGGGAAATTTCATGGAGCGTATGTGGTTAGACATAATAGCAGTCTTTTTTAAAGTCAAGGTCATGTTATTCCTGCACCTGGTGGAGGAGTGGCTGAAGGGATGTCTCAAGTTGGGGCGGATGGTGATTGGGGCATGTGATGGAATGATGTGTGCAGGGGGTGGATTTATAATTTTTTACTTATTGGAGGAAAACCCGAAATTTTCAGATTTGGGTTTTCCCAGACGTGCCAGTTTACTACTCTAATAAAAGGAACTTTGAGAAAACGTCTCTCTTCGAGTTTTTAATCGGAGTTGAGTTTTTCTGGAACCCTGACACTGGCCTGATTTTGCTTTATGTTTTGGGCAGGGGTGGGATTCTACCAGTTCGGTAGTTTCGGTGAGCATTTAGCCCCGCCCACCTGTCCCTGCTCTTTCCTGTGCTTTATTTCCTTGTTTTGGAGCACAGCTGATTCATGCAGCAGAGCAGTTCTGCCGCACCTCAGCTGTTTTACTCACCGGTGCTGCAGTAGAAGGTAAGTATTAGAGCTGAAAATGGGCTTTTTAAAAGGGTAGGCATGCGTGCACATGCAAAGCATGCGATCACCAAACCGGTTGTTACAGTGGTTGAATCGCACCACTGGTTTGGGGGTGTTGTGAGGGTGTGTGTGTGAGGGAGATAATTGTTACTCGCTTTCCATTACAATGCTATCAGATATAAGGGGATATTATCTGAGATAAGTTTCCTAAAAGAAAGGGAAGTATTTCAAGGTTAAGACCCCAAAGGAATGCACATGGAACTAAGCTAAAAACATTTTTTAAAAAAATACAGGTAGTCCTTGACTTACAACCACAACTGAGCTGAAAGTTTCCGTTGTTAAGCAATTTTTCAATTGTTAAGTCAGTTTTGTCTCATTTTGTGACCTTTTTTTGCCATAGTTGCTAAGTGAATCACGTGTACATTAAATGAATGTGGCTTCCCCCATTGACTTGGTTTGTTGGAAACTGGCTGGGAGAACCGCCAATGGGGAACACATGACCTCAGGACAGTGCAATTGTCATAAACACATGCTGGTTGCCAAATGCCTGAATTTTGATCCTGTGACAACATGGAGCCTGCAATAGTCATAAGTGTAAAAAAACGGTCATAAGTCACTTTGTTCAATGTTATAACTTCTAATGATCACTAAATGAATGGTTGAAAGTCAAGGAATAGCCATAATTTCAAAAGGAAATATTAATATTTTATATGCTGATAACATCAGACTACACTTGTGTTTTAAAAAATGGTGTTTATATACACTGCTCAAAAAAATAAAGGGAACACTTAAACAACACAATGTAACTCCAAGTCAATCACACTTCTGTGAAATCAAACTGTCCACTTAGGTAGCAACACTGATTGACAATCAATTTCACATGCTGCTGTGCAAATGGAATGGACAACAGGTGGAAAGCATAGGCAGTTAGCAAGACATCCCCAATAAAGGAGTGGTTCTGCAGGTGGTGACCACAGACAACTTCTCAGTTCCTATGCTTTCTGGCTGATGGTTTGGTCACTTTTGAATGCTGGCGGTGCTTTCACTCTAGTGGTAGCATGATACGGAGCCTACAATCCACACAAGTGGCTCAGGTAGTGCAGCTCATCCAGGATGGCACATCAATGAGAGCTGTGGCAAGAAGGTTTGCTGTGTCTGTCAGCGTAGTGTCCAGAGCATGGAGGCGCTACCAGAAGACAGCCCACTACATCAGGAGACTTGGAGGAGGAGGGCAACAACCCAGCATCAGGACCTCTACCTCTGCATTTGTGCAAGGAGGGACAGGAAGAGCACTGCCAGAGCCCTGCAAAATGACCTCCAGCAGGCCACAAATGTGCATGTGGCTGCTCAAACGGTCAGAAACAGACTCCATGAGGGTGGTATGAGGGCTCGACGTCCACAGGTGGGGGGGTTGTGCTTACAGCCCAACACTGTGCAGGACGTTTGGCATTTGCCAGAGAACACCAAGATTGGCAAATTTGCCACTGGTGCTCTGTGCTCTTCACAGATGAAAGCAGGTTCACACTGAGCACATGTGACAGATGTGACAGGGTCTGGAGATGCTGTGGAGAACATTCTTCTGCCTGCAACATCCTCCAGCATGACCGATTTGGCAGTGGGTCAGTAATGGTGTGGGGTGGCATTTCTTTAGGGGGCCGCACAGCCCTCCATGTGCTCGCCAGAGGTAGCCTGACTGCCATTAGGTACTGAGATGAGATCCTCAGACCCCTTATGAGACCATATGCTGGTGCGGTTGGCCCTGGGTTCTTCCTAATGCAAGACAATGCTTGACCTCATGTGGCTGGAGTGTGTCAGCAGTTCTTGCAAGACGAAGGCATTGATGCTATGGACTGGCCTGCCTGTTCCCCAGACCTGAATCCAATTGAGCACCGCTGGGACACCATATCTCACTCCATCCACCAATGCCACGTTGCACCACAGACTGTCCAGGAGTTAGGGGATGCTTTGGTCCAGGTGTGGGAGGAGATCCCTCAGGAGACCATCTGCCACCTCATCAGGAGCATGTCCAGGCATTGTAGGGAGGTCATACAGGCACGTGGAGGCCACAGACACTACTGAGCCTCATTCTGACTTGTTTTAAGGACATTACATCAAAGTTGGATCAGCCTGTAGTGTTTTTTTTCCACTTTAATTTTGAGTGTAACTCCAAATCCAGACCTCCACGGGTTGCTAAATTTGATTTCCATTGATAATTTTTGTGTGATTTTGTTGTCAGCACATTCAACTATGTAATGAACAAAGTATTTAATAAGAATATTTCATTCATTCAGATCTAGGATGTCTTATTTTTGTGTTCCCTTTATTTTTTTGAGCAGTGTATATAAAAAACTCCCACCTACTGTATCATGAAAATTAACTTTTAATTATATTTTTCATAAGGGGGACGCGGTGGTTCAGTGGCTAAGATGCTGAGCTTGTCGATCAGAAATGTTGACAGTTCGGTGGTTTGAATCTGTAGCACTGCATAACGGAATGAGCTCCCGTTACCTGTACCAGCTTCTGCCAACCCAGCAGTTTGAAAGCATGTAAAAATGCAAGTAGAAAAATAGGGACCACTTTGGTGGGAAGATAACAGTGTTATCTTAGGCATTTAGTCATGCTGGCCACATGACCACAGAGATGTCTTTGGACAGCACTGGCTCTTCGGCTTTGTTACGGAGATGAACACCGCCCCCTAGAGCTGGAAATGACTAGCACGTATGTGTAAGGGAAACTTTTACCTTATATGTTTCATGATTGCAGAGGTATGCAGCTGCAGGGTTTAATAAAAATGCAAGGAAGGTTCACAGCAGAAATAAGATTTATTCTGTTTATCTAGCTTTCCAACTTGTGCAATTCCATCTTTAGGCAGTGGTACATTAAATTTATGCTGACTATACACATTATACCTCTTGACCCTTGGTAAATTAAGCAGTGGTATGTCTGTCTTTGGTGCCTGAAGGCTATGTGAGTCTAGATGGAATATAAGAGGTTTCAACTCAACTCTGACAAGACTGACTGGATTTGGTTTGGATCCTCCCGGATCTGGAAATTTAACATCTTGGGTGTTGGATGGGGATGCACAACCCCAAATAGACTTGCTGTGTAATTGTGAGGTCCTTCTGCCTGGAAGAGCAGGTGGCAGTTAGGACTATGAGGACCTTCAATAACTGATATACAATTACATCCAAAGATCAAAGCAACTCACAAAGCTAGCACTGATGACGTTACCTAGTTTGGTAACAAAATGTCTTCAAGAAGACCAACAAGCTCAGAGACACTTACGGATGCCACAAGTCACGGATTGTATCAATGAAAGATGTTAAATTGCTTTTGTCAGTTCCAAATATGGATTTTGAAATTTACGCATCTCTAAAAATGAATTTTATTTTAGACAGGAATAAAATAAATAAGCAAAACAAATGCCTTATATTAATTTCCCAGGGAAGGTATATTTTAGTGTTGTCTTTTAATAAAATAATGAAACTAGTTAGCTGGAAACAAATTACATTCGTCTTTTTTTTCTATCAAATTCTAGGGCTAAGATGGTCATAGGAGAGTCATTTTTCTTTATCGTTTATTTAACATTCAAAATGAAATTACTCAAAGTCTTTAGCATCCATGCTGGAGAAGCAGTGATTGTTTACTTTTAGCCCTCTGAAAGTTGCAGAAGTAATTACAGTTCTCCAGAAGGACTTCAAGCTGTTGCTTTGGTTACTATGGCAATAAATGCTGATTTTCCCCAAAAAATATATGATTGTGCTTTATAATCTTTGCAACTATGGCAATTTTTACAGGCATTTCAATCAAATTCTCAAAACATTGGTACTATAGGCAGCTCTTATACAATCATCTTGCTTGGCTTCACCACAAAAACAATATAGTTGTGCTGCTTTGGGCCAAGGGTGTGTTTACCCACAGTGTCTTAAGCACTGTGCTTCCCATCGTGACAATGATTCCAGACAACTTACAGGTGGATCATTAAGGAAATTACTTTCTTTTACTGATTGCACCTTGGCAACAATGATTTGAAAGCATACTTCCTCTGGCATTGGGAGTTCTATTTTCTTATCTTGGCTCCAAGGTGTTTCTTTTTTTTTTTCTTTTGGTCTTGTCTTATCTTGTCAACTTCATTGGGTGAACCTGAGTTCAAGAGAGTGAAATTCTGCTCTGATCTGACAATATCAAACTGAAAGTGATGGGCAATACATTCAGAAAAAGACACGGTGTCTAGTTAGATCTGTAAGAGAGATGGTAAAATGAAAACAAAACAAAATAATAATAAAAAAGAGAATCACTTTGGTCCAGGGGTTAAGGCACCAGGCTATAAAGCAAGAGATTGTGAATTCAAGTCCCACCTTACACATGAAAGCTTGTTGGGTGACTTTGGGCCAGTCACACACACACTCTCAGCCCAACCTATCTCTCAGGGTTGTTGTTGTGGGAAAAACAGGGAGGAAGTTGTGTTGAATATGATTGCCACCTTGAGTTATTTGTAGAAATAATAAAAGTGAGATACAAATAAATAAAATATAAATAAAGCTAAGATTTATCTATACCAATGTCAAGCTGTAGTTGCATCACATATTGTCTGTTTAAACTAACTCACAGTAACACATTGCTGTTTTAGTATATTCGACCATTTGAAAAGTTTGGAAGATAAAACGAAGAACATATTGGGGTCCTGGAGACCAGCCATCTGGGTTTTTCTCCTGCTCTAGATCAGCTTTTACTTTGGATGTAAGGAATCAAAAATCAGTGAATACCTAAAGCTCTCTGAGGCTTAAAACACACATATTTTGCTCTTATTTAAAACCCTGTTTTAAATAAAATCAAGAATCAAGAATACTAAGCAGATCGATCTGGGTCACTGAATACATTCATTACATTTTTTCATCCAATGTACTTTCTACATACGTTTTCACTTACTCAGACTCTGCCTAATATAATAGACAATGTTGTACTTTATTAATACTATTTTTCTGTATTCTTTGTTACTGTAAGCTTTGACCCCCTGGCTTCCATTGCAGTATCTCTGTTAATGAGAACATTAGCAAATGAATGTCTAAACAGTATATTTTCTCACCCATGCACACATGCCCTCTAAAGTAAATGTTTTAACAGCTTTTAAAGCTTATAACCATTCACACAAACTAACTCAGCAACAATCAGTAACCTATGGTAACCATGTAAAAAGATCATTTTCACAGCATTTGCTGGAAGTGTCACGGACAACTCCAGATTTGCAAGAGCAAGATAATATTGTGGCATCAAGGATTCATGTGGCTCTCTAGAGTATCCTTGAATTTTGAGTTTGGTGCGCAAATGGATTTGTAGCAGGCGTACAATCTGGATAGTTGCACATCAATAGTTGATTTTGGAGTATCATTAGAGAAGCAGCATCTTTGTTTAAAGTAGTGCGCTTGCATATATAGTGAACAGCACATTGACATTTCTGTTTTTGTTATGAGTGTGTTTGTTTTTCATCAAGGACTATCAGTGGACTTTAGTTTAAGATAAGCAGTAATGGGCCACTACTAGTAAGGTCTACTAGACTTAAAAAGAAATAAAGCAAATTCATACAGATTTCAGGTGCATGATAGCCAATTATAACTCTAGTTTTTAAGCAGAAAGCTGCTTTTGGTGCCTGCTACCCAAGATCTTTTTTTTAAAAATTCCTTCCTTCCTCCCTCTTTCCTTCCTTCCTTCCTTCCTCCC
>NW_020769311.1:3670999-3727844 GCF_900518735.1 Pseudonaja textilis
TATTCTATTCTATTCTATTCTATTCTATTCTATTCTATTCTATTCTATTCTAATCAATGATAGAGTGGAATGAGGGGATGAAAAGAAATAGAGATGCTGGATACATCAATGGCTTCATTCTTTTAATCTAGAACTTGGAAAAGAATGGAAGCTGTAGTCATTTATTTTTCACTTCATTAGTCATCAGTGCCAGAGGGAACACGCTTCCATCCACTGAAAGACTAAAAAGAATGGGTGAATTGGGAAGATGCCACTAGAAGTGGTCACCTTTGATTAAATGCATCTCTTTTTTTAACAATTTGTGAATGAGGCATCAATTAGTGATGTCATCCTGATAACAAGTGGACTGCTGAGAGCCTTGAGACAAAGTTATTTATGTCTATTTGGATTGATTAAGCTCCATGGATTGCGGGGGCTCCTGGACTAAAAGATGTTTTATCTCCTTTGCTCCTTTTTTGCCATAAAAAAGCCTTTACTGGCCTACTTTAATTTCCTCTTCTCTCCTTTAAACCCCACCCCACCCTTCAACTATATCAATAATTTTAGCTTTACATAAATCAGTCATGTGTAAACTGTCTCAAGAAAGGTAGCAGCTCATTTCTATGGCATTCTATTAAGGCACACTAGTATTTAAAAAACTACCTTTAAAACAATCCCATTCCTCTATTTTATATTGGATCTAATTGTGAAACTGAAATAAACATCAATGGAGTAAGCCAAGCACAAATCAAATATATTATATTCCCGAATTAAAGTTTACCAGTAGGATGACTTTTTCATTTTCTGCCTAAATCTGAAAATAAAGCTTATTGAATGTAATGGGATTCTACAGATTTTGGAAAGTAGCTTCACTTTCAAGTTGAGGCATGGACACAGAAATTCTCCATTTCTCATGGTATTTCTCTTTGAAATTTTCCTTGTTAATTTGCTCTCTGGACAACATTGTCTAAGACATAAAGAGAACAATAAGACCTTCCTACGTCTTTATAATCAGGGTAGAGTTAATGAGATACAATGCAGCTGCCAGGATGAGTCAACAGGCACCAATCAGCACCTGCACAAAAGCCTTAGGTACACCTCCCATTAATTGGGAAAGCCAATGATCACCCTTCCCTTTTTCTCAGCAGGTTGCACAGCCAGCTGATTATTCCCCTCCATTCGTGGGAAAGTCAATTCCACCCATTCATTACTGTATAATTAATATGATTGCCGGATCTATCTATCTTTTTTTATTTTTATTTTTTGCATATGCCTTGATGTCAAAGTAGAAAAGCCCATCTGGAGGAATTCTATTACTCATTGGTATTTGTTTTTACCCCAATAAATAAGGAGCATGTCACCCTGAGCTGTAATCCTTATTTTGCAGGACATGTAAAAATAGCCGTGGCAGGACGGAAGACAATTTTTCTTTAAAAAAAGCAAAAACAAATTATGGATCTTAAAAGTGTTTTCATTCAGTATCCACAGGAGTTAAAATTTTTAATTCCATGAAAATCTACCGGTTGACGGCATGGCTGTGAGGCAGATGAGCTGGTCTGTCCTCTCAATAATAAGGTGGAAGATAGTGCTTAGAGGACAGGAATGCTGAGGAAGTTGGAACTAAGTTGAAAGAAAGCATGGCAGGCAAAGAACAAAGTTATCTCAAGCAACATCACTAAAGCTAGTGATCTTGCTCAAATGGCTTTTCTTCCTAGCCACGGATGAGCACATGCTATTATTTGTTGTGGAATCACTGCACGCATACTGTACTTTTACATAGAAATAACATTTCTTGGCTTAAGAAACTCTGCTGCTCAAAATTCAGATTATCCCGGAACTAAATCTTTTTTTAATCAAGAGTTCTTTATTAACATAAAATAATTGGGAAGAAAACCGGCTTAATACTATCCTATAGCTGTCAAAATTATAGATAGATAGGCAGGTAGATAGGTAGATTATAGATAGGTAGATAAGTAGATTATAAATAGATAGGTAGATAGCTAGGCAGACAGATAGCTTAATTTTATCCTATAGTTGTTGAGATTATAGATAGACAGATACTGTAGATCAGTAGGTAGATAGATCTAGATCTACCTACCTTACTTACCTACCTATCTACCTATAATCTACCTGTCTATCTACCTATCTATCTATAATTTCAACAGCTATAGGATAGTATGAAGTCCCAATTATCTATCTCTATCCTGGTATCTATCTATCTATCTATCTATCTATCTATCTATCTATCTATCTATCTATCTATCATCTACCTACCTACCTACCTACCTCAGAATTCATAATTATGGTCTCAAAGCAGGTAGATTGCACCTGAAACTTGTTTCATTTTAAAATAAAGAAATGTTTTTAACTCTCCTTTTTTAAGGGGAAAAATATCCACTAATTCTTCTGAAGGGATATTTCCTTTCCTGTCACTTCTAATGCTTTTCTTGTTCTTGTTCACTTGATTCTCCGAATCAATTATGAATAACTCTGTTTTCACTAACTGCACTGTCTGTCATCTGTTGATGTGGATGGAACATGTTTCTTCAATAACACAATTAAATGACTGCATTTCTAAGCCTCTATTATTTTACTAAAGCCTCTTTCAAGTCAAGCTTAACTCTTGATGACATCCATGGTTACTGGTTGCAGAAGATAAATAATTTGCCTTTTTCTGGGATTAATTTTTACTTCCCCGAGCAGGCATCAAATTTGGTATGCACTCATAGTGTCCCATGCAAGCACAAACCAAGGCCGTCGCTGTGAGCTTCTGTTCCAGATTATGTTGGCCAAGTACTACCATCTGCTGAGACTTTTACTAGCATAAGAATTTATGTTAGAGGTTTTAAAGCACGTAAGCTTCTATTCCGGCTCTTCCCTCTTCATCTCACTACGATATTTTTTTTGATTTTCCAAATGTCACATCTGACACTTGAAGTTCTGAACATGTTGTACCTAGACTTCTACTTATTGCACTTTCTCTTGACAGAACCTAGAAGGAAAAGCACTGCAAAAAAGTTCATTTCCAGTGATGGGAATATAGTAAGGAGAAAGAAATTATACCAAACTCTCTTTATATAAAATGCACACCTGAAAATGTTTCAGAATGTAAGTCACCTTATTCAGTAAGATGGGGGCATATAAATTTAAATAAAGAAACAAACCTTCAACATAATATTTATTCAATTAAATTTATATGTCACCCATCTGACTGATAAGGCAACTTATATACTGAAACATTTTCAGGTGACACAGAATAGGGAAATTGAAATCCACATAAGCATATACAGGTAGTCCTCGATTTATGAGCACAATTGAATCCAAAATTTATGTTGCAAAGTGAAAAAATGGTTAAGTTAGTTTTGCCCTATATTATGTGTTTTCTTTTGCCACAGTTGTTAAGTGATTCACTAAAATTGGTAAGTTACTAACATGGTTGTTCAATGAATCTGGTTTCCCTATTGACTTTGCTTGTCAGAAGGTTGCAAAAGGTGATCACATGATCATCGTCATAAGTACGAACCAGTTGTCAAGCATCCAAATGTAAACCACATGACCACGGGGATGTTTCAATGGTCATAAGTGTGAAAATGGTCATAAGTCATTTTTTCAGTGGTAACTTTGAACAGTCACTAAACAGTCACTTGCTGTTGTAAATTGACGACTATCTATATTCTCACTACATTTAAGCAACTTCCATTCATGTTATTGATTAGGAAAGCACAAAGCATAATCCAACATGAAATAACAAATGAGTGTCAGTTCATTCTCTTTTACATATAGAAGAAATCAATGAAAATCTCTAATGTTTTGAAATGCACCTAAAATAGTTTTTAAGGGCAGCAAAGAGAAGGGAATGGCATTAGGAAGGTCCAGAAACCTAAATTCTATTTGTGGCTGTCACTGTACAACAAGATGTAACCATTAGCAATGCAGTCTCATCTGTTTGCAGCAATGCAGCAGTGCATCTCATCTGTTTGCAATTTTGCTTCAGGTGTAAGTACACCTCAACAATAATACGGCATATTTTTCACTAAACCTAAAAATAAGGCAGAATGGAAAGATATCTGGGATTTGGATTCTGTCTGGAATTTTTATCCCATAACGGATCGAGTGAGTTCAGAAGTACTTTACAAGAAAAGTCTGGCATTCTTCTGTCCACAATAGAATATCTTGTGCTACAAGGCTTGAAATTCTCAGCTTGGATAGTTTAGAATGGCAGCGCTTGTAGTCAGACTTAGATATTGAATACAAAATTGTAGATAATTTAGAATAGAATAGAATAACAGAATTGGAAGGGACCTTGGAGGTTTTCTAGTCCAGCCTATGATCTTATTACTAAGATGACCATATTATTTATTATTAAGATAGTATTACTATGATCTTAATACCCAGAGTCTAAACTTTCTAATTACAAATGCTAAAAAAAAGAATCTTATCACTTTACTGCAAAATCTCAAACTCAATTATACTAAACTCCAAATCTTAGACAACTGCAGAATCATTTGAGGGGGGAAAAAGAATTAAAATGGAAGGAATACTTATCTAACTGAGAGCGGATGGATGGATTAGCTGTGCTCACAGCTCTGTATCAAAAGCTGTGTTGACTTTCAGAAAGATAGACAAGGAAAAGTACAGTTTCCTTAATACTGGTAGGAATAAATCTTGTAGAAATAAAATGAGATGATGAAAATTGGATGATTCCAGAGTATTTATATCAAGCCACTTCAGAGTTTCATCCATTCTCAAGTGGAAGATATATTTTGATGAAATCTTTCCATTGATTCATAAACTATTCTAAGCTGTTTTACACTGTTGTGTTTTCCATGTGTTGTTAATAAATTATAAAAATGCTTATGTGGAAGTCAGCATTATTTAATGCTAGATGTTGCATTGTCTCAGCACTTGCTTAGAGTAATGGACTGTCATTTTGTGCTTTGCACTTCATGCTGGTTCAATAGAGCTTTGTCTAGTGGTCTCTTCACAGCTTTCATTTTGATTTTATTTGTCTCTTTCTGTAGAACAGCATCCCCACTTCTAGTCAACCTCTTCTGATCTCTTCCTCTAGTTGCACTTATTTTGCAAAACTTGACTTGACTTCCACCTACTTACTTGAATTTTATTTTGCCAACAAACACATTCATCTCTGGCCATTCTAACACATATATTTATATACCTTAATTATTGTTTACCTTCTGTTGAAAGGACAGTATGCCTCTTTGATCTTTCCTTGATCCTAATGTGAACTGTTTATTATCCAATCTTAGAGCTTGTATTTCCATTTATTAGAGGGTGACTCAGTGCATGGAAATGAAAAAGTGGAGAGTAATTGAGTAATTTAGAAACAGAGGGAGATGCATTATCTAACTACCTGGACATTGTCTGCCTGTCTGCCTGTCTATCTATCTGTCTGTCTCTGTCTGTCTGTCTATTTATTATCTATCATCTATTGTCTATCTATCATTCATCCATTCCTATCTGTCTGTCTGTCTGTCTGTCTATCTATCTATCTATCTATCTATCTATCTATCTATCTATCTATCTATCTATCTATCTATCTATCTATCTATCTATCTACCTACCTACCTGTCTGTCTCTTTAAAATTATCAGCTTCCTTACCTTATAAATTTTAGTTCTGTGAAGTGCTTGATGTTAATGCAAATATTCAAATTCCAGATGCTAGAGGAATGAGTGTTCCCCTATTTGCAAAGAAGCATTCTATACATATTTTAATATTGAATGACTTTAGCCTTTCATTTTCCTTCCTACCCCTTTCCCTTCCTTTATTGCATGGGTTATTTCCTCCACTTCAAGTAAAGGTGTCATGGAACTGGAAGAGGAATTGGATAGCGTGATAAAACACCATATGTTTCAGAAGCTCCAGCATCAGAATAGTCATTATTCTGCCACCGCCACTCTAGCTTCGCAATGTTTTACTCTGAGGGTTTTTTTTTTATTCCTAGTTTCTAAACAAAAAATAACACCTAGAGGTGGCCTTCCTGTTAGGCAGAGTGAGATGGTTGCCTCAGGCATAATGTTTAGGGAGTCACAAAACGACAACAAATTGTTTTATATTTGTTATTATTGATTTTTTACTGACACAGATGTAAAGATGTTGTCGGATCTTCTAGCTTGGATGCCAAAATAACCTGTCTCAGTTTAGATACGGTGTGTATATGAATGTGGCTAGATGGATGACCCCATTAGCTGCTCTTCCTCAGGCAACAAAATCCCTTGGCTAGGCCATTAATTCTTTAGAATCATTGTTTCTCCTACACAATAAGAAGTGGTGATTGTGATCGTGGCAAAGTCCTTGTAAGCAGGGAATTTGCCCCGCAAGGAGTGGGAAACAAAACTTATTTGGATGATATGAGGTTCTCTGCTTTGAAATACAGTTTTGATTTAGGTAGGAAATATCAGCCAATGTGGGGGAAAAAAGACAGCTAAAAAACCAAAATGGACTAAGGGTAACAAAATACATAGTGTATTGACAGGATTAATTGTTGCAGACCTATGGTCCTTGAGATAGCACAAGGAGCCATGAATTATTTGAATTTCAGCTTTTCAGGCTCCACAATGTCCTTGACTTACAGCCATCTGTTTAATGACCATTTCGAAATTACAACAGCACTGAAAAGAATAACTTATGGCTATTTTTCACACTTACGACCAGGGGTGGGATTCTACCAGTTCTGTTCGGTTCTATAGAACCCCTTGTTAACTTTCTAAGCAGTTTGGAGAACCTGTAGTTAGAAGCAAACTCCGTTTGTTTTTTTCCACCCTTATTACATTCTTAGCAGACAGCTTAGACTTAATGTCTCCAGAGCTTCTGAGGCTTTCTTAAAGGTAAGGATTGTTTTAAGATTTTTACACTGCTGTTGGGAGGAAATACTTCCCTGGACAATCAGCAATTTGAAGAAATAATTGAATAATGAAGCAAAGCTTTTAGTGACAGGGAACCAAGATGAGTGACATTCAGCAAGGCTTCTTGGCTAGCTAGAAAGATTGACATTCAAACATAAGTTTACATACCCTTTCTGAGTTTTGGTCTAAAACTGGTTTTTGGTGAAGGTTAATTCTGTGATTGGTGATGTTTAATCCTGAGTTTATTGATGGGATAATTTTCCCTATTCAGCTTCAACAAGCAACAGCTACTGTTGTGATTTAATTATTTGTATTGTGTTTGAATTTTTTCTTGCCGCATGGTTTCTTTTGCTATCTGGGGAGCGGGTCTTCCTCACTGCTTTAGTACTATCTGGCACTGTCCTTTTGGGGTGTACTTCCAAGAGGCAGGATGCAAGCTTGGTACTGATTTTTTTTTACTGCCTTTCTGGGGGGCACGTGACCTTTCCTTAAATCTGGATGATTTCCTGAGGACATCTTGTGAGGTGAGTGAGACCAGCTGGTATTTTTAAGTGGTGCAAATGGATCTAAGGATTGCTTTTCCTGGATGTGCCTTTTCTGGAGACCTTAAATGACCTCTTTGCTAAAGGGTTTCATTTTATGAGCAAAAGTTGGCTGCTTCATAGTTATCACTGCATTTTAACTATTTTCATTCCTCAAGGTGCTCTGGCACCCTGCCTGATTTGTAACTTCGGCTTGCAGGTATTTTTAATCGAATGATTGGTATTTAGGGCAGTTTTTTTGCAAGAAAAAAAGCTTTTTGTATTTTTGTACAGGTAATCCTTGACTTACAATAGTTCATTTAGTGACCATTCAAAGTTACAATGGCACTGAAAAACATGACTTATGACCATTTTTCACACTCATGACCATTGCAGCATCCCCAATGTCATGAGAGGCCAGGTGAGGAGAAGCGCCCCTTGACATGAGTGATGTTGAGTTGGCCACGCCTGTCCAGTCACTTGACCACCAAGCCACACCCACCAACTAAGCCATGACCACAGAACCGGTTGTTAAAAAAACTGAATCCCACCCCTGCTTACAACAGTTGTTGCATCCCCATGGTCATGTCATCAGAATTAGGGTGCTCAGCAACTGGCATGTATTTATGATAGCTGCCCTGTCCTGGAATTATATCACCATTTGTAACCTTTCCAGCCAGCTTCCAACAAATAAAGTCAATGGAGGAAGCCAGATTTGCTTAATGACCACATGATTCACTTAACAACTGTGGTAAAAAAAAGTTTATAAAATGGGGCAATACTTACTTAACAACTGCCTTGCTTAGAAACAGAAATTTTGGACTCAAATGTGGTCATAAGTCAAGGATTACTTATACAGCCCCAAATTCTTCCTTCCCAAATTTGTTGACATCTTGTTCTGAGGTTAGTGAACTGGAAAGCCTCCTCAAGAATGAATGGTAGAGACAGACAACAGAGGCTAGGGAGTTACTTTAAATCCAAACTAGCAGTCAGGAGACACAATGAAAACTGCTTAATTTCACAGCACATGGACAGACTTAACCATAGTTTCAACTAGGAAAGTGTGAGCATCCTAGACTGAGCTTAATTCAAAAATACTAGATAATTCCTGGATGCTTGTCATTGAGGCAAATCAGCCATCAACAAGCACATAGAGAAATCATATTTACACACCATTCAAAAGAGACAATGAAAAAGTTAAAAAAGAAAGAAAGAAAAACACCATAAGACCTCATTGCCAGCAATCAATACTTAAATGAGCACGAATTAACACTAGGATTAACACACACACACACACACACACACACACAAAACAGTAAACAATCATCTAATGATTGAATCTTGTTTAATTGTCTGGATTTTTAATGGACCAGAAGTATGAATTGGAACTCCAATAATACTGCCTGGGCATCATCTTATCCATTGTGTTCACCTATCTGTGTTAGGCCTATAAAATGGTAAAATGGTATAACCTGTAAAATGGATAGAAGCAGCATTGCAACCCATCACTCCAGCTAAAACCCTCTAATCTGAGGAATCAGTGGGATAGTCAGGCTGAAATCATTTTAAGTTTTTTCACGTTCTTCTTGGTGCAATGTAGATCTTTCAACAGAACTGTCTGCACTAACATTTAAGGGGGTGAAAAAATGATTTCAGGGTACAAATACAGATATGTGTATTGGGGGTGGGGGTATTAGAGGGATAAAACATGGCTTAGAATGAGAGAGAAGTATCTTCACCCCATTTTGAATCTCCAGGGCTTGTTTCTGTCCCAATTAACTCTTCCAGAGGTCACCTACAACAATGCCAATGATATGGTTGTCTATTGATGTTTCATGGGAAGAATTTCCATTCATTTCTTTCTTTCCATTCAGCTCCCTTGCCGGTAGAAAATTGTACACTTGCGTAAAGAAAGGCAACCTTACTCAGGGCCCAGCTGGCACATCTCTATAAACCCTTGATTTCTAAAAATAATCAGTAGCTCCAGGAAGCCACACAGGAAATGAACTGAAGAAGATGGAAATAAATCTACTGAGAGATCTAATGAGGAGAAAAGGTCTAGGACAAGCATTGATCACAGCAAACTGTTATCCCAATTGTTAGTTTTCTTGAGTGTTATCATTTTAATCTTCACATGCAGTGATCTCTTTTCTCTCATTCTCTCTCACCACAGAAATAGACCCACATCCTTATGAAAACATTAAACCCTTCTGCTACAAACTCTATTTTACTTTATTCCAAAACTTGTCTTATATAAAATGTCTTTTCTCCAGAGAGTCTTTGTTAATTATCGTCCTTCTCATACACATATTAAAAATGGCAAAGTAATCCTTGCATTAAGCATTTGCCTTCTCACTGAAATATGTACTTCTAGCAAATTCCTAATTAATTGCTGGTTTGCTGGTTTAATGAGCAATAAAGGAACATAAGTAAAACCAGGCAGGGCATGACACTCCAGTTTTGAAACTAGCACTGCAAATGTTACATTTGCAACATCTTACTCTGCCATAATGGGCTACCATGTACTGATTTTATTGTATTTATTAAATTTTTATGCTCCCTTGTAGGGGAGATGGATGGCATTAAAAATTAATAAAAACAATAAAATAAAGAAAAACATAAGTAAAATCAAATTTTGAATTCCTTTAAGGTCTATTTGTTAACTATCAATTACCCATTCTTTCCTAAAAATAAATACTATGTAAAAAAAAGAAATGTGTTTCATATAAGCCAAGGGTGTAAAAGTGGCAGCCTGTGAGCCAGATACGTCATGCATAGATCACACCCACCCCAAATGGGAAAACATCGCGAAACGTCACGTGGCGAGTTTGACATATGTGATAAAACCAATTCTAAACTTTATTCTTTTGTGGAAGTAAAGATAGAGGGATTTTTAAAACAATTGAGTAAAACAGCCGCATCAAGGATGAAGTGCTTTTTTTAAAAAAGTGTATTTAATGAGAAACATCTAGCTTATGCATTCATTTATAGTTATGCAAGATAAAATCATTTTGTTTTCTAACTTGTCACTTCATAATCACATTTCTCTACAGACTATGAAAATTATATTTGGGTTTTCACACCGTTGTTCTACTGTGCTCAGCAATGAGATCTTACAGGAGGATGAGACTGTCAAACTATTCATGAGATTTCAATCATTTTTAAAAATGAAATGGCTCCACTGTGAGATGGCATGATTGTACCCACAGCTAGGAAATGTTACTTATCTCTGCATTACAACAGCAAGAAAAAATTAATGCCAATGATATGCCCGCTCATTGAAAACTTCATTCTCACAAACCACTAATGCTATAATAAGTCTCCAGAAAAAATTACATGGAACAGCTAGTGACGATGTTTTGTTTTATAGATCAAGCAATTTTCAGCAAACCACCAGATCGTTATCTTACTGGTTTTGTCTGTAGTACCTCTTATGTAGGGCAGGACAGCTGTTCAGCTTCTAGGTCTCCATTATGTCTCAGTGTGTTTTTGTGGATCAAGCCGGTGATTTTGCTTTTGTGGAAGCCATTGGCTGTCAGTACTTTATATATATATATATACATTTGTTTTCTTAAGTTTTCATGGGTATGAAATACCATGTATGGTATTCAGCTTTGTTCGGGTATTTTCCCATGTCATTATAGTTGTGCTTTTAAAGTTGTAGCAACATTTCGGCAGAATCTCATCTGCCATCATCAGGCTTCTCCTTCTTCTTCAGCCTGATGATGGCAGATGAGATTCTGCCAAAACGTTGCTACAACTTTAAAAGCACAACTATAATGACGTGGGAAAATACCCAAACAAAGCTGAACACCATACATATACATATATATGATTAATAACCATACAATTTTTACATGTTGTATTTCATTTGCTTACAATATTGTTTCACATCGGTGCAAAGTGAGCCTCAGTTATGTTGTGTACAGTGAAAAATATGGCTAAACTCAGGGTTCCTAAACTGAGATTGGCTAATTCTTTCCAGCATAAATTATTGATGGCACTGGGCAAATGAAATGTGTGGATTGAAAGTCAACGATTGATGAAGTTAGAACCAAAAGTAAGTAAGAACACCTCTCCTTTCTAACAAACCTTCCTTCACTTTTGTTTCTGGTTGTTGTCGTTATTTATTTCTTCTTCCCTAAAAAATCAACTAGCAAAGCTGGGTGCAGAAAGATATTCCTATACATGTGAGCTGGTTGCTTCAATAAGTCTTGTGAGGTTTGGTTGAGAGGCACTGATGTCCAGGGGTGGGATTCTACCAGTTTGCACCTATTTGCTCGAACCCGCTGTTAACATTCTAAGTAGTTCAGAGAACTGGTTGTTAGAAGAAATTACTGGCCTAATCCTGTAAGGAAGGCAGGAAGGAAACATTCTGGTGTTGCTTACAGAAACTGCCTCTCCATTAACCCCTATTACATTCTTGGCAGAACTAAACTTCCTGTCTCAGCAACTTCTCTGGACTTCCCTCCCGCTCCTTTGCTGGTACGTTGCTTGTGTGGAGTGACCATTCAAAGTTACAATGGCACTGAAACAAGTGACTTATGATGATTTTTCACACTTATGACTGTTGCAGCATCCCCACAGTCATGAGAGGCCAGGCGAGGAGATGTGTGCCTCGATGTGAATGATATTGAATAGGCCACACCCAGCCAATAATATGACCACCAAGACATGACCACCCAGTCACATGACCACCAAGCCACGCCCACCACCTAAGCCACGCCCACTACCTAAGCCATGCCCACAGAACCGGTTGTTAAAATTTTTGAATCCCACCCCTGCTGAAGTCCAGTGGCTATATTAGTCAGTTTATTAATGTATTTATTTAATCAACAAACTTATATAGCCACCCTTCTCCCAGAAGGAAACTAATGCCCATTTTTTTCTCTCTACAAATTTTTTTATTTATTTAATTATAAAGTTTATTAGCCACCCGTCTTACCTCAGGGTCACTCTGGGCAACTTACAATAATAAAAGATCGAAACTGTATAAGCTAGAAGCATACATAAGTTAATAGAAAAAGCCAAACACTGCAACCCAATTAAAGATGGGGGGGCAGAGCAGGATGCAGGGAGGTGGGATCTATTGATAATTTATCAAGCACCTCCACTGTGATACTCCCCCCATTGGACCCCCAAGAATAATATAGAATAGAATAGAATAGAATAGAATAGAATAGAATAGAATAGAATAGCTTTATTGGCCAAGTGTAGTTGGACACACAAGGAATTTGTCTTGGTGCAAATGCTCTCAGTGCACATAAAAGAAAAAATACATTCGTCAAGAGTCAAGAATCATCAGGAACAACACTTAATGATAGTCATAGGTTACAATAAGCAATCAAATCATACTAGGAAACAGTCAACATAAATCGTAAGGATACAAATGACAAGGTTACAGTCATACAGTCACAAGTGGGGAGGGGATGGGTGATAAGGAGTGATGAGAAGGTTAATAGTAATAGAAGTGCAGACTTTGTAAATAGTTGGACAGTGTTGGGGGAATTGTTTGTTTAGCAGAGCCAAGCTAACTGACAGAGAGCCAGGTCTTTTGGCTCTTAGGAAAGTTGGAAAGTTGGGAGAGGATATCACTCAGGGAGGGTGGGGAAAGGAGTTCCAGACGGCAAGCATGAGACTCACCAATGGGCCTGCAGCATGCCTCCCCTGCCAGCATGGGTGGGATGGGCCAATCACAGTGGAATGAGATGGCTCCCTCAAGTAGCCTGGATCCATGCCATGAAGGGCTTTAAAGGTGATTACCAACACCTTGAATGGCACCAGGCAGAGATCAGCAGCAGACCATATGTGGTTATATACATAGTCCTCAATCTATGACCACAACTGAGTCCAAAATTTCTGTTGCTACGTGAGACTGTTGTTCAGTGAGTTTTGCCCCATTTTATGACATTTCTTGCCACAGTTGTTAAGTGAAACGCTACAGTTGTCAACTTAGTAACACGGTTGTAAATTGAACCTGGCTTCCCCATTGACTTTGCTTGTGAGAAGGTCACAAAAGGTGATCACACGGACACTGCAAGTGTCATAAATATGAGACAGTTGCTAAGTATCTGAATTTTGATCATGTGTCTATGGGGATGCTGCAACAGTCATAAATGTGAAAAACAGTCATAACTCACTTTTTTCCAATGCCGTTGTAACTTCACTCACTAAATCAACTGTTGTAAGTTGAGGATTATCTGTATCTATCTGTCTATTCTATTCTATTCTATTCTATTCTATTCTATTCTATTCTATTCTACTCTACTCTACTCTACTCTACTCTACTCTACTCTACTCTACTTGCTGTCCCTCTAGCAACAAACAACTGTCAGCAACTTCCAACATTAAAACTGTCAATGTTGAACTGAACCTGGCAGAAACCATTTTCCTTGTTCATTGTTGCCACACAGTGCAGGAGGGGGAGAGGAGGTTGGAATGCCTTACCAGACACAACATAAAACTTTATCATGAGAACCAAGGTCATCTCCCAGGTGACAGAGGAAGGAGAAGAGTGCCTGAGGAGCCTGTCGATTAACCTAATTGGCCAATGTGACCAGTGACACTTGGGGAAGGGGTTATTGATTATTTTAATTATAGTGAAATTGCAGGAGTTAGTCAGGGTTGGTTTTATATTAAGTGTGCCGATATGATGTACCCAGTAAAGACGTTATTTGAGGAAGACAGAAGCCTCAGAGTTCTAATTGGCTTGGGTTCATTTGGTGGGTGGAGAGGTGTTTGGGGATTGACATGTGTATGTGCATGTTGAGTCTGGTCTCTGGGTTATGTGAATTTTATTGTATGCATACTGTGTATATACGTATAATGACAATAAAGAATTCAATTTAAAGAATTCAATTTAGTTGGAACCTTGACAAAAACATTGCAATCCTACCAAATAAATATCTTTAAAAGAATGAAAATAAAAATTCCAATCAAGATAAAATAGAGTAAAGAGAGGGACAGAGGGAACAAGATGTGTGGGAGGAGAGGTGGGATTGACTCTTAATTCAACAACTACCTCCACTATGATGTTAGGTTGCCAAGCCATCTAGCAGAACCAGATCTTCAGGTTCCTGTGGAAGGACAGAAAGATGCGACCCAATCTCACCTCAGGGATTATGATGTTCCAATGAGCAGGCGCCACAGCAGGGAAGGCCTTTCTCCTGGATCCCTGAGCTACATCTGGTTACTCTATTTTTACTAATTGATTTTAATCTATTCCAATTCAAAGGGAGGCAGTAAATGCTTCTCATTTCCAGTGTTTTTTTCTCTCACAAAACTAAAGTATTCACTATGTAAATGCTCCATTCTCCCGATAAACAAACTCTTTACTGAAGTTACCTTAAGGATGTTGTTGTCACCCCTAGAGGAAGCAGTGGTGCATTCAGCCTCTTGAGCCCTATAAAAGCTGATTGAATTAGTTTTTAATGTGATGGGACGAAAAATACATGGGGAGCAATTGGTCATGTAAGTAATGAAAGTAAATTAATACCAACATTAAATCAAATCTTGCTTTCTTTGACCCTACTCACTTTTTTAGAATGTAGCTCCTGTTTATTTCCTTTTTATATATCTACAAATCCATATAAATAAGACATTTGTTAGGAAAAATTGACATGAAATGGATACAATATTTATGCACACTTTTTTAAAAAAACTCTAGGTAGGTAGGCAGGAGGTAGGTAGGTAGATGATAGATAGATGGACATACAATATGATAGACATACAATAAATATGACAGACATACAATAAATATGATAGACATACAATAAAATAGGAGGAATTGAAAAGGTAGAAATGGAGAGAAACTAACAGGAATTAAAATGAATAGGAAACTGCTGTTTTGTAAATAAGAAATATTCCTAGAGGAGGAAGGTGTGTTGGATATGTTCATCACCTTGAGTTATTTGTAAAAATAATAAAGGCGGAATATAAATAAATACATTTCTCATCTATATTACTAACCAGAGTAATTCCTAACTAATGCCTTCTTTTTATATCTCTATCTTTTTAAATAATGGGATACTTTTCATTTTTGACTTAGAGAAGGAGAAAGATGAAAAAAATGTAAGGAAATTGATCTAGTCATGAAACAAAATATGGTTGTGTCCATGTACTTATCAGGAGTTAAGGATGATTTAGAGGTTGTTGTATTTTAAAACTGTTCTGAATTTAATTGCAAGAGTGATAGAAAAATTCTGCCCCAACTGATGCCATAGACCCTAACCTGTTGTCGCTATTTATCCCAAGACAGTTTGCCAATCAAATTTTCCACTAAATGTCAAATGGAAACTGTGTGCTACGGAAGTAATTCCAGCAGTAACACTGATAGCAATAGAAGAGCTATAAAAGAGATAATGGCAGAACAATCAGTCCCTATAAAAACAATGAACATGGAATGGTTAAAGACAGATTCCAGTTTGACTTGCTTTTTTTGTTATGATTGCTTCCTTCAAAGGTCAAACAACTTATTGTCCCGTATAAAACCCATTCATTCTGAAGAGTTCACAAGAACTCTTCAGATAAAGGTTAAGGAGAAAATAGATCTGAACCTTTTCCTAATTCTATGAGCGTTTTTCTCTAGATTATCCAGCATTTCTGGCTTCCTACTGTTTCACACACACACACACACACACACACACACACAGAGAGAGAGAGAGAGAGAGAGAGAGAGAGAGAGAGAATTACAGAGTGGGAAGGGACATTGGAGGTCTTCTAGTCCAACCCCCTGCTCCAGCAGTGGACCCAATACCACACAGATCTCTCTCTCTCCATCCACTCCTCATGTTATACTGGTGAAATAAGGAATGCTTAGAATGTAACCAGAATGGCATAACTTATGTGGGATGCTTATGAGCATAGTTCTAGAATCCAGGGATGTACAAAATAGATCCTGCAAAGTATAAATTCTCATCTGGATGACTAAAGGTAAATGTCTTGATCCGGCCCAGCATATGATTCTCCAAGATCTTCATTTGTCCTCTATCTGTCTCATTATTGCTACTCAATTAGGCCTTGCTGTCTGACCCAGTGTAAGTGTTAAGGAATCTGTGACTATTGCCAGATGTGATTGCATTACTGTTGATGCTTTATCGAACTATCGATTTCCAGAACAGTACTCTTGTTCACCTTGTGGCTCCTGAAACAACTTATTTTAAGATGCATTTTTGTGATGCTTGTAAAATTGTTTTCATTATTTTTAATCTATTATTCTCTTGCCCCTTATCTCTCAGTATCTTCCCATTAGAATCTACATGAAAGAAAAGTCACAGACAGTGTCAATAAGTCACTATTTTGAAAGACTGTTTGTTGAAGTCCTGCAGATACTATAACCATTCTCCTAAAACTAGATTAGCTGAGCAAGATCTCAGCAACCTTGAACAGCTGCAGAGATTCAGGGAAAGGCTGAGATATACAAAATGAACACACCAATATTATTAATCTGTAACTATGGTAACCCTTCTAGTTTAGGATGAGCCAATTGATTTCAAACTTGGCTCCAAAGGTTCAAGCATTAAATGCATCCTCTACAGAATATTCATTCATATATTTTTATTTTATTTTATTTTATTTGTCAATTGCTTACAAGATAATAGGTATAAGTATAAACATAGTTATGAATACATGAAATGGATACATATAAGAAAAATAAAAAAAAACAATAGGACAGGGACAGTAGGCACGTTGGTGCGCTTATGCACGCCCCTTACAGACCCCTTAGAAAAGGGGTGAGGTCAATAGCAGACAGTCTAAGGTTAAAGTTTTGGGGGTTTGGGGAAGAAACCACAGAGTCAGGTAGAGTATTCCAGACATTGACCACTATGTTGCTGAAGTCGTATTTCCTGCAATCAAGTTTGGTACGGTTTACCTTGAATTTGTATCTATTGTGTGCTCTTGTGTTGTTATGGTTGAAGCTGAAGTATTCATTGACAGGTAGGACATTGCAATGTATGATTTTATATACTATATTTAGATTGGACCAAAGGTGGCATAGTTCTAGGTTTTCTAAGTCTAGAATTTCAAGTCTTGTGGCATAAGGTATTCATTCATTCATACCTTCATTCATTCTCAATATTTGTATGATTGGAAAACCATCCTTCCAACAACAGAAAAGAATTTACGAAAAATATAGCATATGCCTCAAAATCTAGCACTAGATAACTTAATGGTCTGGAGTCAGCAAAAACAAAATTAATCAGATAAGGCTAACATATAGTTTAGGAAAGACAAAACAAAACAAATTAACTCGTTCGGTCTATTTAATCAGCCAAAAGAGTGGGAGGAACTTTGGGTAGAAATTCTAAAAATATATTTGATTGCACTTAAATGAAAAGTCTAATTTTTAATTTCCAGCAATCCTTCTTGCAGGGTGCATAAAGGAGCCCAGTACAATTATATATATAGTTCAGCTCCAGAATGCCATATGACCAGATACAGATCACAGCCCACTACTAATAATCTCCATTTTTCTAAATTAACCATATGTTATCCTCATTTATAAACTAGAAAGTGATTATTAACAGGTTCGGAACTTGGTTTATAACTTTGAATTAATCAAACTTAGCTGATTGTCCTTCTAGTTCATCAGAATTGTTTAACTTTCTCCTCTTCTTTTTTCCTTAATATTCTCTCAACGTTTTCAAGAAACTTTTTCCTTCTATTGCAGATATCCAGATGCAACCTTATCTGAGTATGCACTATGTCCTTTTTTACCTTGATGAAAATCATAAAGCCCTTGTAAGCATTGCCAAGCATTTGTAAAACACTGTTATAGTCTTCTTGTCTTCCTCCCAATCCCCTCCATGTGTCCAAAACTGTCTGGCAGCTCTCTTGTCTCTATCATCCACAGAGGAGTCTTCAGGTTTCTGCTACACCAATATCAGTGCCATTAAATGTTCAAAGTCATCTAACTGAGATTTGAACCAACCATGTAACAAAAACTTTTTAGAAGCTGTGACAACTCCCTAGCTTTTGTGTAGCACACAATTTCCTAAAGCCATTGGTCCTTGGTCTTGAGGTTCAAAGTTTTTTTCAGATGGCAGAAGACTGTCTACCAGTTAGCCTAAGATTCTACCACTTTTCAAGTCTTAATTCCAGTATTTCCACTCTTGACATTTAAAAGACTCATGGGCCCAACCTAACATCTGTGTCATCAATTTCTCACCACGTTTAAAATTGTTGTTGAGTAAAGGAAGAAGAAAAAAATGTTCTCTTGTAATAGTTTATTCTGACAGCCTAGTCTGCTATAGTGAGAACATCATAATCAACTTTCTAGCATCAATAACATTCTGCATACTACATACACCCATACATAAGTAGGGTAAAAAAATTGGACAATCAACAGATACAAATTTTATTCTTCAGGAGCATTCTTTCTCCATATTGCTAATTATAAAATATTTATGGAACAGTACCATCATTTCTATTTCATTTGTTAAAAGGTAAAAGGCAGTGGTGGGATTCAGCCAGTTCACACCACTTGGGAGAACAGGTTATTAACTTTCGGAGCAGTTTGGTGAACTGGCTGTTGGAAGAAATCATTAGGGCAGAGAACCAGTTGTTTGAATCCCATCACGGGTAAGAGGCAAATCATCCATGTTTTCAGCCAAGCCAAGTTATAATGTCTTCCATCTGCCTATGTCATTATGCCTGGCTTTATGTGACCTGGCTGACTTCAAAAGCTAAACACTAAGGACTGATTTTCTATTAATATTTGGAAGATATTGTCAATAACATTGACAATACTCTAGACATCAATCAAAAATTTCATACAATAAGATCCAAATCAGAACACAACCGCCCTACTTCATCCCATCCTGGTAGAGCATGGTAGAATCATTAGTGCCTCAACCTAAGTCTGCTAGTCTTTTGAATAAAGAAAGCTTGCCATCCTATACCCAAAGGCTAATATAAGATGTCACCCCATCCTTCATATCAAGCACATCTTTCTGTGCCCCTCACAGCAGAAAAAAGCAGAAACAGAGGTAATAGCAAGAGACAAAGCTTCTTACCATATGATTCAGACTAACACCAGATCAGGAACAGATATTCTATGGTGTCTGCAATTTGGCAGCAGATGGCTCCCTGGACAACAAGGAGAACTTACCTGACATGCATTGTACAGAAGCTGATGCTCAAATTTCTTGATTCCCAGGATGTTCTGGAACATCTCATACAGCTGCTCCTTGCTGAGAATCAGCTCTGAAGCAGCACTGGCTGTCATTCTGGCTTGAGCTTTGCGTGGATCTTCTTCTCCTCGATATATGGCATCAAATTTGGCCATCCAGGAACTCAGGACAGTCTCCTTACTGAGGCCATCAATCTCAGGTAGGCTGCGGACCCTCTTTTCGATATGTTTCTTGAAGACTTCTCGGGAGTCATTAGCTGAGAACCCACCGCTCTGAACCATTTTGGCGACACGGTCACTTTTCAGAAATACCTGCAAGGTAAACAAAAGCACATACTGAATCCTTCCTAAATGTGAAAGAACTGGAAATATATCTCATTATAAAACTCCATAGGATTCCTTTGTGGGGCTGCCACAAAGAAGAGGGAGTCAAGCTATTCTCCAAAGCACCTGCGGGCAAGATAAGAAGCAATGAGTGGAAACTCATCAAGGAGAAAAGCAACCTAGAACTAAGGAGAAGTTTCCTGACAGAAAAATTAGTCAGTGGAACAACTTGCACCCAGAAGTTGTAAATTCTCCAGCATTAGAAGTTTTTAAGAAAAGATTGAACAACAATTTGTCTGAAATGCCGTAAGGTTTCCTGCCTAAGCAGGGGCTTAGACTAGAAGACTCCAAGGTTCCTTCCAACTCTGCTGTTCTGTTCTGTTCTGTTCTGTTCTGTTCTGTGCTGTGCTGTGCTGTGCTGTGCTGTGCTGTGCTGTGCTGTGCTATGCTATGCAATTCTATGTTATGCTGTGCTATGCTATGCTATGCAATTCTATGCTATGCTATGCTATGCTATGCTATGCTATTCTGAGGTGGTATTCATTAGGTTCTGACCAGTTCTGGAGAAGCGAAAATTTTTGAGTAGTTCAGAGAACCAGCAAATACCACCCCTGACTGGCTCCACCTGCATCTATTCTCTGCCTCCCAAGTCCCAGCTGATCAGCTGGGTCTTCTTTTGTTGCCCTGCACAGGAGAACGGAGCTGGAAAGCAGGTTAGTGGGGTGGGGAGGGAATGGGATTTTTCAGTAACTTTCCCCCAGGAGTGGGGTGGGAATGGAGATTTTACAGTATCCTTCCCCTGCCACACCCACCAAGCCACATTCACCAAGTCACACCATGCCCACCAAGCCATGCCTACAGAACTGGTAGTAAAAGTTTTTGAATCCCACCATTGATTCTATTCTATTCTATTCTATTCTATTCTATTCTATTCTATTCTATTCTATTCTATTCTATTCTATTCTATTCTATTCTAACCAACTATGCATGTGACATTCCAATCTGGGCATTTGTTTGCGGAATAATGTACTGTACATTGTGAATTTGGTGTGGGTGAATAGAGGGAGGGAAGTAACCTTTTATATGAGTCTTATTACAGATTACAGAGGTAAACGTCTTTACTGTCAGTTAACTATGATCCTTTGTCACACCACTGTTCAACAGCAGAGAATATCCTCTACATGCAGATTCAAATAGAATGGGAGAACAAATTCTGAGAATCCTGTCCACATTCTGAACATTTGAAGAAAATAAACATGTTTCTAAAGGTTTCAGAGCCTTTATTACTTTGTCTTTTTAGACCATTCTCCACATTTCATGCAGAAATTCAATCAATTTTGCAATAGAAATGAGCTCTGGTCGCAAACACTCATTTCTATGCATTGGAGGCAAATTGATATTATTTTAAATTTGCTTTTGAAGAATGTCATATTCCATGGTAATGAAATCATGTGCTGTTTCTCCCAGTGCTCAGTCTCAGTTTTATGGGGACAAATGGGCATCCCTAGTCGACGTGGCTGATTTTTTGAAAAAGCTAATTTAAGCCAAGTTCAGACATGATTAGTGCTCAGAATGAAGAGTATCAGGAAATCCCAAAACTAAACTAGACTATGCAGTCAGAACACATCCTAGAGGAAGACAATGGCTAACCCCTTACTTATGAATGTTGCTAGGAAAACTATTGCTCCTATTTTTTCCTATAATCAGACAAATATCATGCTGTCTGTTCTATTACATCCATCTATGAGATTGAAAATGGGCATCATTTATTCTCTGTTATGAGCGGTGTTTAACTAGCTTTCATTCATGGGTCTATGATTTCCAGAAAGAGTTTCTTCTTTAATTCTTTTTTATTATGTTCCAAGGTCAGTACAATTTAAGTTTTTAAAAATACAAGTATAATCCAAAAATACAATAGCAGTACAAGGTGTAACCATTAGTATAATTGTATTATAACTAAGCAGGTATCTATTTTAGGCAGCTAACTCAGTGGCATATGCAGCAAACCACAACGATGCTAAAAGGACAACATGCAATGCCATAAAATAAATGCTGGTGGCTGATAGAAGTTCTGGTCTTTGTACGATGACACTTTTCCTTGTTTTCAACCTCATTCCCCCTGCAGACACCAATGAATTAATTACTGTTTTGCCTCCTCTATGCTCGTATTTTACTTCTTATCTTACTTAAGATTTACATTGGCTATTTATTCTTTTCACAGCCTATGCCAACAAGATCCTTCTGTTCATGGAAAGAGGAATCAGGATTGTACACTGCTTGTGAAAATATCCTAAAACTCTATCAGATAGTGAAATAGCCCTGTAGCCATGGAAAAGAAGCCAGATGGACTGGAGTAATGGTCCGCAAGCAACAGGGTTGAAGTCTTTCCTTCAGTTGCTCCTGCCATTTGCTCATTGAAAAGTAGGCTGGTTGCATAAAGTTCCTTCCATGGAATTAAAATTATCAAGTGTGTGACTCTGTATGTGTGTGTTTGAGAGAGAGAGATGGTGCAGTGGTTAAAGATGTGTATCCAGTATTGCAGGATACTTCTGCTGATTGCCAGCAGTTCAGCAGTTCGATTCTCACTGGCTCAAGTTTCACATCCTTCCGAGGTCAGTAAAATGAGGGGCCAGATTGTAGGGGGAAATATCCTGACTCCCCAAACCACTTAGGGAGGACTGTAAAGCACTGTGAAGTGGTATATAAGTCTACATGCTATTACTATTGTCATCCTGAAAGCTGACAGCCCGGGTTCGAGACCTGAGCACAACACAACAGGGTGAGGTCCCATGACTTGTCCCAGCTCCTGCTCACCTAGCAGTTTGAAAGCACACAATGCAGTATACAAATAGGTACCACTTCAATGGAAAGGTAACAATGTTCTGTATACCTTGATATATAGTCATGGTGGCCACATGATCATGGAAACGTATTCGGATAATGCTGGCTCCCTCAGCTAAAAAACATCTAATGAGCACCAGTGGTGGGATTCAATTTTTTTTACTATCGGCTCTGTGGGCGTGGCTTGGTGGGCGTGGCAGGGGAAGGATACTGTAAAATCTCCAGTCGGAGGTGGTGTGTGCTAGTTCTCTGAACTACTCCAAATTTCCGCTACCGGTTCTCCAGAACTGGTCAGAACCTGCTGAATACCACCTCTGAGCACCTCCCCCTAGAGTTGGACATGATTGGAGAGGGAAAACCCTTATCTCCGAGGTGTCAAACTCATGTCGCCATGGCGGTGTCACATGATGTATCAGGACTTCCCCCCCTTCGCTAAACTGGCCATGGATGTGGCCAGCGCATGATGCATCTGGCCTGTGGGCCAGGAGTTTGACAGCCTGCTTTATCTTTGCCTCAATGACGACAGTATTGAGCTATTTAACATATTTTTCCCAAGTCTATGAACAATCCAAGATGGTGAGATTCTAAATGTCACCCCATTACAATAATTTCCTTCCCCCACCAATCCCTGTTATTTCCCAGATTCCATTTTTTTTTACTGAGTATCCCCTTATCTCCGAAGTTTGGATAACTACACTATGTTCGTTTCAGTAAATACTGAAATACCTCACGGCTAGGCAGAAAAAAATACAGTATGTTGTAAGAAAGATACATTACCTAAACAATTAACCTCATGGCATTGTGAAACAAGTTGGGACTACCCATATACAGCAGAATAAATTTTCCAATACACTTTGACCAGTGAGGGGCATCGTGGCAATGTTTAATTAAAAAAAATATTGCAGTGAATGACAGGGTGCTATTTCAGAAGCAAACACAGTTCAGATCCTTGTTACTTGGCTGCATCTGGTGTGAGAAAGGCAATCTGTGTTTCCTGCTATCTTCGGGATCTCTTTTTATCACCACTCACAAGCAGGGCACAGTAAGAAGCACAGGTCAGATTCGTGGGATGAAAAGGCACTTGACACTGTAATAGCTACTTTGGGAACAGGAAGAAATCGTGGTTTTTTTTTCCTACCTTCCCTAGGAGCCACTTGTCAACAATGACCTTTTTGCAACAACAGTGTGAAAAAAAACTGGCCAAGGTAAAATATGAAAGAGAGATGTTCACCTGGAATATGAACATTGTCCATAGAGGAAATAAAACATGGCATTGCCCTTTTTCTATCAAATGAAGTGAAATTAATGGAAACCTTAAATGCCTTCATAAAAGCATAAAATCATAGGGCTGGAATGGACTTTGGAGGTCCCCTAGCACAGGTGTGTCAAACTCATGTCGTCATGGTTGCATCACATGACATATTGGGACTTTTCCCCCTTCGCTAAACCAGGTACGGGTGTGGCCAGTACGTGACGTATCTGGCCCACAGGCCAGGGGTTTGACATCCCTGCTCTAGTACAATCCCCTCCACCCAAGGCAGGAATCCTTACACCATCCTGAACAAATGGTTGTCTAATTTCTTCTTAAAAATTTCCAGTGATGGAGCACCCACAACTCTGAGAGGCATTTTTTCCCACTGTTTAAGCCTTCTGATTGTCATGAAATTCCTCCTTATTTCCAGGTTGGATCTTCCACCCATTGCTTCTTGTCCTGTCCTCAGGTGCTATGGAGAGGTTTCCTCTGAGTTTAATAATCATATAAGCACATGACTTCTTCATATCCTGAATCTGTCTGAAGTGTTCAAAAAAAAATTCTTGTTCTTATTTGTGTCTTTTCAAGAGGAACAACTTTATATTTATTATTCAAACATGGAGGAAGAAGTGGGATTGGAACGGACCTAAGAAGTTCTTAGATACAAAAAGATAAGGAGCCCAGCTAGTGGCTGGAAGCAGAATAAAACCACTGGTGGGATTCAATTTTTTTTACAACTGTGGGCATGGCTTGGTGGGCATGGCAAGGGAAGGATACTTTAAAATCTCCAGTCAGAGGTGGTATTTGCCGGTTCTCCAAACTACTCAAAATTTCCACTACCGGTTCTCCAGAACTGGTCAGAACCTGCTGAATACCACCTCTGATAGAACATACCTTTTTAGATATCAGATACAAGGTATATTTATGAGGACATTACTATCCATAGATTTTTATCTCATAGTGTAAAGGTACTGTATATGTGCTAATTGGCTCCACGGGAGGGCATCCCAATGGAGAGGAGAATCCCACAAAGGTTAAGATGGCGGCTACAACCATGTGAACAAAGCTTTGCTCCTCTTTAACATCCATTGAGACTCACATTCATTTAACAAGAGGAACAAAACTGGAAATAAGGTTCCTTCCATTTCTGTATTTGCACTAAGTGCAATTTAGTACAAATACTTTGCGGGAGAGGGACTGTTCAGGAATGTGAAGAGTAAATAAATACATTTCTTCTCTGTGGATTAAAATGGTCCTGTCTCTTGCTGCATTGTGCAATTCTTGCAGTTACATTTCCGGAGCTTCCAATTCTTCATCTATTAGTCTCATATGCTGCTAACCGCATCAACACCTTCTGTCTATCTTGCCTAGCAATGACATATTTCCCATAGATCAGAGGTGGTATTCAGCAGGTACTAACCAGTTCTGGAGAACCAGTAGCAGAAATTTTGAGTAGTTCGGAATACCACCTCTGACTGGCCCCGCCCCCATCTATTCTCTGCCTCCCAAGTCCCAGCTGATCGGCTGGGTCTTCTTTTGTTGCCCTGCACAGGAGAGCAGAGCTGGAAAGCAGGTTAGTGGGGTGGGGAGGGAATGGAGATTTTACAGTATCCCTCCCCTGCCATACCCACTAAGCTACACCCACCAAGTCATGCCACGCCCACCAAGCCACACCCACAGAACTGGTAGTCAAATTTTTTGAATCCCACTACTGCCATAGATCCATCATGATATGTCCAAAATATGACACATGTTTGAAATAAATTAACAGTACTTAATTACCTTTGACCAAGCCAAAACTCTTATCTAGCTTGAATTATGAAGCTGGGTTTAAATCGTTGATCTTTAATAAATCAGACAGAGAATGAGGGATAGAAGCAGGGGCCAGATAGGCTGTCATATTTAAGACTAGTTCATATTTTTGCAATAATTATAACCCTTCAGTGATTGGAATACATTTAGTCCATCTTTATAAGTGGCAGAACTTCGCTGAGGTGGACCAAGAAAAAATACTTCATAGTTAGATTGAATAATCTGAATAAAACATTCAATATTCAATTGGGTTTTAATAGATACATAAATAAAATAAAATCTTATAAAGCCCTTCCTGGTGTCCAGTGCACAGGATCCTATAAATATCTGGAACTATCTTTGTAGCCACTATTTTTTTTTAAAAAAAAAATCAGGCTCCATTCATCTCCTCAGATACTATTTCGTTCTCTCATCTTCTGGATGTATGTGTTCTGACCCAACCCTGCTACCAGCAAGAAAATCTCAAACAAACGCAGCACCTCAAACCTTCATAGCTTTAATCTACAAATAAACTTCTTTGTAGATAAAAGATGGCTTGTAGCCAATTAGTCCAACCAGAAAAACCTTGTCAGAATTCTTCAGATAAGTCGGAGTCTCTACACACAATGCTGGGTCCTTAGAGTATTTTTGCTTTCTGCAAAGGCAAAATCCTTTTGAAACCAGGCTTATATTCCCTGGAGGGAGGGGCCATTATGTTGCATCCTTACTCCCAAGTCGCCCGTGCTGCTCCAGCTGTTCTCTTCTACGAATCATCCTGCATTCACATGCACTTGGCACAGGCTCCTCGGGAACCTCCTCATCACTGCTGCCAGCCCCCACAATCCCTGAAGGCAGCACTCCACTCCCTGATGGTCCCTGCCCCTCAATCGAGTCCTCTCTCTCCTCCACTGCCTGCACCTGCTGCCAGCTAACCACAACAGTATGTCAGAGTTCTAAGTAAAAATCAAAGAGGATTTTGCAAGAACGAGTTCTGCTAAACTTGCAAAAATTGTGCAAGGCTTGTTCTCGCCATACATTTTCAAAGAATGTGGAAATTTCCAACTCCCCTGTCCTTCAATATAGGGAGACCACTCCTGGGATTTTTCACCCATGGGGAAGTGGGCAAACTATTGAACACCACTCAAAGGAGATTAAGTGGAGGCAAACAAAAGGCAGCCACAAACTAAAGCATGTTAACAGAAGTAAAAAGATAGATGCATTTATCTATTTAGCAGAAAAAATAAGGACTTCTTGCAGGTTAAAGGGTCTAGAATATCACGCTATAGCAGGGATATCAAACTCGATTTCATTGAGGGCTGCATCAGGGTTGTGTTTATCCTTGGGGGGGGGGGGGGGTAGGCATGGCCAGAGTGGGTGTGGCCAGCTCAATGTCACTCATGTCAGGGTGCCTATGGTGGCCCAAGCACTCTGCCAGTGAAAATGGGCTCCCGAGCTCTGTTTTCACTTGCGACGGCCTCCTGCAACCTCTGCCAGCAAAAACAGAGCTCGGTAGGGCCACATACAGTCCTTTGCTATTTCCAGGGCGGCCCTGAGGGCTAGATCTAAGCACCTCATGGGCTAGATCTGGCCTCTTGGCCTTGAGTTTGACACCCCAGCTCTATAGCAATAGCACTTAGACTTTACAATGCTTTACAGACCTCTCTAAGCGGTTTTACAGTGTCAGCATATGCCCCCCCCCCCCCCAAATCTGGATCCTCATTTTACTGACCTTGAAAGGATGGAAGGCTGAGTCAACCTTGAGCTGATGAGACTCGAACTGTCAAACTGCTGGCAGCCAGCAGTCAGCAGATGTAGCTTGCAGTATTGCATTCTAACCACCCCGCCACCGCGGCTATCTGAATTTTCAGGAAGATATGAATATATCATGCCCAGAAATAGCTGGATATGGAACATGTAAATTTCTGGAGTGGCTTTTGAAGACCACCCAGAAACTTCAAATCACGTAAAGTGCAGTTTCCAAGTGCTTACTGGACCAACCATAGTATTGCCATGTAATACCCCTATTACAGGAACTATGTTGTCTGCACAAATCGATTTTTTTCTAAATGCAATTGAAGGTGCTGGTTATTACCACACAGATCCTATAAAGTTTTGGGCCTGGGGATCTTAAAGGCTGCCCATGCCAAATAATGTCTGCCCATTCAAAAGGTGAATGGGAAAGATTTGCTAAAGGTCCTTTCATATCAGGTATGAAAGGGAGGGGCAGCTTAATCATGAGACAAGAATGCATCCCACTCTTACAGTCTTCTGAAGAATAATTTAAACAGATCCTTCCGGAAGTTTTTTTGGGGATTAAACAGCTAGAGGAAGATCCAATTATCATTATTATTAGTGGGTAGTAGTAGTTTACAGATTTTTAAATATTGTTGTGTAATCCTTGTACTTATTTTGCTTTGGTACACTATCTGCTGCAAAGCCAATGGAATGAAGTGGTCAATACATTTTACAATGCTATCCCATAAGTGGTTAATAAAGGTTCAAGGCTGCCCTGAGAATGTAAAAAGAAACTTCAAATGTATGACAGAAATGTAATTTTAAAGAAGATAATTTCTATAATCTCTGATGAACTTGTGATAATGCAACCAAATATTTCTCTCGTAACTCAGAAATCCTTAAAATAAATGTAAACATGATACCAGAATCTTTCCTCTTGGGTTTGATTGAACAACCAGCTTAAAAGAAAATTGAGAACTTTATTACTAAATACATTAACAATGGTGAGAATCTTATATGCAGAAAGAGGGAAACATACACTAATTCTCAAAATGGAAGAATGGATGGTAAAGGTGACGCCTTTGGCAAAGATTTAATTAAAGAGAATTTATCTAATTTTGTTTCTATTTGGAAACCAGTTTTGGATTTTGTACTTGAAACTGAAGAAAATGGAACTTTAACTTTGGGTCTTGGTGATTAGAATGATTGTGTTGTTATAGAAATGGTCTGAAATATTTAGAAATGTAAAGTAAAAGATTGAGCTTATACGCTTTGTACTGTATTGAAAAAACTCAGACATTACTACTTTTTTTAGTTTCTTTTTATCTCATTTTTTAAATCTCTCTTTTTAACATTCTTAACTTTTTTTAGTATTTATCATACAATAAACTTCAGTAAAACTTTTTTAAAAGGATGTCCTTAAAATGTGACTGACAGATTTTTGCACTCCGCTGAGAGTCTCAAATCTGTAAAAGCTAATCACTTTTCTTGACTGTGCCTTCCACTGGTAGAAGAGATTTCTATTCACAGACAAATAACAAATTTCAGGATGACAAAAGGGGAAAAAAAAAAAAGTAGCAAAAGGATTCACACTGTCACTGCACAAGTAGTTGGGGAAAAAGGTTTCATTTTATCCTTCTATTGTCCGGACAATGGAATCTCCCTGCATGATTTCTAACCACCGAAATAAAAGTTTTTGAAAGGACGTGATTGAGAGATTCCAGCGACTTCAGTTCACATTGGTTATCCTTCATGCACAGAGGGGTACCTGCATCCTAGGAAACAGCAGCATTCAACAGTATGTAAGTAAGTTATGCTGAGCACATCAGCTGATTCTGATTCAACAGATGAACAGTTGCATAGATGACCTATAGGCAGTGGCAGGCACAAATCCTAGCGTGCAACAAAATCCCATGTGGTTCTCAAAGTTTTTCCCATTAAAGTGAGGGAAATCTGTCTCGTTAACGAGAAGATGACATTCCAACTGCTTTGCAGGTGGAAGAGCACAATGCAGTTTTTGAAGTTTCCACTTTAAAAATATTGGGGAGACACTGGATCAGAAGCAGCTTTGAGAATTATCTCCAAGAATTTCTGGGACATTTACAATTACAGAAGATAAAAATAGTAAGCGAAGCAGTTCCTTGATTAGGCTGTTGTTTGCTGCTTGATTATTTGTCTGGTGTTAATTCTGGGGCTCGTTTCTGTTTCTCTGGATGTTGATTGCTGGCGAGGAGATGTTTGGGTTTTTTTTCCCCCTTTTTAAATTTTGTATTGTCTCTTTCGAATGGTGTATAAATGTAGTTTATCAACTACGTACCTGTTGATGTCCGAGTTGTTTGAATACTAGCTTCCAGGAATTACCTGACATTTTGGGATTTAGCTTAGTTTAGGATGCTCACAGTTTCCCAGCTGAAACTGTGATTACATTTATCCATGGTTTGTGAAGTTTAGGGAGTTTTCACTGTGTCTTCTGACTGTTAGTTGGTTCATGGATGTGTTCTGCTAGTCTGCCTGTCTCTCCTACACAATGGCTGTCTGCCTATCTCTCCTTACACTGTATGTTGTGGATCAGGGGCGTCAAACTCAATTTCATTGAGGACTGCATCAGAGTTGTGTTTGACTTCAGGGGCTGGGGGGCATGGCCAAGGGGCATGGCCAGCTCAACATCACTCATTGAGGCTCTGTTTTTGGCCGCGATGGCCTCCTGCAGTCCTCTGCCAGCGAAAATAGCTCAGCCCAACCAGGCTCCATTTTTGGCCACAACAGCCTCCCTGAGGTCTGCCTGTCCTTTGCTGTTTCTGGGGTGGCCCCACGGGCCTTGAGTTTGACACCCTGTTGTAGATGAATCCTGTTTTTAATTCTTGGGCTACAAGATCTTTTGGTTTATTTAAGATGTTTTGGAGGGCTTTAAGAGTTTTGTGTGTTACAGTGATACCACAGTGATTGTAATAGTTCTTTGGTTGTTGCTTAGAAGTTTTGAATATATGATGGTGCCAGTCAAGCTAGGAAGAAACTTTTTTGAGGACCTAAACAAAAAAATATCAAAATTTATTTGGCAGAAGAAAAAAGCTAGGATAAAATATAAACTACTGCAAGATAGTAGAAGCAAGGGAGGATTTGGCCTCCCAGACTTCGAATTATATTATTAGGCAGCAATAACTACACGGATCAAAGATTGGATTAACTTGACAGATAAAAGAATATTAACGATAGAGGGTTATGACCTACAGCTTGACTGGCATGCATTTCTCTGGAATGGGAAAAACAAATATCATACTTATTTCCAAAGACATTGGGTGAGAGATACTCTATTATCTATATGGGAGAAACTAAAAAGAACTGCTATGTGAAAGTACTGTTATGATTTTTGACAATGGAAACACTAATATATCCCAATGCTCTAGATTTCAACAAAATGATAAAATATAAAGATCTTTTAAATGAAAAGGGGAAAATAAAAATGCAAAACCAATTAGAATACCAGGGAATTGAAATAGGATGGTGGCCTTATTTGCAGGTCCAAGCACATTATAAAAAAGTCAAGGAACAATTTGTTTTTTATATAACTTAGCAAGACTTAGATAAAATATTACAAGGGGTGCGGAAAAAATGATTAGCAAAATATATAATTACCTATTGGATTATAAAATGAAAGAGGAAACTGTTAAAGAAAAAATGATAACTTGGGCCAAAAATGTGGGCCATAGCATTGATTTGGAACAGTGGGAATGTATTTGGCAGGTAAATTACAAGTTAACATTGTCGGTCTTCTAAAAAAAGAACATATATAAAAGGTTTTACTGCTGGCACCTCCCTCCACTGAGAATAGCTAAAATGTTCCCAAATATGATAGTTAAATGTTGGAGATGTAACCATAAGCAGGGAATGTATTTCCACATGTGGTGGACGTGCCCACATGCATGGAGATACTGGTGTAAAATGAAATCATAGTTATAGGAACTAATGAAACAGAGAATTAAACTTAAACCAGAAATCTTCTTATTCAGCATGTTAGAGTCTAATATGAATAAAAAAACACCAATATTTAATGCTCCATATTATAATGGCTGCCAGAATCTCTTTCACCCAAAATTGGAAACAGGCCATGACGCCGCCCAGAAACTGCAATAATTAACAAGGTATACGAATGCACAGAGATAGATAGTTTGACGAACTTATTGAAGGATAAGGAAGAAAGAGAATACAATAAGATATGGGATATCTGGTATGAATGGATAAAGAAAAGACACAAAGGCATCAAATGATAATGTATGAAATACTATAAAGCAATAAGGTTTAGGTGTAAATAAATGTAAATACAAATGTATATATGTATAAAATGCCTAGAATGAAATAAAAGCAAATACAGAGATGGATAACACATTAATAGAGGACACTTACAAATGTAAACACTGTTATAGTAACCTTGCAAAATGTGGAAATTTGTTTTTAATTGCAAAAAGGTTGAATAAATACATTTATTTAAAAAGAAGAAGTTTTGAATATATGGCAGTGTTGTCCTTCTCATAGCTTGTGTTGATTGTACTTTTGTATGAGTATCCAGAGCCTTTTTCTGGTGTTCTGGGTTGTTGCAGTTAGTTCTTGCTTGTCTGAATAATGTTCCTGTTGTGGGAGGTTAAGTTGTTACTTTGGTAGTGGAGCACTTAGTGTGGGAGTTATTTTTTTGTAAACTTGCATTGCCATTGTTTCCTCTGTGTATATCTAGGAAGGGCTGTGCTGTTGTTTTCTTCTTCTTTTGTGAATTTTATTCCTTTGGAGATGTTGGTAATTGTTTCGTATGTCTTTCTCTAATTCTTCCTTTTTCACACATAATTTTATTTAGTTATTTTATATTTGAAGTCTGTTTTTATCCTGGCTTTCCTGTTTCATTTACTTCAGTACTTGATGACAATCAGGATTTAAGGAGAGCAATATATCAAAAGATCCCACCCACCAACTGCATTAAAAGCCATAGGGGAAAAATAGATTATGAAGGTATTAAATTGAGCTGTGGGCTGTTAGGCCACTAAATCTAAATAATAGCTTGGAGTCCACAATAAAGCAGTGTGGGCAATAATGGATCCATATAACCTGTGGCCCTAAGGTCATATATGGCCTCTGCATTTTGTCTTTGTGCTCAGGATATGTAAAAGCTAACAATGTTTCCTGCCTTTTTGAGGCAGGAAGCAGAATGATTTTTTTTAGCACATCACAGCTAATGTAAGAGACTTCCAAATTGATCTATGATATAGTTCTATCCATTTTGCAACTGTTCAAATATGCAAAGGAAAGTCCTTGGTTACTAAAGGATTGATTAGTGCTAGATTATATAGTTCAACTTCTAACTCAGTATGACTTCCTATGTCAATGAAAGGCATAGCTATCACTTCTGTAAACTTGGGTTTGACATCTACAAAGAAATTCAACTTCCTGTGCATCCCTGATGTATATTGGACAGGGGTCATTTCACACTGAAGGTGTAAATCTTATTGCAATTGTGCGTTGAAAACTTTGAAAGGGATATGAACTCATCCAATATAAGATGATGTGAAATGAGCCATTTGACAACTTGTAAACAGTGTGGGATGGTATGATGATCAGTGGCACAAATTAATTAGCATACAGAAGACATCTTTACAGTCTAATTAAATGACAAAATATTTATTCTTTTAACGAAGATATATATAATTGGAAAATAGCATCTCCTAATTGAAATATTTGACCTCTGAAATGAAAAAATAGCACAAAATAATTTAATGATTAAGTAATGGAGGATACATACTTCCCCAGTTCCGCATTAGTCTTTTTATTGCCTTCCAATAGCTGGCTAGTTGGTAAAACAAGCTTCTGAGCCAATATAAACTGGCTGAGAAGCATCTTTAGATACTGTTTCTCTGTATCTTCAGATTCCTTCTCTGGAGTTGTTCCATTATTTGTTCCCTTGAAAGTATTCCAGAATAAGTGGCACGAGAACATGTTCCTTTTATCAGGAGGGAAGATAAGTTGGCTACCTGGGAGCTCTAAACTGATGAAGATTAAGATGAATAAACCAAGCTAAAACCCAGGAGTCAAATAAAGTGGCAAACTGGAAGATAGACAGTCTTGAAATGCAAAATGCTAAAAGAGGCAACAACTGAGAATACTGGGGGAAGGACAAGCATTTATTTCCTCCCCTCAAACTTGGCATGAGGGAAGCTGTTTTCTTCATATGATTCTAAGATTTGAAAGAGGAGAGGAATCAAGAAGTGAAGAAAAAGTAAGCACTTTGGCAGAGGAGAAATAGAAAACAGAACTTTAAACATAGATAGGAGAGAGAGAAGTAAGAAACCAGCATAATAGGATAGAAAGTGATAAGAGAAATACAGGGATTAAGTTAACTAAAATATAGAGGTTAGCTATAAACAACTACATCAGAGATATAGAAGAGAAAGATATAAGAATATAATGGGGCTTTTGGGGAAATTATGCTTTGAAGAATATAGTGTAGATAAAAATCTTATAAATTAGAAAATTTCTTTATTCATTCGTTTGTTTGTTTATTCAATTTGTATAGTTGCCCATCTCAACAAGTGGCTCTTGTTAAAATCTTTGTATCAAGATTAATTTCTAAACTTGTTGAAGGCATTTATAGTTTTCAATTCCTTTGGGTTTTTTATTTTATTTGTAAACTTTCATTTTGTAAAATAAAAGTCTCCCACCAGTTACTGAAGGGATTTATAAAAAAAATAATTGTCCAAGTTTCCAGTGTTCTATATGCATTGAATCTGGCTCAGTCTGGTTATTAGTGGGAAAGAAACAAAGTACCAGGTCATACTTCATCAACTGCAGAAAATGCCTTTTATGGCATTTGGTCTTTTTACTTGAGATCATTGACATGCACACTGGGAGTTCTATTAACTAAGGTTTGGATGGTCTGTTCAGTTATTGATCAAGATTATTGCTTCATAATATGGTGTGACAATATTGATCGTAAGCCCCACCAGCTTTGAGGGCCTATCGAACTCATTATATGCATTTATTTTAGAGGTCAATAAAATTTCCCCATCCTCTGATACATTTCTAGGAGAACCGACATCACCAACCTAGTTCTGATGACAGACTTTTCTCATTCAGAGGAGCATCCCGACTCCTTTAACCTCAAACTATCCACTGTTGACCTCACCCCATTCCTAAGAGGTCTGTAAGGGGCGTGCATAAGCGCAGCATCGTGCCTACCATCCCTGTCCTATTGTCCCCATTTATGTGCACCTATTTCCTGTATTCTTACTCATGTTTATACTTATAGCTATTATCTTGTAAGCAATTGACTAATCAAATAAATTAATAAAATAAATAAATAAATAAAGGAGAGAGGAGAAAGAGGAGAGAGGAAAGATGAGACAGGACAGAGGGCAGAAGAGAGAGACAGAGACAAAGAGAGACAGAGACAAAGGGGAGGGGAGGGGAAGAGAGGAGAGGTGAGGGACTTAACTCTCAAAATTGTGCTTCATTGCGTTGTATGTTTAGCAGCTTTTTGCTCTGGCATGTTTTTATAAGGATCAAAAGAGGAGGCAGAAGCAGCAAACAAAATATCTGAAAATCAAATGAAATGGACAGGAAATGTACTTACTTTTAAAAATAAATAAGGTGTCCAAGGAATATATTTCCCCCCTTTTTTAAAAAAAACTTGTAAAAATTCCAGAGAAGGGAAGTAATCTTTAAAAAAATAACCAAGTTGGCATTCTTATAAAAATGTCAGCCTTTTAAAATGCCAATGAAAAAATTGGAAGAGATCCCTTGGCCATCAAATGCAATTCTCAAACCACTCCATATTATTTTGAGAGAGAAGTCTGAACAGTAGCCAGATTTAGCTTGCAACCAGCATTTAGCCCACCATGAATTTCTCAAAAGGAAAATTTCCAAAGCCTCCCATAGTGGCATTCACAGTAAGATTCTTTTTTCCTTCTTCTTCTTCACATTCTTAAGGAACAATCCAATTCCTTAAAAGGCTGAGTTTCGGCTCAATCCATTCTCAATTAATTGTGCTTGTAGTAAAACAAATACAATAAAACGTGGATGCAGACTTTCTTATAAATAGTTGATTAATGAAACCTTTTATAAAGCTTAGAAGAACCAGTGCCTCTTTTCCTGACACAGTAAGATTCAATTGAGAGGAGAAATTCCACGAATCCAACAATATAACCAAAAATTCTTTTTTGTTCTGGTTACCACTCTTTTACTTTAGGAAACCTAGTTCCCATTCATGAGAGTGATTAGGCTAATCTGCTTAAAGATGTGAGGAGTGGGAACAGGTGTTGTGACTTCTAGACCCATACCTGGACCTGTAGTAACAGAAAAAAACTCGTAGCACAAGCTGCCATGTGAATTAGGCCATTTCCCATATAGATGTTTATATAATTTATGCCAGGGGTAGTAATAGGAACCTACTGGTCAGCTCTAGAATTTACATGCAAAATATCCCAGGTTCACTTCCAAATAGGGTTTAAAAGAGTCTAGGCAGCCTATGATAACACTCATTAGAGATAAATTAATATAAATGAATCAACAGTCAGACCATGTTTAGGTCGGTTTTCTATCTTCAACTTCTAGTGAAGATCCAGGTGCCTGGATGATGGTGTTCTCTTAGACCCCACTCTGTGAATATTTGTGCCTAAATTAAGTTGTACTAAAAGAACTGAAGGATGCATCCTTTACCTTTGAGGTAGTTCAGTGCTAAGAAATACTATTGGGCTACTCGGCAAATGTCTAAGCCTCATTTTCTTACCTCATAATAACTCTGGACAGCATTCATAAAGGCTTCGTCCGCAACAATCTGAGTTTCTCCATTGAGAAAGGCTTGGAAGCGATCCTTGACAGTCTGCAATTGCTGTTTACTTATCTGTGGGGGAATAGTAAAAAGGAACAAATATTTAGAACCACATAAATGACCATAGACTAAGTTATTTATTTATTCAATTCCTATAGCCGCCCATCTCAGTCCAGTTGACTTTGGACAGCGAGCAATATCACAACCATTAAAACCACTGACATTAATAGTTGTTCTCAAAGCAATTTTAACCAAGCAATAAAGGAGGACCCTCTTTTTATGCACAACTTTTTATAAATTATTTGTTTGTTTGTTTGTTTGTTTGTCAAGCATGTACAAGATAGCAGGTATGAACATAAACATGAACAAAGGAAGTAAATACAGATAAATGGGGACAGTAAGACAGGGATGGTAGGCACACTGGTGCACTTACACCCTTTAAGGACCTCTTAAGAATGGAGTGAGGTCCACGGTAGACAGTTTGAGGTTGAAGCTGTGAGGGCTTGAGACTGTAACAATGGAGTCGGGTAGAGCATTCCAAGCATTGATCACTGTGTTGCTGAAGTCATATTTCCTGCAATTGAGTTTGAAGCGGTTTACCTTGAGTTTGTATCAATTGTTTGAAAGGCAAGATGCTGTAGCAGATAATTTTGTGTGCTATGCTTAGATCGGATTGCAGGCGGCGTAGTTCCAAATTGTCCAAGCCCAAAATTTCAGCCTGGTGACATAAGGGATTCTATTGTGAGTGGAAAAGTGGAGTACTCTTCTTGTGAAATGCCTCTGAACCTGCTTGATTGTGTTAATGTCTGATATACAGTGTGGATTCCAGGCGGACGAGCGTGTATTCAAGAATTGGTCTGGCAAAGGTTTTGTATACCCTAGTTAGCAATACAATGTTACTGGAGAAGAAGCTTCGCAAAATTAGATTAACAACTCTTAATTAATCCTATTGGATACATTTATATCCCACCTAGGGTACATTTGATCTTATTTCATTTGATTTCCACTCCAACAACTCTGTGTGGGGACTTTGGGCTGAAAGGGAGAGTGATTGGCCAGATTCACTCTGTGGTTGAGTGGTGACTTGGCCTGTGCTCTCCCAGGTTCAAATCTAATACATTAGTCACTATAATATACAGCTTTTCAATTCCCATATTTCAAGTTGATTTTCATTACTCAGAACATTTTAAAAGAATTAACATTTAAGATTGTGCTGAATGCTGAAATGTTAATCCGGGGACATTTGACTATACACACTTCCACTTAGCATTCATTGCCTAAGAATATTTTAGTATAAAAGCCATATTACTAGATGCATTGGTATTCAGTGAAATCTTTTATGCCAACAGAAATTCTATCTATTGAAATTATTTAATCATGTGCATAAAACCTTCAGTTTGAACAAGAATACAAATGTGTTTAGCGGGCTTTGGGGAAGTTTTGTGGGTGCACTAATGCATCCTAAACTATCTGAATTCAGAGCAATGTCTGAGTATTGCCATTGGTTTTGTTCCCTAGGAGATTGGAAACATACTCACGATATTCATCGTTCTCTTTACAGTGAATTACAGCGATTGGCAATATTTTATGCTGAAATGGCAGTGTGAGACTTAATTGCCTTCTAGACCTGTAGATCTTTCTATTTTTTACTGATTCCACTCATAAATCTGTGAAATGGTTACAGGCTATGCGACTGGAGACACAGCACCTCCAGCTAGGTTTCCTGATCTGGTTTCCAAAGATTTCATTTATTTTTGTCACTTGAAGGCAAGATTTATTATTTGGTTTTATGTTCCCAGGCCACAGACTGATATTTTTATTTCCCTGTCTTTTATTCCATCTATATCAATTCCAGTCCTGCTCTTTTATCATAAATGCACATTTTTGTCTCATATTTTAGAAGCTTTCACTGTTTTTTTTTATTTCCCTTTGTTGCATTTAACCTGTGAATTATCCCAACTGACATACTCTATTTTAAGATGTCCCCGCTCTGAATATTTTGAAGATGGGTTCTTTGTAATTGTGAAAATATTTCTGTTATCTCCGCAAAATATGTTTAGGTGTTACAGTGTACAGGGTTTATATTTTCTTAAAAAACGCAAAACATATAAAACTCAGGTTCAAATCTTTGAGGAGTTTCTTATTCCAACTTGGATTACTTGTATGTTTAACTATCAGTAACAAGAAACAAATATTATTGTCATCAAACGCAAATCCTTAACATTTGATAGATTGTGATTCAATATAGTTAAAGGTCTATGGAGATTTTCAGTCATTCAGTTCATGATTGTCTCAAAGGTGCTTTTTTAAGAGGCAAGTAGACTTTCTGATTTTTCTTTGAAGATGTTTTGCTTCTCATCCAAGAAGCTTCTTCAGCTCTGGAGAAGCTTCTTGGATGAGAAGCAAAACATCTTCAAAGAAAAAAAAGTCCACTTGCCTCTTGAAAAAGCATTTTTGGGTTACTCAATATAGTCTTGATGATTTTCATAATTTATCTAGCCTTATTAGATATACAAAGAGTCAACAAACATATATATTACTCACTCCTACATCTTGGAAACCATTTCTGGCCAAAGACCAGAGCTGATGGACATTTAGAAAAAAATTTTTTTAATTAATTTCCTAAAGTGTCCTTTAAATACATGACTCCCAGTTAAACCATTCACTTCTAGTTCCACATACTTTCCAAGAAAATGAAATCATGTTTTCAAGAGATAACCATCTGATCAAGTATTTTTATAATAATGTGTTTTATTTATTTATTTAAATTATATTGCCGCCCATGGTGACTCAAGACGGCTTACAGAATATCAAACCACATTTAAAACAACTTTATTATTGATTTGATAATGGTTTCAAATAACTCTGAGTGGCTCACAATGCATCAGATGATACAAAAGCAATATAATAAGAAGCAACTAACCACAAACCCCAAATAGAACAGAAGGCAAAGAAAAAGGAAGAAGATGGCAAGCCCAGCAACCACTCCCAAACATCCTATCAACTCACATCCAATGAAGGAGGCTGCAGCCATCCTACCACAAGGCTTAGGAGAACAGCCAGGTGTTTATTTATTTTTATTTTATTTATTTATTTTGTCAAAAATTATTAGACAGCAGGTATAAGTATAAACATGGTAATAAACACATGAAATGGATACAAACAAGAAAAAAGAAACAATAGGACAGCGACAGTAGGCACATTGGTGCGCTTATGCACGCCCCTACAGACCTCTTAGGAAAGGGGTGAGGTCAATAGTAGATAGTCTAAGGTTAAAGTTTTTGGGGTTTGGGGAAGAAACCACAGAGTCAGGTAGAGTATTCCAGACATTGACCACTCTGTTGCTGAAGTCGTATTTCCTGCAATCAAGTTTGGTGCAGTTTACCTTGAGTTTGTATCTATTGTGTGCTCTTGTATTGTTTTGGTTGATATATAATTTTATGCACTATACTTAGATTGAACTGAAGGCAGCGTAGTTCTAGGTTATATAGGTCTAAATTTTTAAGTCTGGTGGCATAAGGTATTCTGCTACGAGTAGAGGAGTGGAGGACTCTTCTCGTAAAATATTTCTGGACTTTCTCAATTGTATTAATATCAGATATGTAATGAGGGTTCCAGACTGATGAGCTGTATTCAAGTATTGGTCTAGCAAATGTTTTGTATGCTTTAGTTAGTAGTGTGATATTACCGGAGAAAAAGCTACGCAGGATTCGGTTAACAACTCTTAATGCCTTTTTGGCTATGTAGTTACAGTGGGCTCTAGCACTTAGATCGTTTGAGATGAGTACTCCAAGGTCCTTGACAAAGTTTGTGTCATCAAGAAGGTCTTGACTATTCAGCTTGTATTTTATTTTCTGATTTTTTTGCCAATATGTAAGACATTTATTTGTTGAGATTTGAAGTTACCATTTGTTTGACCATTCTGACACATAGTCAAGGTCTTTTTGAAGGGTAGCAGTATTGTCAGTGGTGTTGAATAGCTTTACATCATCAGAGAAAAGAATGCAGTTGCTCTTAATATGAACATAGAGGTCATTTATGTAAAGTATGAAGAGAGTTGGTCCTAGAACACTGCCTTGGGGGACACCACTGTTGACAAGTACAGGATTTGATAGGATGCTCCCAATTTTGACCATTTGTTACCTGTTTGATAGGAATGCTTCTATCCAGTTATGCAGGTATCCAGAGATACCATAAGATTTTAGTTTTAGGAATAGTTTGTTGTGTACCACTGAATCAAAGGCTTTACAGAAGTCTATGTAAATTGCGTCAATTGTTTGCCCTGATCAAGTTGTGTAGTCCATATGTTTTTATAGTGTAAGAGTTGCAGATTACGGGATAGTTTTTTTCTGAAACCAAATTGTTTATTAGAGAATAGGTTGTTTGTCTCTAAGTGGAGGGTAATGGATTGGTTAATAATTGATTCCATGACTATACAGGTGACACACTACAAAGAGATTGGTCTGTAATTTTCAACTAGGCTGGGGTCTCCCTTTTTGAAGATGGGAATGACTGTGGCTAGTGACCATAGATTTAGCAAGCAGCTGGTCCTGAAAGATTTTTCAAAGATTATGCTTAGAGGTTCGGCTATGGCAGTGGACAGCTTTTTTAAGAAGTAGGCACAAATTTCATCCAGTCCAATAGATAAAGATGGTTTTAGAAGCCAATGTTGAAAAAGCACTACGCAATCTAAAGCCATCTTTATCTATTGGATAATAAAGATGGATAAAGATGGTTTTAGATTGCGTAGTGCTTTTTCAACATTGGCTTCTGTAAAATCGATATGTATTAGATCATTGTAGTTGTCTGTGGTTCGACTAGGAAATACTGGGCATGATCCATTGCTGTTTACAAATGCTGAGCCAAAGAATGTGTTAAAGAGGTTGGCTTTAATGGTGTCATCACTGCAGTCTTTACCATTAGGTCCTTTCAGGGATGGGAAGAACCTTGAGTCTTTTAGTTTGCTGTTTACAAAATTGTGGAAAGCACGGGTGGAATTGGTGCATAGAAGGTTTTCTTCTTGTTTAGTGTGATAATTGGTGCACTCAGTCTTTATCTGGTGGCATAAATTTTTGTATCAGCTTTTAAAATTGGCAATATGACCAGATTTGTTTTTCCGCCAAAGGGATTTCTTTTTGGATTGGAGCTTCCTTATTGGAAGCACAATTGGAAGCTTCCTTATTGGCTGCACAAAGATCTCTCTGGCAAATTGAAGGAAAAAAAGGACAAGTACAAAAAATGGAAAGAAGGACATACAACTAAGGCAGAATATCAGCAGATAGCCAGAATCTGCAAAGACGAAGTCAGTATAGCAAAGGCTCAGAACGAACAAAGACTTGCTACAGAAGTCAAAGATAATAAAAAAAAGTTTCTTCCAACCTATAAATAACAAGAAAAAAAATCAAGGAAACAGTCGATCCACTAAAAAGAGAAGATGGCAAGAAAGTAACAGGCAACAGAGAGAAAGCAGAACTGCTTAACTCATTCTTTGCATCTGTCTTCACGCAAAAAGAAACTATAGCTCAACACACCAAAAACATAACTGTAAAAGACAGACCAGAAATAAACGTTAAAATAAGCAAAAAAAATATTAAGAGAACACCTGTCTGATCTTGATGAAAACAAATCACCAGGGCCTGATGGATTACATCCCAGAGTTTTAAAGGAGCTGGCAGAGGTCATCTCAGAACCATTGCACCATATCTTTCAAAGATCCTGGAACACTGGGGAACTACCAGAGAACTGGAAAAGAGCTGATGTGGTTCCCATCTTCAAAAAAGGAAAAAAAACAGACCCAGGAAACTATAGACCAATCAGCCTAACATTAATACCTGGGAAGATACTGGAAAAGATAATAAAAAAACAGATCTGCCAACATCTAGAAACAAGTAAAGTAATAACTAGCAGTCAGCACGGGTTTGTTAAGAACAGATCATGCCAAACCAATCTTATTTCATTCTTCAACACAGTGACTAAATTAGTAGACCAGCAAAATACTGTGGACATAATATATTTAGATTTCAGCAAAGCATTCAACAAAGTAAATCTCAACCTACTCCTTAGTAAGCTAGAAAAAAGTGGAATAGATAGCACCACCACTAGATGGACTCGCAACTGGCTGGCAAACCGTACTCAACAAGTAGTCCTTAATGGGGTTAAGTCTACATGGAGGGAAGTAAGCAGTGGGGTGTGACAAGGTTCCGTCTTAGGTTGAGTACTCTTCAATATCTTCATTAACGATGAGGGAATAGAAGGGGAACTTACCAAATTTGCAGATGATACTAAGCTGGCAGGAATACCTAACACCCAAGAAGACAGGCTCAAGATCCCGATGGATCTTGACAGACTAGAACACTGGGCCATATCTAACAAAATGAAATTCAATATAGAGAAAAGTAAAGTCCTACACTTAGTCAAGAAAAACCAAAAGTACACATATAGACTGGGTGAAACCAGGCTCAATAGCACTAACTGTGAGAGGGATCTTGGAGTCTTAGTGGACAGCCAGCTACATATGAGCCAGCAGTTTGCAGCAGCAGCCGAAAAAGCTAATGCAATCCTAAGTTGTATTAATAGAGGGATACAATCAAGATCAAGGGAAGTACTAATACCACTCTATAAAGCCTTAGTAAGACCACACCTAGAGTACTGCATCCAGTTTTGTTCACCACATTGTCTGTTTTCTGTTATCTTATTGTTATGGGTAATTTGTTTTTTTCTGGTTTTGGGGGTTGTTATTGGTACATATAGTTTGATAACTCTTTTGACTTCAAGTAAAAATATGTTGTAATGGTCTTCAACAGTATTGCATCCAGTGAATAGAATTTGCCAATCAATGTTTATGTCCTCTGGAACCCCAACATATCCTTTGGTAGCTACCCCATGAAATGAGTCATATCAGTTAGATTGGAAAGCATCCACAATTGTTTGCTCAAGTTATCTCTTTTTGTTATTAAAAAAAATGACTTGATGGGGCAAAGTGTGGATCTCAGAGCACAGCCTTCTTTATGCTTTGATTAAAGGAAACCACTACTTGGAAACCACTTCTGGACTTTGTGCTTGAGATGGGAAAAAATGAAACATTGATTTTGGGTTTTACTGATTAGATAGATCTGTTATTATAAAAATGGCTAGTTTATACTATTATGTAAAAATAAAAAGTTGAGGTTCAATTTTTATTCTACTGAACCAAACGGAGACTTTTCCTTCCTTTTCCCTTCTCCTTCCCCTTCTCTATTTTTCCCATTATTTGCTTTTGTATTTTTTTTTATTTCATATTATAAACTAGATTACAATTTAGACCCATAGAAATAAAATCTGGCAGGTTGGGAAACACCAGTTAATTAAATCAATATTTCTCAGTCACTACAAGATAAACACTGATAATTTGAATGCCCTTTCCATAGATCAAAGTCCACTTTCATCAATTGGCATACGCCCTTGTAACAAGAACAAATGTCACATAATATAATGCAGCTTTTCTTCTCTTTGTCCTTCCTCCATTCTACAAAAACAAAAAACAAAAACACAAGGCCCATTGACTTTTGCAATGCTGGTCATGGAGGAATGCACTAGGCCACAACCCAGCAAGGCCTTCTCACAAAGGTTTCAGCCGCTGAAATCCATACCTTAAATAAAGCCTCTTAAATAAATATTTAAGAGCCATGGCAGTGCAGAGGTTAGAGTGTAGTATTGCAAACTAACTCTGCTCACACTGCCAGGAGTTTGATTCCTTCGATACTCACTGACTCAAGGTCAACTTCAATTTCAAACCTTTATTGTTAGAGCACAACATGTGTACAGTGAGATTGGCTGAGCCTCCCTTAGTGCACCCTCCCCCCAACACCACACAACTTTCAGTGAAAAGAAAAAACCTCAACCTAATAAATCATATTAACAAACACACAGTCCAATTGCACCAATGTGAACATGTTGCACGTTGCGCCAGCCCTGCAAGCCTATCATACTACGTGGTTATGATGTTATTTAGCATTCAGGAGTCTGACAGCCCACAGATAAAAACTGTTCTTCAGCCTGTTTGTACAACTAGCTATGCTTCTATATCTCCTTCCCGATGGTAGGAGAGTAAAGAAGTGCTGACCAGGGTATGAGTCGTCCCTCAGGTTGACTCAGCCTTCTATCCTTCCAAGGTGGATAAAATGAGGACCCAGATTGTTGGGGGCAATAAGTTGACTCTGTAAAACCGCTTAGAGAAGGCTGTAGAGCACTATGTGGCAGTATATAAGTCTAAGTGCTATTGCTATACTTAAGAAGTGGTCTGAGTCAGGGTCTGTTTAAGAGTTTGTAAGGGACAGAATGTTTTATTTGAGCCTTCATGCAGAGATACACACAGTTTCTTTCTCCCTTTTATACTGGCATAATTCATTTTTTCTCATCAAAGTCAATAGCACATTAAACAGAAGGATGAATGCTTCTGCTTTAGATGGAAGTCAAAGAAATACGGCATTCAGCAACCTGAGAGAAAGAGGAGCCAGCTTCTCCCTTGCTCTTCCCTTCCTTGCATACCTGTCGCTCAGCCAGGTGCCTTCTTGGCCCAATCTTTACACCATAATGAGAAGGAAGGAGGAATCATTTGAGTGAGTAAGGAACAGAATGTTTTACTTGAGCCTACATGTATAGACACACACAATTTCTCTCTACCTTTTCTACTGGCATAATTCATTTTCTCTCAACCTCTCATCATGGACTAGAATTTATTCTTTATTTTGTCTCCACTGTCTTCAGGGTTTTTCCTTCTGGATTCTATACAACAAGAACAGTTTCACTCAGTATTTGTTTTAGCTGTTGTGAAATTCATAACCACATCTTTTGCTAAATTGTAGTATACTGAAAACTATCATGTGTTGAATAAGCGAAAATGGTTGAGCTCACAAATAATTCTAGGCCATTAATCGTGTTTGAGAGGTACTAATACCACTCTATAAAGCCTTAGTAAGACCACACCTAGAGTTTTGATCACCACACTATAAAAAAGATGTTGAGAATCCAGAAAAAAGTGCAGAGAAGAGCAACCAGGATGTTCCAATATTTGAGGGGCTGCCACAGATAGGAAGGAGTCAAGCTGTTTTCCAAGGCACCCGAAGGCCAGACAAGGAATAATGGATGGAAACTGAACAAGGAGAAATTCAACCTGGAAATAAGGATAATTTTTTTGACAGTGAGAACTATCAATCAATGGAACAGCTTGTCTTCGGAAGTTGTGGGGACTTCATCACTGGAGGCTTTCAAGAAGAGATTGGACTGCCATTTGTCAGAAATGGTGTAGTCTTCTGCTTGGGCAGAGGGTTGGACTAGATGACCTACAAGGTCCCTTCCAACTCTGTTAATCTGTAAAGTAAGACCTGGAATTTTTCCGATGGTGTTTTCATTCCTATAAAGATATACTGTATACCATTTTATCAATTTGAAGGTTAAACCATAGTCTCAAATGAAAAAATTCCTCTTCCAGCCTTTAATGTAATTATTTTCCAGATTGCAAAACAGCAGTAGTTTATTGATCTTCTGCATTTCCATGCTTCAACAGCTACCAATGTTGTTAAGAAAGAAAATCAATTCCCAAGAGGAAATTCAATTATTTTTATATTCCATTTAGCTTTCACGGTACCCCCCATAACAGCTGATTGGCAACAGCATTCTATGTGCCATAAGCCTACATAAACAAGAGTGTAGCTTTGCATTCCGTCATATGGATAAAAAAGCAAAGCAAATACATTATTTGTTACTGACACCACATATTTATCCAAGGCACTGGATGGTGCAATAAAACTCATTTGCTGCATTACTCAACTACTGGTTCTTCTGAACAAGTGGAAGTGACCTGAGTATTTCCTGAAAAATCTCAAGATTTGCATTCAATATTACTGAAATCTGCTGATCCATTTCTATGAGCAATGCCATTGAAATGGAGCATGTAGAAGCCTACCTTTCTGCCTAATTTGGAAGCACTTACTGAATCTAAATCTAATCAGCAAGATGAGAATCATGAACCTAAATCTAATCAGCAAGATGAGAGGTCTTTTTCTCTATGGTACTGTTGAAGACTAAACAGATCAGATGACAAAGGAAGTCACATGGAATGGATCAGTGGCCACATGTTGATGGGGGCAAGGTTGAAAGCGGATACGAACAGTCTTTTCCACTTAAGTTTAATTTCAATATTAACTTGCAAAAAATTCAGGCAGTGTTTGAGGAAGGCTTAGGGTTACAGAAGTAACTTGAGGGACTCTTATTGCCTATCCACAATGTAGCAGCTGGGATAATATAACCCAAGGGTCTTCAAACTTGGCAAGGTTAAGACTTGCAGACTTCAACTCCCAGAGGTCCTGAGCTAACATGACTGGAGGAGGAATTCTGGGAATTGAAGTCCACAAGTCTTAAAGCTATCAAGTTTGGAGAGCTCTGTTATAACCCATAATCTAAATTCAAGGATTTTATTTTTCTACATTTACATTACTTATAGAATTAGGAGTTTCACTACATGTCAACTTATAAAGGAACACTAACATTCCTGCCACATGCATTCAATTTGGAGTTTGAAGGAACTATGGTAGCACATTTCTCAAGTTGTTGCCTTCCATAAGTTACTTTAAAAGTGCATCAATGCAAGTTAATGGAAAGCCAGCTTCAACAATTTGCATGACATCAGTTTGTTCTCCTATGCTGTGCCATGGATTTATGAAGTGGTTGTTTTATTTTGCCAATGTACAGTTCTGCACATGGAAAGGTGTCTGCTGATGACTTTATAACCTGGATGGATACTTTTCTTCTGAGGGTATTAGACTTTCTGGAGAGCTTTGATACCACTGATATCTTTCGATACCATTGATATCCTTCGGAACTGCTAATGAGGGTTGGGAATTCTACTCTTTCCTTAGTTGATAGTCCTAGTTTCTGACTGTTGGAGCAAATACATTGTGTTTGGTCATCTTTTGAAACAATATTTATAGGAAAACATCATGTGTGAATATACTGTATTATTCCAGTGTTTTCTATACAAATTGATGAATCCAGCTATTCAATTATTCAAAGCCACTCATATGTTTTTCCTTATTTCCTCTAAGAATCAATTTTGTTATTAGACCAAACATTTGCCAGATTCCTGCCTGCCTGCATTCTCTGTCTCTGTCTCTGTCTCTGTCCGTCTGTCTGTCTGTCTGTCTGTCTGTCTGTCTCTCTCTCTCTCTATCTATCTATCTTTGGTTATTCGGGTTTTCTCCCGCGTAAGATTGGCAGTATCTAGGCAACGTTTCAATGAAGTCTCATTCATCATCTTCAGGCTTCTTTCTTCGGCTCTGTGCTTCTCAGAGTGATCTGAGACTGAGACTTCATCGAAACGTTGCCTAGATACTGCCAATTTTACATGGGAGAAAACCCGAATAACCAAAGATCCACATACAAATACCCGCGAGAACCTCAGAAAACATATATATGTATGTATGTATGTATGTATGTATGTATGTGTATATATATATATATACACACACACACACATATATATGTACTGTATGTACGTTTGTATACACACACACATGCATGCATGTATGTGTGTTTGTGTGTATGTTTGTATGTGTGTACATGTATATACCTCTCTATAAGTTCTATGCATAATCTCTATCTCTATCATCTATCTATCATATATTTATCTATCACCTGTCTAATCTATCCATCCATCCAATCACCCATCTATCCACCCATCCACCATCTACAGTTTGTTTCTAAGACAATCCCTTCAAATTGAAAATAACTGAACCTCTTTCTTGGTCCCAGATTTTATTTGATGAATTTCGTTAGATTTTTTTAAAATGAATGATTGGAATAAAAATTTTCTGAATTGGAATTCTGTTCCTCAGAATGTACAGTGAAGTAAAATAAAATGGACCTATGCTGGTCTGTTCATTCTTACTGGATTCTGAGGATATATGTCAGAGCTTCTTGCCATCTGTTTCTTGTTTTTAATATGTGCATATATTCTAAAAAGCCACAATGGGTTGCTTCTTCTCAGAACATGTACAACATGAGTATGTACAAGAGGAAGCAGAGGAAAGGGAGAGAACAGACTGAAAGATGACATTTGATACCCACATCTTTATTTGTAGGAGAAAAAAAATAATGAGTTTTACATTTCTCCTTTAGAAATTTCCAATATGACTTCTACTGCAGAATGGTCTTATTAAATTAAATATAATAAAGACCAAGCCAAGCTGTATTCAACAGGAGTGTAAGTTTGTGTGACTTTCTTCTCTGAACTCCTGAATCAATCTTAGGTTGTAGGGATGGACAATTTAAGCATTAGCAATGATGTAATGACAATACCTGTAGTTGACATGGGATTGAATGTCTGTGGGAATACTTCAATCATACACTTGCACAATGGTTACATAGAACTGAGGAAATTTTCCACTGATAGACAGGAAAAGCTATATTAATAAGCAGAAATAAGCATAAGAATATTTCATGTACATAAAAACATATTGGAATACCAATACATATTGGTATTCATATAAATTTAAACCTTTTGAAGATTAGGAATCCCCCTTATAACAGTTAACCAAGCCTCTATCTCAAATTAGAAAAAAAGCAAAATTTAATTGCTAGCAGTGACTCTACCAGCATAAGGAAAATTCACCTTTCTTGGCCAGCAATTTTGTTACTGCTTCCCATTTTAATTTAGGTAGGGAAGTCTCAAGAAGATTGCAAAGAGATATTTGGCAACTCATTTGGATCTTCCTAGTCTCCTACATCCCTTTCAGATAAATTTCACTTCTGTGATGGGAAAAAATACCTTTTTCTCTTCCAAACTTTTGTACTTACAACTTGAACCAAATTTCAAGGGAAAACCTATTTTTATTATGTCTCAAAATCAAGTCTGACTATAGACAATACATAGATGAAGAGTTTAAGTAAGTGTCAGAATAATTCTGAATGTATGTGATCTGTATTTGTCAACAAACAGAAGAACAAATAGAAGAACAGCTTTATATACACTGAATTGCAAAGGAATCAATTTATAAACCCAATTTATTCCAGGTTTGAAGAACCTGGAATAATTTTAGTGATTGTTGTTCCATTTATTGGAGCATGCTAATCAGCTGGCTAAAATCCAGATAGTTGCAAAATGTATTTGTGCTGTAGAATAGAGCCATGTACCTGATTTTAGGGGGATTTCAGACTTTTAAAACTTTTATTTTGTTGAATACTTGATATATCATGTTTTGTTTTGAATCTTTCTGCCTTTGTTGATGAACTATGTTAGCATATGGTATATTAATTTTGTACCTCTACATAGCTTGGGTTATATCTGTTGATAACAGGATAAAATTAAAATTTATTGTTTTCTTCATAACTTTGATTCCTACTGATCATGCCTAATGCCAGATGTGGAAAATTAAGCAGATATTTAACAGAACAATGTATCAAGAATTCTGAGATAGCACTTACACTATCAGGTCTGGACAACAATTGATCTTAATATGCAAACCAAACATAGTCATTCTATGTTTTGGAAGCCATAATGCAAGGGTCTTCAAACTTGACAGCTTTAAGACTTGTGGACTTCAACTCCCAGAATTCCTCCTCCAGTCAGGTTAGCTTGGCTTGAGGCTCATGATTTAATTAGGGCAACTGCTGGAATCCTGACAGTGTTGTTATTAGATAAAGAGAACTAAGAACTTAAAGGCTATGGTTCCAAAACTGTGATGGTGCTGATAGATTCATTGGATCTTTTTTCCAAAGAATGAGTGTTGCAAAACATGAATATTAAAATATCAAAATAGGTAATAAAAACAAGATCAGAATGTTGCCAAAGTATTACACGATCAATTTCTATGATCATGATCAAAAATTCAGGTAGAAAATAGAAAAAAAGATAAAATCTGGCAAAGGCTTTCATCTGGAATATTTTAATAAAAAGAAATTGAAGGCTTTATTTTTGGCTGCTCAACAACAAGCTGTTTGAACAAATGCAATCAAGGACAGAATTGAAAATCATCAGATGATTGAAAGAGCAGATTGTACAAAGCATAGGAAAAAATAGTAGTTCATATACTCCACTGATTATAACTGATTATAAATGACATCTAATTGTAGTTGAAAAGAAAGTATGCCTCACTGATGAGGCAATACCAGGAGGACAGTAGAAGTCAAGACAAAGAATGAAGAAAATCAGAAAGTATCTGAAAATCAAAGTTGAGAGATCATGGTAGAAACCAGCTATGGCGGTCCCAATGGTTATCATCACACTGGTTGCCATACCAAAAAAAAAAAATCTTGAACAGCACTGTCAATCTATGCATTGACAAAATTTCCATTTGTTAATTACAACAAGACACACTGCTTGGATCCACACATATGTTACACTAATACATTACAACATCCTAAGTCAGTGATGGCTAACCTATGACACGTGTGTCACTCGTGACACGCCGAGGCACTTTGACTGACACGCCTGTTGGTGTGGGGAAAACCTGCACATTTAGAGGCTGCCTGTGCTCTGCTCCAATCCCTGCTCCCTGCTTGTTGCGTGGAGGCGTGGTGTCACCACTGCCGCGAGATCTTTGCAGCAGAGAACCAGTTTTAACTGCCATAAACTGAGGTTTGTCAGTTTCATTACCTCAGGAACGCTACAGGAGGAAAGGAGATCCATGAGGTTCACAGCCCTGTAAGGTGGCCTTCTGATCCCCACATCCTGCACCTACAGCCCTGAGACCAGGGAGACGAGTTTCACAGCCCTGTGTGATCACCCCAGCCCAGTCCGTCATAAACATCGCAGGAGGACTGCACCACAACAACCAGACACAGTGCTCACGATAAGCAGCATCGGGTGGCTGTCCTGTAAGTGCAATTAATACTAAAATCTGCATTTCTGTCTTTGTGGCTCTCCCTTCTTCTCTCCCACTGTAAAACGCTTGGATGTCTAGTCTGCAGCATTCAGCCCCTCTCCATCTCCTCTAAGCTTTAATTGCCTCCATAGCACCTCTTGCAGTTCTTGCTTCTCACCATCCTCACAGAGCACCATGCAAACCCTCCAAAAAATCTCCAAAACTTTTAGCTTTTTGAACTAATAAATATGATAAATATATTAAAAATATAACTCTTTCTTTATTAGGGCTGCAAATATTACCAAATTATTGATATTTCTTGAAGTGACACACGACCTGAGGAAGGCTACACTTTTTCCCGATTTTCGACACACCAAGCTGAAAAGGTTAGCCATCACTGTCCTAAGTTCTTGAAAAGAACTTGATGGGTTTGAAGGTCAACACCAGCTAAAAAAGTGGCAGATGTGATTACATATTATTGTGTATATAACAACAACAGCATCTGCATCTCTCAGGTTCTTGGGAAGGATCTGATGGGTTGATAAAAATGTCACATCCAGTCCAGACATCTGGCTGACTGTGTAACAAATCATAATAATTAATCAACTGCAAATGGCAGCTTTACTCAAAAATCCTACGATTATACCTTTATCATCAATGATGATCAAGCAAAATTTTCTTGTCCCAGGTGCTTTGGAGGACTTGATCATGGACAAAAATTCCAAATCCAATCTGAATATCTAGATGACTGTGCAATGAACCATAATAATATATTTTTTTAAAAAAAATTCTTTCCTACCAAATAGTTTGCCATTACTTTTTCTATTTCACTTAAAAGGTTAGAAATCCTCTTGGTAGGCAACATTAATATTCATGTATGCATGGCTTATTACAGATTTATTACTGCCTGTCAAAATTTTGGAGTCAAAGCAGCTCTGACACAAATGTTATTTGCAGTCAAGGAAAATAATCCAGGTAGAAAAGAATAGCCATGAGGAAGAGCTGATCACAGTGAGTAGATAGATTAGGATCAGGAAAAAGGAAATAGAAGGCAATGAAATTGGGAAATCTGGTACCAAAGACAAGAATTATGAACCAGGTCATAATACAAGTCATTTTTGTACAATATATGTTGGTTGTGGAATAACCTAATTGCAGAGTCCTGGACAGTTATTAGATTCATCAGATATATACTTTGTGAAGTTTGAAACCATGTTTCTTTAAGTGACCTTTGTCTGCAAGAATTACTCACAATGCATTAAGTGCAGGCTACCAAATCTGGATGGTAAAAATCCAAATGACTACTACCGTGTTTCTCCAACAATACGACCTCCCCCAATAGGAAGACCCAGCATGTTTTGTACGCATAAAATCAAATTAAGCCCCTCCCCCCAAATTTAGGCCTATTTTAAAACATGCAAAATGGGGGGAAGGGCGGGGGGACTTGCCGTTAGGAGCGCCCCGCGAGCAGCAATTCCTCACCACCAGCTGCTCCTAATGGGTGATCATGGTAGAGTGCGGAGAGCTCTCTACTCCTGCCAAGCACCTTTGTGGCAGACCCAAGACCTTCAGCACCCGCTGCTGTTGATTTCCTTTCTGCCCATGCTGCCGCTGCGTTTGGAGCACCGCTGCCGTTTGGAGCTGCCGCATCTGCATTTGGAGCTGCCGCTGCGTTTGGAGCTGCCACTTCCACGTTTGGAGCGCTGCTGCTGTTTGGAGCACTGCTGCTGTTTGGAGCTGCCACTTCCGCATTTGGACCTGCTGCTGCATTTGGAGCTGCCACTTTCACGTTTGGAACCCCACTGCTGTTTGGAGCACTGCCGCTGTTTGGAGTTGCCATGCCCACATTTGGAGCTGCCACCGCGTTTGGAGCTGCTGCTTCCGCATTTGGAGCACTGCCGCTGTTTGGAGCACCACCACCATTTGGAGCGCCGCCGCCACTCCAAACATGGCAGCAGCTCCAAATGAGGAAGTGGCAGCTCCAAACATGACGGCGGTGCTCCAAATGGTGGCAGCACTCCAAATGGCAGCGGCACTCCAAACACAGAAGCAGCAGCTCCAAATGTGGCAGCGGAATGAGCAGAAGGGAAAGCAACGGTGGCGGGTGCCAAAGGTCTTGGGTCTGCAGCAAAGGTGTTTGGTGGGAGTAGGGAGCTCTCTGCGCTTCGCCATGATTGCCCGTTAGGAGCGGCTGGTGGAGAGGCTGCCCACGGGGCGCTCTAGATGAGGATGCAAGGGGGGGAAATTAAGTCACCCCCGAAAAGACGGCCTAGCCGTTTTTTGGGGGCTCAAAAAAATATAAGACCCGGCCTTATTTTATGAGAAACACGGTACTTGGATGGTAAAAATCCAAATGACTACTACATAGTGGCTCACCCTACTGCTCATCTGGATTTTTGCAGCCTAGATATCCAGCCTTTTACATGAAGCTAAAATGTACCCAGCTCATGCACTAATGTACTTGCTCAACTTATGGTTCTCTCTGATGGCAAATTCAAGTAACAATAAAGGAGAATATTAGATGAATTCAGCAACTGTCATTCAACTAATCATCATTAACAATCCATTAACATTTGGGTTGTTTAATATAACAAACAGAAATCTTCATTAAAAAGAGGTCCACTTCTTTAACAGATCTTTGTGAGTTATCACATAATTCTTATCTGGAATTGTCACAGTTTTGAGCTTAGTATAAACTAAGACTTGTAACCTACTTGGCTACAAGTTCTCATTTACTTAAATTTCCAATCATAGTCATTTCAAGTCCAGAGGGCAACAAGCAACAATCTTTTACTGAAGAGCCAGGCCTGATGCATGGGTAAGATAGCCTATTCAGTAACTGAGGAATTAGCATAGCATTTTTGAGGGAACACAGCTGAAATGTAGTTGGGTTGGTTTAGTTATTATTTGTTTGTATCTATACAGCCAATTGTTGTTGTTTTCAACAAACTGTGGCCAAACAAATGATAGCTTAGTGCAGGGGTCTTCAAACTTGACAGCTTTAAGACTTGTGGACTTCAACTCCCAAAATTCCTCCTCCCGTCATGTTAGCTCAGGAATTCTGGGAGTTGAAGTCCACAAGTCTTAAACTTGCGAAGTTTGAAGACACTTGGCTAAGTGCAAAATGTAATTGTCAACTTTGTAGCCTAACGGGAGTAGAGAGTTTGTAGTTTGGGCATGAGAAGATGTTTGTTTAGAGCTGTGACTGTTTGGAAAGGAAAGAAGGAAGGAAGGAAGATTCATCCATCCATCCATTCATTCCATTTACTGTATAAAACTGCCCACTCAGGAGATGACTCAGAGTGATGTACAGCCATAATTCCATGAAAAACAATACAGTGAACAAATAATAGAAACAAAACATCAAGTTTAGTTACTTCTGTCCTGAAGTTTCAGCACACAATTATTATTTTCACTTACTATTTGAGGGTAATTATTTGATTCCTTAGTTTGATTTTTTATTCTTATTTGTTTAGATGGACCTGTATGCATGTGTATAAAATTCAGAATGATAACCAGGCAGGTTTGATTGTTTTTGAGTAGATTTATTACATTATTATCTTAAGACAGATTTCTAAATATAACTATGTTAAATTTATGTAAGCTGAAATAATATGGCACATAGCTGTTACAAGTTTTTGAATCATAAATGTCTGGCACACCTCATTTCAGAAAAGGTGAGCAGTAGAGGAAGTTGCTCTCACACAATTGTTTCTTTAAAAACAATGCAATTCGAGGCAGAATCTGGTGTCAATATAGTAACGCTTAAATTTATTCCTGAAAATCTTTGAATCAAGTTTTTTTTTAATGCAGGCTTTATATTTCATGGATCTGCTGGGCTTGTTCAACAACAATGAACAATGGGCTTCTTTCAAGGTAAATAAATATTTGGGTATGATAAGTTGCAAAAGGGGATCACATGACCCTAGGACACTGCAACCATCATAAAGTCAATGTCAGCATTCCAGCTAACCAACTCCAACCCAATAAACTCCGAGACAGGTATTTTCTCAAACTTCCATTTTATTAGAGTTGTCATATTGGCATATCTGGGAAAACCCAAATCAGAAAGTTCCGGGTTTTCCCTCCCCAAAAGAAAAATAAAAAATCCCTCCCCTGCACCCACCAGTCCATCACATGGTCCAAGCAAACATAATCCAAACTAGAGACCTTCCTCCAGACACTCCTCTCCAGGTACAGGGTATCATGCCTTTGACTTCCTGTGAAAGAATGTTGTTGAGTCAAATCTTCTACCTCTCTATGAAACCCGCCCTCCCAAATTCCCAGGCACTAAATGTGCTTGAAGCTTCCAAGTAAAATATGGCTTCCAAGGCTGACAGTCAGTTGCCAAGTGCTCCAATTTTGATCATGTGACCATGGGGATGCTGCCATAGTCCTAAGTGTGAAAAATACAAGTCACTTTTTTCAGTGCTGTTGTAACAGTGAACAGTCACTAAATGAACTGTTGTAAATTGAGGACTACCTGTATTTTCATATTGTAAAGCCCAAAACATATAATACACTAGGAATAAATAGTTGCGTCGGTTGTCATATTTTGGCTGTTAATGATACTCTTGCTGCTCTTGAAAAAGCAATGGTTGATTTTAGTTCTCTATTGTTTCCTATCATGATCTGAAACTATTCCAAAGGCAGGCTTGACCCCTGTGAATGGAAATATCACCCATTGCAGTTCTTCTGTTGAATTAAACCACAATATAAGAAATCTATGCTGTTGTTGTTGTTGTTAATGTGCCTTCCCCTCCTCTGTCCCCAAGTAAAATCAGATGTAACCAATGCTGATTGACTCTGGTCTGCCGTGACCTCAGACAAGTTGATGGTTGCTAAGAATCCTAGAGCTGAAAGAGGGTGGTGAGCAGGGGTGTCTACAGGAAGGAAGTTGAAAAAAAAATCAAGATGGCGGCCATAACCAGATAATTAAAGCTTTGCCCCTTTTTCCATGTGTCGTGATGTTAATAAACTATTCTACTTCAAAAGAGAGCGTCTATGTAAAACTGAGCATTATAAGTATGCCAATGTTTTGAAATGTTTGCATGTTATGTTAAAGTGTAAATAAAGTAAGATCATACTGTTCATTCTGTTCTACGCATGGCTTTTGTGTGTATGGCTTTTGAGTGTGTGTGTGTGTGTGTGTGTGTGTGTGTGTAAGTAAAAGTGAGATAGGGATAGGGAGAGAGAGGAAGAGAGAGAGAAAGAAAGAGAGAGAGAGAGAGAGAGAGAGAGGTCTTTAACAGTGACAGAATGCGTAGCTATGGCAGCTGATTTCTCACTAGTACATTTTCCAGCCACACCCTGGAAATCTTTCCTTTGGAAAGATAATCCTTCCTTTGGAAGGATTAAAGAGATACCTTTCCCTTCTTCCTGAATTTTTTTTATATTGTCTCTCTCTGTGTCTATCTAGCTAACATTTATACGAGGGCATTTAGACCACTGCAGTCAACATGACTCTGAGCAGCCAATACACCACAGCCCAGAACATAGGTCAGAACAGTTAAAGTAAAAAAAAAAAAAAACAGATGACAAAACAAAACAAGCAAGCCAACATAGCCTGGCTAGCCTGGCATTAGTAATGATGCAGAGATGATAGAATCAACAATTCAGCAATTACGTACTCTAGCATAATTTGTTGCCTACCACTGGATGTTTGTTCAAAGCAAGGCACAAGATGAGTAGAGTAGAGTAGAGTAGAGTAGAGTAGAGTAGAATAGAATAGAATAGAATAGAATAGAATAGAATAGAATAGAATA
>NW_020769311.1:3727854-3747305 GCF_900518735.1 Pseudonaja textilis
GAATAGAATAGAATAGAATAGAATAGAATAGAATAGAATAGAATAGATTTACTGGCCAAGTGTTACTGTACACACAAGAAATTTATCTCCAGTGCATAAGCTCTCAGTGTACATACAAATAACCAAGTAATATAATCATACAATACCAATAGGAGAAGGTATTAGAAAAGATGAGAAGGGTAATAGTAATATAGCCATACTACATGGGTAAATATCCTTAGACATAAGACAGTATTATGGTAATTAGGTGTTCAGCAAAGTCATGGCACAAGGGAAAAACCTGTCCTTGTGTCCAGTTGTTTTGGTATGCAAAGCCCTGTAGCGCTGTCCTGAGGGGAGGAGTTAAAACAGTTTATGTCTGGGATGTGAAGGGTTTGTAGATATTTTCTCAGTCCACTTTCTGATCCATGCAATATACATGTACAGTACTTTCAACAGTGTGTCTTTTACATTCATATCATGTGCATCCTCTTTTTTATAGATCTAACACAACTAAGAGTCAGATCAGCCTAACTTCAAAAAAGTTGTCATAGCTTATATTTTATTATCCTGTAGATTACTGTTATTACAAAAGGCCTGCCTCAACTACCAAAGAATCCAGCTGCTTTAAATAATGGGGTATGTTATGCTCTATGATGATAACTATAAGTTATACAATAATTGATAGGAAAGATGTAGCCATCTACTCTTATATTTTTTCCCTAAGCTAAACACAGCATTTTCAATTGTGCCCAGTAATAAACAGAAGGTCAATTCAGTTGTTTCAAGACCATTATAATTAGATGTCAAATGCTTTTCTAATAAACATCTGTCTTTTCGCACAATCCAATATTTTTTTGCCTTGTGCAAAGTACTTTAAAGTAATCTAAACTATTGAGGAAGTTAAGGCACGAATACAAGGCCAAGTCTTATTTATGACAAGGAGCAATACAACTGGCTCACCAAATAAAGCTGAATTTAACCAGCTGATTATTTCAATTATTTTTTTAGAGGAATGGCTTTTGTATATCATTCTGATCTTCTAATAGTTGCATTAGATTAGAGATGTTGACAACTCCAGATGTTCAAATCCCTGCAGTGCATGACATAACAAACAGTTGCTACTAAATTCCCTCTTGTAACATAATGATTAGAAATGTGGCTTTATTCATATGGAAAAAAATGCTCATCTTGGATTTAAGTAATCAGAAACAGATCTGTTTTCCCTATCTCTATTCAGAATGGATTGTTTTCATATATTTTTTCTGAGCTGGCTTACCAAGCTATCTTTAACTCTGAGTCCTTCTCCTTCCTTATATTTATCCTTTCTTTGTGAAGGATTAATTAAGAAGGCAAAACTTTCCATGACTCTCCTACTTCAGGGATTTAAAAAAATTGCATTATGTGATTACTGTGAGCATACAGTGATCAAAGTTTAACAGCATATATCCTAATGAAAGCATTAACAATGCAGTCCCCAAATGCAACTGCAAAAAGCCTATAAGGGAAGTGAAGACCAAAAAAGCAATGCCAGCTCCAAATGACTTCAGCCCGTGTTTAGAATCTAGGTTGGTGCGATTGTACAAAGATGTCTAAGAGCATCTTTAAATGATGCCCAGTCAAATACATCATAATTAAAGCATCCTCCATATATGTGTTCTGACCAGTGGTGGGATTCAAGTGTTTTTTTTTACTATCGGTTTGGTGGGCATGGCTTGGTGGGCGTGGCAAGGGGAAGGATACTGTAAAATCTCCAGTCAGAGGTGGTATTTGCCGGTTCTTCAGAACTACTCAAAAGTTCTGCTACCGGTTCTCCAGAACTGGTCAGACCTGCTGAATACCAACTCTGGTTCTGACCCAGCTTCCCAAACATGAAGTTAACTCAATGATTCCTGTATTAGGAATGGCAGCAGCCCCAGCAAAAAGTTTCTCTCTCATCACAGGCTAACAAGTCTGTCTGGCCAGAAGATGAATAGTTGTCTACCACATCTATTCATCTCCGCCCCCCTGCCTTTTACTCTCATAGCTAGGGTGGGGCTTCACTAGCAGTGGTGGCTCTTCCTTCCCAAGGAGCAGCCCACGGATTTCCACTGCTCTCCTCTCCTCTGCCTTCCGTGCAGCTGCACGTCAGGCACTGGACCCAGCTGTTCTTCCTCTTCCTCATCAGCCATCTCCAGACCTGGGGGCTGTTGACTCTCCATCTGAGGGCTGACGGACAGGACAGTCTCTCTCTCACTGCCAACTCCATTCCCTTTCCCCCCTCGGAGTTTTTGGGTTGCCCTGATGTTGACCCTGACGCCATGCTGCCTCCTCCACAATTCAGCTCCAAATTTATGTCGCTAAGTGAGACATTTGTTAAGTGATCTTTGCCTCATTTTACAACCTTTCTTGCCATAGTTGTTAAGCAAATCACTGAAGTTGTTAAGTTAGTAACAGGTTGCTAAGTGAATATGGCTTCTCCATTGATTTTGTCTGTTAGAAAGCCGCAAAAGATGATCACACGCAATTGTCATAAATATGAACGAGTTGCTAAGCATCTGAATTTTTTTTTTAAAAAATAAGTTTTATTGAATAAACATTAAAAACAATCGAACACAAGGCGACTTTCTTGGCCATCATTTTGACCATACAAAGTGTAGTATAGAGATACATAAACAGTTAATTTCCTTTTTCCTTTATGTTATTAGTATAGTGCTAGCTGCGTATCATTTCTATGTACATTTATCTACAATTAACTACATAATTACAACCATCTTTTATACTCATACATTCGTATCATCTTGTATTATATTCCATTCTCTTTGGTTTACAAAACTTTAACTTTCATTCCTATAAAGCATCAACCCTTTCTTTCTTTTTCCTTGACTTTAGCCACATTTTATTCCAGACTTCATAAAACTCTGTCTCACCCTTATCTTTGATTTCTAAAATTAGTTTGTCCATCTCTGCACAGACTAATATTTTCCTTATTATTTCACTTTTTGTAGGGGTATCTTCATTCTTCCACTTTTTGGCATACACCAATCTCGCGGCTGTTATTATATGTATCATTAAATATATTGTTCCTTTACTGTATTTCTCATTAATAATTCCCAGTAAGAACGTTTCTGGTTTGAACTCTACTTTCTGGTTAACCATCTCTTCTATCTAAACCTTTATTTTCTACCAATATTTTTTTGCTTGTATACATTTCCACCACATATGATAATAGGTCCCTATCCCTATATTACATTTCCAATAATATGGCGATATACTTTTACTAATTATGGCCAATTTAGTTGAAGGAAGATGCCATCTGTAAAACATCTGCATTTTGATCACGTAACCATGGAGATGATGCAACAGTCACGAGAAAAATGGTCATAAGTCACTTTTTTCAGTGCCGTTGTAACTTCAGTCACTAAACAAAGTCTTGTAAGTCGAGGATTACCTTTATCAGAGCTTGAATGGGATGGTTTTATTTATTTCTTCAATTCTGAAGCACACAACAAACATTTCTCTTCTCCTCATTCCCATTATCCTGATACCCTTCACCACTGCTATCCTTTGCTTGATGCATTACATTGAACATGAGCAGTTTTGGCACTTACATGCCTTTTTGCATTTTATACATGCACTAATGCATTTCATGCATGACTAAAGATAATATGAAATTTGCTTCAGCTGACTTGAAGCTAAATACACTTATTTGGATAAGCCCAGATTTTTTTTTTCAAAGTGTGTTTTTATTTTAATATCATATATAATAATAACAACCATTTTAACCCCATGAAACATCAACATCTGCCTATCCTACCTCTGTGGAAAGGACTTGATAGGTGGATAAAGTCCAGTCTAAGCATCTGGCTGATTGTGATGGGTCATAACAACAATAACCACAACCATTTGTATTTTCCATTTACCACTTCTCAAGCCTAAAGTTTTTTTTTAATACTATAGTTTAGAAGCCTATAATGAAATAATCACATGGAACCAGAACTCCTTCAAGTATAGACTATAGATTGAATGTAGGATCATATGTATGGACACTGAGCTACCTCATTCTCTTCCAATTCAATCCGACTTGTTTATTTTATCAACCCCATTATCTACTTTTGCAACCCCATTAAGATAATTTAGAATTATCTTAATTAGAATTTAGGGTCTAAGAAGATGTTTTGGTTCCTGAAGAATCAAAATAACCATAATTATTTAAATTTATATACTGCCCATTTCCCAACAGAGATCATAAGCCTACAGTAGAGATCTACTGAACTACGCATAGTACTGCTCAGTAGGGGTTAAGCTTCCCCAAGAGACTGGTGATTTGCCTAGATCCTCAATATCCTGCATTAATTCAACTTTCTCATTTAGTGGTAAATGCTAAGGTACTAAATGACTAATGTTCTCCAATCCTAGAAGCTAAGTGGGATAAGGAATTTGCATTAGCTAGGCAGAAATGGCCAAACTATGGTCATTCTTCATTGTTATATTTAGTATGCCATGTATAAGCCCATGGAGCATTTCAGATATCACTAAATCTAAGCAATGTAATATTAAAGCCAGAAACAGACCCTGTTAAAGTACATTGCAGTGTGGATGCATTGCATTGTATTTTTATCTTGTCAGATTAAAGCTTAATAAAACAATTGACCAGCCCAGGTTATTCCAAATGAGGTTGCACAGAGGGATACGAATGTTCTAACACTCATCCTGTGACTGGGGTCTGGGTTATTTAATAAGTGTGCAACCTACTCACTGATCGATAAGTATGTGGATGTTGTATTAAATATAGGATGTGTCTAACCTGCACTATACGCACAAAATTAATGCTGTGGAATCTGGTGATGACTCAAGACAACTGCATTGTATAAATTTTGCATTAGGACATAGCTAAGATAGGGTGTGTGTGGGTGTGTGTGTGATGGCAGTTAACATGCTTGTCAATTGGAAGGTTGGCAGTTCAAGACCCAAGCACCATATGACGGGTGAGTTCCTGTTCTTGCCCTAGTTCCTGCCAACCTAGCAGTTTGAAAACATGAAAATGCATATAGTAGATAAATAGGTACCACTTTGGTAGGAAGGTAATAGTGTTCTGTGCCCCTCAATTGTACACTCAGGCTGGCCACATGACCATTGAAATGTTTTCAGGCAATGCTGGCTCCCTCAACTAGGAAACAGAGAGGAGCACTGCCCTCTAGAGTTGAACCCGACTAGACAGGGGAAACCTTTACCTTTAAGGTTTAAAGGTACTGAGCCACAGTGGTGCAGTGGTTAGAGTGCAGTACTTCAGGCTACTTCTGCTGATGGCCAGCTGCCTGCAATTTTGCAGTTCGAATCTCACCAGGTTCACGGTTGACTCAGCCTTCCATCCTTCTGAGGTAGGTAAAATGAGGACTCAAATTGTTGGGGGCAATAGGCTGACTCTGCAAACCACTTAGGGAAGACTGTAAAGGGATATATAAGTATAAGTGCTAGTGCTATTAAGATAGGATGCTCTTTTAATTTCATGGAAAATCCCTTGCCTCCCCTTAACAAAATCTGTAACATTTCCCTTTCTGTCCATGCTGATACATTATGCACTACTGTATACAAATAGATTATGGTTGATTATGTACCATCAAGTTGTTGTCAATTCTTAGCAACTACATAAATATATTTTGTCCATAGCAATCTAGCTAGTAGTATTTTAGGTCTTCCAATTTTAGGTTTTCCAATGACTGTGTATAAACTGAAAGGGAAATTCAGGAAATTAGTTGCCAAGGCTAGATAAATCACTATAGCAGAATATACATTCTTGTTTTCTGCAAATGTGAGATAAGGTTCAAACAATTAGTTACCTGGATATTTACCCTGGTTCGGACCAAAGAAGAAAGTCAACAATCCCTCATTATCTAAGGAAACACTGTCCTTACGTTCCACGTACTGCAGCCAAGGTGCTCCAGGGAGCAAACATTTATTCACAACCAAACAAAACAAAGCACATGGCCTCACTATCCAAGGCTAGAGGAAGCCAACATCCAAGCCTCATTTAGTGCATTGCAGTTAGAATACATGTGGGGGCAGCTGCCAACCATTTTGTATTTTGCAGGAAATTCTCTTGAGAGATGCAGACTATATTTATTCAGAACATTTCAGTGAGAGGCTTTAATCTGTGTAATCGCCTCAGAGAAGATTTCAATTGATGACGAGAAAGCAATTACCATTTCATCTACAACTGGTTTTGTTCCCAGGATTCGTCCGTCTGTCGATACTCTGGTGTCCTTTCAGTCAATATCCCTGAATGGACTTTTGCTAATCTACAAGTTCCAAGTTTTGGGGGCAGCCAAATTGATTCAGAATGGAATCTTTAAAGAGCCTCTTTTGAGTTTTTTTTTTCTTCCCATACAAGACACTGATGTAATATTTAGTAGATGTTATGTAACACATAGATAAAACAATGGGATATAATCCTAGATTAGAAGGATTGCAACACGAAGAATGAAAGTAACTCGCTCCTAATATAGCTTGCTGTCACCATTCAGATATGTAGACTTTAGAATGCAAAAAGAAACAAACAAACAAAAAAGCACTTGCACAACATCAAGATGAGGCATTATACAACTAGACTAATTTTTTGGTGGTTTTTTTTTTTGAGATTTAGAGTCAGATAAAGATCTTTCGCTTCCTGATATGGTCCAGGAAATGAGTTCCTCCATCCCTAAGGGAGAAACTAACGTTTTGAGGCATTTGAGCCAGAAAATCATGTAACTATTTCATCAAATAATACATAATAACAAATAAAATGCATTTTACTATTTCCCCCCATGATGCTTTAAAATACCTGTCTGTGATGATTGTGTCCTGTTGTTTATGACAATGCTGATCTTGCTAAAGCAACTAATATGGGCTCAAAAGGATGGGGTGTGTGTGTGGGGGGGAGGAAATCCCTCCCTCCATATAGCAATATGTTTGGTTGCCTCTGAGCATCTTCAACAGTACTTTGGCTATTTTGCTTTCCCTTTTAGTGTCAAGTTTTTATGTCCCTCTATTTCTCCATCCAAACAACTAACCAACCAACCATGTATCTCCATTCCTTCCATTCCCTTCTCTTACCCTTCTGCACAGAAGGGAAAAATTTGGGTCCGTGCTCAGAGAATGTGAAGGTTCCTGTTCCTTCACTATAAACCTATTTTCTACAAATTGATAAGCTTGAAAATGGGGGAGTGAGGACAGCCTTTTGGGCACCAGGGACCGGTTCCATGGAGAGAGGTTTTTCTGTAGACCAGAGAGGCATGGTTTTGTGTGCTGCCTACATCCAGTGGATGGGGCTTCATTTGTTTACGTAGCCCAGTTTCTGGCATGCTGTGGGCCAGTGTCAGTCCATGGACTGGGGGCTGGGGACCCCTGCTTTAAAAAATAGATAAACAATCTATCAATTTTATTAGCTAATCCTGAACTGCTAATGCTACAATGAAGGCTGGATCTTTCCTTCCTTCCTTCCTTCCTTCCTTCCTTCCTTCCTTCCTTCCTTCCTTCCTTCCTTCCTTCCTTCCTTCCTTCCTTCCTTCCATCCATCCATCCATCCATTCTATCCTTCCTATCCTCTTGCACTTATTTTCTTAAGTCAAAAGCCAGAAATACCCTAGGGCCTTTCTTTGCATATAAAAGAAGGTATTTCTGTCACTCTTTTGTACAGCATTGCTTAGTCTATTTATTTCTTTTTATCCCATCTTCATTACTTTTACAAATAACTCAAAGTGACGAACATACGTAAAATTCTGGAAACCTCACAATTAACTCATGACAAGAGTTGGGCTGAAAAAGGAACGACTTGCCCAAGATCATTCTTAGCCAGCTTCCATGCCTAAGGCAAGACTAGAATTCACAATTGTCTGGTTTGTAGCCTACATCTTAACTACTAGGCTAAATTGTCAACTTTTTTGGGGTGGAAATATAATGACAAAGCTGTGCACAATATTCCAAATGTGTCTACCTTGTGTTACAGAACTGGCAATTTTATTTTTGTTTTCTCTGCCTTTGCTCACAGCTACCACAAATGAACAGATGTTAATATTGAGTTTCCACTGTAATCCACCATAATCCTAAAATCTCTATCCTGGTTAGTCACTACCTATCCAGGCCCCATTAAAGTTTTAGTAATGATAATGGAGCAGATTTTATGCCTACTTACAATGCCATCTTATCACTGTTCACCTACTTAGGAGAAATCCTTCTGAGCCTTTTCACAATCTGCTTGGTATTTCAGAATTGAAGGAATATATCATTCACACTAATCATTCATGGCATCATCTCACTTTCCCTTGTCATTTCAACCTCATTCACATGTTTATTATAAATAATAAAAATTCATGGGGTCTCTCTTTCTTTTCTTCACTGCCCTCTCTCTCTCTCTCACACAGAGACATTTATTGATTACTCTGAGCCAGATGCTCAAAACCTGGTAAGACATAAACTGAACTCCATTTGAAGATAACATGCAATGCTTCTTCTTAAGGAAGGCTTCTTAAATTCCTCATAATTCTATTCTTAGTAATTTTTCTAGGAAATTAGGATAAATATAGTGTATGCTATTTGGCCAGTAATTCCCCCATCTGAGTTTTGTTTCAATTGAGCCCAAACTTTGTGTTGCTAAGTGAAAAACTTGTTAAGTGACTTTTTGCCCCATTTTACAATCCTTCTTGTCATTCAAGTGAATCACTGCAGTTCTTAAGTGAGTAGGTTGTAAGGGTGAATCTGGTTCCCCCATTGACTTTGCTTATGAGAGCATTGCCAAGAGGGATCCCATGATCCTGGGATACTGCAGTCATCATAAATATGAGTCGGTTGCCAAGCAACTGCTGGCAGTTCGATCCTCGCTGGCTAATGGTTGACTCAGCCTTCCATCCTTGGTCTGAGATTGGTTGAATGAAGACTTGATTGCAGAAAATATGACTTCAGCAACAGAGTGATCAATGCCCGGAATGCACTACCTGATTCTGTGGTTACATCCTCTAACCCCCACTCCTTTAACCTCAAACTATCCATTATTGACCTCACCCCATTCCTAAGAGGTCTGTAAGGGGTGTGCATAAGTGCACCATCGTGCCTCCCATCCCTGTCCTATTGTCCCCATTTAATCGTTCCTATTTTCTGTATTATTACTCATGTTTATCCTTATACCTATTATTTTGTAAGCGATTGACAAATCAAATCAAATAAATAAATAAATAAATAAGATTATTGGGGGCAATATGCTGATGACTCTATAAATTGCTTAGAGAGGTCTGTAAAGCACTATGAAATGGTACATAAGTCTACATTCTATTACCATTGTTACTTTCCAGGATTCTTATAAGATGGTTGAGTTTAGTGGCATTGCACATTTCGTAAAAAAGTCCCATATCAGAAGCATTTAAAAGTATATGGTATCTGTCTTTGAGATCCAGTGTTTTATGAATCTTTACTGTATTACTCCTTAAACTTCATTGCTTGCCAATTATTTGTATTAGCTCCATTTTTTTCATGATCGTAAAGACCATTTCAAGGAATTAATTCAGTATTTATATTAAGAAGGTATATTTAAGTTACAATATTTTTTATCAATGAAGAGATACTGAAAAGAGTAGAATTGAGAGGGAGATTTAAAGTCTGAGTCTGATCAAAACGTGGCCAGGGAATTGCTACTTTCTCTGAATAGAAAAGCAATTGAATCAAATTCTTTACTCTGCAATAGGCAGACTCCATCAGACCGAAGACGGCGTAATTCAAGATTTTCTAGTTCTAGAATTTCAAGTCTGGTGGCATAAGGTATTCTACAACGAGTAGAGGAGTGGAGACTGGGACTGTATCCATGACTTAAAGATCAGACAAACGTAGAAAGATTCAGACAGAGAGAAAGGCACTGAGAATATCAGAGGATGGGAAACTAAATAAATAGAAATTAGGAATGTTTAGCCTTGTGAAAAGAGGAATGAAAGAGGAAATGATGATGATGCTCAAATATGTGTAAGAAAATCACATAAAGAACAAGATCAAGAAAGTTAAAGAAAGGTCCATCACCTCACATCCCACTGAAAAAAAAATTAAGATACAGGAAATTAAACTTTGGGAGAATATTAAAAAAATATTATTTATTGTTGGCATCCTTGGTAGTCCCTTGGCCTGGTTGTTTTCTTGCATATATTTTCTTACTCAACTCATCATCAGTGCTAGAAAGGAGTGGGGTTTACTCTGTATACAAGTGGTTTGCCATTTCAATGTTGGTGGGAATGTTCTTGGTGGTTCCTTGATTAGGATGTTGTTTACTGTTTGTTTGTCTGAGTTGACTGAGTTGCTTAATTGAGACATTGCTTATTTCTTGATTGTTGGTCTAGTATAAAACTTGGCTTTAATCTCTGCTTCTCTGGGTATTGATTTCTGGCAAAGAGGGTTTTTTTTTTTGTATGATTCTTGTTTTTTTGTATGATCTTTTTGTTTCCTTTTTGGCATTTTGATTGTCTCTTTTGAGTGGTATGCAGATGTTTAGATTACAGATTAATAGAGTTGGAAGGGACCTTGTAGGTCATTTAGTCCAACCTCTAGCCCAAGCAGGAGACCCTACACCATTCCTGACAAATGGCAGTCCAATCTCTTCTTGAAAGCCTCCAGTGATGTTTATTTATATATGATAACAATAGATTAATAACAATAGACTGTTAGTCTCTAGCAGGAACTACCAGACAAACAAGCTAACAGTAAACAGCAGCCTAATTAAGAAGCTCCCCCAAGAAAGCTCCCCCAACACTGGCGGGGCAAGTCACTAGTATATAAAAAGACCCCATTCTCTTCTGACACTGATGATATTAACTGGTTGGGTAATGAAACGTCTGCAAGAAAACAATCAAGCTCAGAGAGGACCAAGGTCTCCACAGTTCAAGACCCTCTCTGACCTACAAGCTACAGAGCTATTTCTATTAGTATATCCCTTGTAATTAAATCAGTTCAACGCAGTGGTGGGAATCAAAAAAATTTTTACCACTGGTTCTTTAGGTGTGCCTTAGTGGGCCTGACATTGCTTGGTAAGTGTGGCAGGGGAAGGTTACTGCAAAATCCCATTCCTTCTCCACCCCACTAACCTGCTTTCCAGCTCCGTTCTCCTGTGCAGGGCAACCAAAGAAGACCCAGCCAATCAGCTGGGACTTGGGAGGCAGCAAATAGATTGGTTGGGTCAATCAGAGGTGGTATTTCCCCGTTCTCCAAACTACTCAAAATTTCCGCTACCGGTTCTCCAGAACTACTTAAAATTTCCGCTACCATTTCTCCAGAGCTGGTCAGAACCTGCTGAATACCACCTCTGGTTCAACGGTGGTACCAAATACCTAGAGATATGATGGCATCTCCATTATTGGATGTGTTTAGTTAGATAGATGTCTAGGGTGCTGTAATTCAGTTTGCTGTAATTTGGAATAGGCCATTGGATTCCAAAATCCTCCTGTATGGCCCTTCCATTTCTACGCTTCTGTCACTGTTCAGGCAACATCATGAACACATGTAAGAGTAACAGCAAGATGACAAGAAGGTGGACAAGTTGCTAGTTCATTGTGGTGGAAAAAGTTTTTTTAAAGCTTTCACAGGTTCCTTTGAAATTAAATTATGCATACTAACAAGTTCCTTTTGTAGCCCAGTGAAGCAAATTTTGCCATTGGAAAGACAAGCTGTTACTGATTTACAACTCATATTGATTTCTTTTTTCTTTATCTTCATACTTTATATTTTTTTCACAAATGCTATAATTTAGGAACTGCTCTTTAGCTTAAAAGAAAGATTACTCACTAACCTTTCTGTTACTGACAACAGCACTTGATGTACACCCTCAATTTCTCTTAATGCTCTTGTAACAACACTCTACACCACAAAGAACATACAGTCATTTAAAAGAGGAAACCTGTGATGACTCGGGGTAGGGCACAAAGGCAATACAGTCAGATAACCAGTAGGAGTCCCTTTATTAGCTCCAACTTTGCCCCAGGTGTCCAGGTTACCTTGTGGCTGGAGAAAAACTCTCCCAAGAACAGCCTTTGACTGCAGAAATTAAGTCCAAAATGTGGTCCACAAAAACTAACTATAAGTCCAATCAAGGCAAAATGAGGTAATTGTTCGGCAGGGCAGCAGCAAGAATTCCAGACATGAAGACACGGTAATAACTCAACTCAGTTGGGAAGACACCACGAACACAGATAAGCAAAGTCAACACAAGATAAACTCATGTTTGCTCCCAGCAGCTGCCCCACTCAGCATGCATGTCTTTTAAACTCTCATTCCCAGGTGTGGCTATGAAGGGAATCAGGGTCCCTTCCTCCCCCATAAGCCACACAACCCATCTTGTTCTTTTCTTCATTCCTTCCTGTGGAACCCTAGGATGAAGAGGGGGTGGGCCTGGGTCTTCCTCTGAACTCCCTCTCCCTTGTTCTACCTCTTCCCTGCTCTGCCCAGCTGGACTTTGCCCTTCCCCAGTTTCCTCCACAGCCAATGGAGCCACACTCCCACTCCCTGTCAGCTGTTCGTCTTCCTCCTCAGATTCAGACTCTGACAGGGGCATGACAACCTATGAAACTAAGCACCAATATATAGCTTCATCTTGTGAAAATGATAACACATTCCCACACTCTGGTCAATCTTTTAGAGAACTCAAAAAATGACCATGAATTATACACTGCTCAAAAAAAATAAAGGAAACACAAAAATAAGGCATACTAGATCTGAATGAATGAAATATTCTTATTAAATACTTTGTTCATTAAATAGTTGAATGTGCTGACAACAAACTCACACAAAAATTATCAATGGAAATCAAATTTAGCAACCCATGGAGGTCTGGATTTGGAGTTACACTCAAAATTAAAGTGGAAAAAACCACTACAGGCTGATCCAACTTTGATGTAATGCCCTTAAAACAAGTCAAAATGAGGCTCAGTAGTATGTATGGCCTCCACGTGCCTGTATTACCTTCATACAACTCCTGGGCATGCTCCTGATGAGGTGGCAGATGGTGTCTTGAGAGATCTCCTCCCACACCTGGACTAATGCATTCCCCAACTCCTGGATAGTCTGTAGTGCAGCATGGCGTTGGTGGATGGAGCAAGACATGATGTCCCAGATGTGCTCAATTGGATTCAGGTCTGGGGAATGGGCGGGCCGGTACATAGCATCAATGCCTTCATCTTGCAGGAACTGCTGACACACTCCAGCCACATGTGGTCTAGCATTGTCTTGCATTAGGAGAAACCCAGGGCCAACCGCACCAGCATATGGTCTCACAAGGGGTCTGAGGATCTCATCTCTGTACCCAATGGCAGTCAGGCTACCTCTGGCGAGCACATGGAGGGCTGTGCGGCCCCCTAAAGAAATGCCACCCCAAACCACTACTGACCCACTGCCAAACCTGGAGGATGTTGCAGGCAGCAGAATGTTCTCCATGGCATCTCCAGACCCTGTCACATCTGTCATATGTGCTCAGTGTGAACCTGCTTTCATCTGTGAAGAGCACAGGGCGCCAGTGGTGAATTTGCCAATCTTGGTGTTCTCTGGCAAATGCCAAACATCCTGCACGGTGTTGGGCTGTAAGCCCAACCCCCACCTGTGGATTTTGGGCCCTCATACAACCCTCATGGAGTCTGTTTCTGACTGTTTGAGCAGCCACATGCACATTTGTGGCCTGCTGGAGGTCATTTTGCAGGGCTCTGGCAGTGCTCCTCCTGTCCCTCCTTGCACAAAGGCAGAGGTAGCGGTCCTGATGCTGGGTTGTTGCCCTCCTACGGCCTCCTCCATGTCTCCTGATGTACTGGCCTGTCTCCTGGTAGCGCCTCCATGCTCTGGACACTACGCTGACAGACACAGCAAACCTTCTTGCCACAGCTCGCATTGATGTGCCATCCTGGATGAGCTGCACTACCTGAGCCACTTGTGTGGGTTGTAGACTCTGTCTCATGCTACCACTAGAAAGAAAGCACTGCCAACATTCAAAAGTGACCAAGCCATCAGCCAGAAAGCATAGAAACTGAGAAGTGGTCTGTGGTCACCACCTGCAGAACCACTCCTTTATTGGGGATGTCTTGCTAACTGCCTATGCTTTCCACCTGTTGTCTATTCCATTTGCACAACAGCATGTGAAATTGATTGTCAATCAGTGTTGCTACCTAAGTGGACAGTTTGATTTCACAGAAGTGTGATTGACTTGGAGTTACATTGTGTTGTTTTAAGTTTTCCCTTTATTTTTTTGAACAGTGTATATTTAATGGATTTTCAGGGGTTGAGATTTGTACTGGACAGTCATTGATTGATTTTGTGCTATCAAGTTAACAGAATAACAGAGTTGGAAGAGACCTTGGAGGTCTTCTCAGGCCAACCTCCCGCTCAGATCGGAAACCTTATACCATTTTAAACAAATGGTTACACAATCTCTTCTTAGAAACCTCCACAGTTGGAATGCACACAACTTCTGGTGGCAAGTTGTTTCACCGATTTCAGGAAATTTCTCCTTAGGTCTCGGTGGGTTCTCTCCTTTATTTGTTTCCATCCATTGCTTCTTTTCCTTCAGGTGCTTTGGAGCATAGGTTGAACCCCACCTTCCTTGCGTCAGCCTCTTGAATATCCCAGACATAAACTGTTTGAACTCCTTCCCTCAAAACAACGCTATAGAGCACTGCACACCAAACAACTAGACACGAGGACAGTTTTTTCCCTGAACACCATCACCCTGTTAAACAAATAATTCCCTCAACACTGTCCAACTATTACAAAATCTGCACTACTATTACTGTTAATCTTCTCATCACTCCTTATCACCCATCCCCTCCCACTTGTGACTGTATGACTGCAACTTTGTCGCTTGTATCCTTACAATTTATATTGACTGTTTCCTAGTATGATTTGATTGCTTATTGTACCCTATGACTATCATTAAGTGTTGTACCTAATGGTTCTTGATGAATGTATCTTTTCTTTTATGTACACTGAGAGCATTTGCACCAAGACAAATTCCTTGTGTGTCCAATCACACTTGGCCAATAAAGAATTCTCTCTCTCTCTCTCTATTGGAATACTGGTATTATGTCACCAGAGTCCTTTCTGTCATTTGACTAGACAATTCCTGCAACTGTTCATCAATTGTTTTAGCCTCCAGCCCCATATCTTCTTTATTGCTCTTCTCTGCACTTCTTCTAAAAATCTCGACATCTTTTTTATATTGTGGTAACCAAAATAGGATGCAAGTGTGGCCTTACCAAGGCGTTTTAAAGTGGTATGAACACTTCATGTGATCTTGATTCTATCCCTCTGTTAATGCAGCCTGGGATTGGTTTGGCTTTTTTTGGCTGCTGCACCACACAGCTGGCTCATATTTAAGTGATTGTCTACTTCAGGGACTGTTAAACTCAAGGCCTGCAGGCCAGATCCGGCCTTCAGGATGCTTAGATCTGGCTTGTGGGGCCACCCTGGGAACAGCAAAGGACAGCCCATGGTGACTTTGCCAGAAAAAAACGTAGCTAAGGAGGGCTGCAGGTGGAACACCCAGGCTCTGTTTTCACTGTCAGAGAGTTGCAGGAGGCCATCACAGCCCCAAAAAACCTCGGGAGGCCTGTGGGAGACCCTCATGAGCTCTGTTTTCACTGGCAGAGGATTGCAGGAAACCGTCACCAGCCAAAAAGGACTTTGGGAGCACATTTTTCATTGGCAGAGCACTTGGGTCACCACAGGTGCCCCCAACATGAGTGACGTTGAGCTAATCATGCCCTAGCCATGCCCCCACACCCCTGAGGTAATTTCCTCTGGAATGACACTCCTTCAGAGGTTCAGCTGACACCCTCTTTTGCTTATAACATGGAATGGTTTAGTAGAGCTTTGGTTGTTTCTACTAAGGTATCTGCCGAGGAGGTGTCTTTGGATTTATTATTTTAATTATTTCGTTACCTCAACTCTCTTTTATTCAGGTACACTACTTAGAGAATGGAGTGTAAAAATTGGAGGTAATTGTAATAGGCCTATTACAATAGTAACTTGTGATGTCATAAAGTGGTTCATCACATAACCCGCCTGATTTTATAAACTTCTGTTGTGGCAGTCATTAAACAAATGCAGCAGTCATAAAAAGTGAATGTTCATAGTAGTTAAGCAAAGCCATTGCTCTCTATGGGCTAGTTTTCAGCAACAAGGTTGTAAATTGTGGTCATGTCACCATGGGGCAAATGGACATAAATATGGGATGGTTGTTGAGCACCTGAAATGCAATCATGTAACTGGGGATGGGGTGAGGGGGCTCTGGCAGAACTGGTAAGTGCCTTTGCCTTAGCTTTCCAGAGGAACCAGATTGTTGGGGGCAATTATGCTGACTCTGTAAACTGCTTAGAGAGGGCTGTAAAGGCTCTATGAAGCGGTATATAAGTCTAAGTGCTATTGCTATTTGGGGGACAGTCAACTCTGAAGTGAACCTGGCTGGGGCCATTTTGGAGACTTCAGGGTTGCCACAATGCAAAGAAGAGTTAGGGAGGGGGAACATAGTTAGATGGGGGGTTTTGTAGCCAAAACAAAATAGTTTCCTGTGGGAACCAAGGTCATTCCAACAGATGGCTGGAGAAAGGAGGGCTGAAATAACCAGGTAACTGGCCAGAAATGATATCTCCAATAAAACTGTTCTTTGAGGAATCTGCCTGCCTTGGATTTCTGATTTCTATGGGATTATTACTTGGAACACAGATAATAACTTTGAATGGTCACTAAGCAAATAATCGTAAGTTGAGGGCTACCTGTAATTGCACGATTATTCTGCCATTTTAACATTAATGATGTTGGTTTCTATTCCAGGTCACTTCGGTGTGAAAACAAAAAAATAGCTTGCAACTATACAACCAGGAGATAAGGTTGTGATGCTGCCCATAAAAGCCACATCATCTAAGGTCAGAACAGGTGGCCATCATGTAAAGAGCCTGTAATGCTGCTCAGAACTTTCCAAAAATGTCAGTGCTTGCACTGCTTCTTGTTGTTGTTTGTTGTCATGCTCCTGTTGGAGTCTGAATCCAAGAAGGAAGCCGGACACCTGACAGGGAGTGGGAGTGTGGCTCCGTTGGCTGTGGGGGAGGCTGGGGAAGGGCAAAATCTGGCTGGGCAGAACAAAGGAGAGATAGAACAAGGGAGAGGGAGTTCAAAGGAAGAACCAGGCCCATCCCCTCTTCATCCTAAGGCACGCAGGGAGGAACAGAAAAGAGTGCAATGTGGGTTACATGGCTTACGAGGGAGGAGAGGGGCCTGATTCCCTTTATTAGCCACAGCTGGGAAAACAGTTGATAAGAAAGGCAGGCTGCGTGCAGCAGGCTGCCAGGAGCAAATGTGACTTTATCCTGTGTTGTCATGACTTTATCCTGTGTTGTCTGTGTTCCTGGCATCTTCCCAACTGTGTGAGTTTTGCCGTGCCTTCAAGCCTGAGATTCTTGCTCCTGCCCTGCCAAACTAATTACTTCAGTTTGGCTTGTTTGGACTTTAAGTTGCAATTTGTGTTTACCTTGTTTTGGACTGAATTTTCATCAGTCAAAGGCTGTTCCTGGGAGAGTTTTTCTCCAGCAAGAAGGTAACCTGGACATTGGGGACAAAGTTGGAGATAATAAAGGGACTCTTATTGCTTATCTGACTGTGTTGCCTTTGTGCCACACCCCGGGTTGTCACATTTGTTCTTTTTTAGAAGCCAGGCAAAAAACTGCCCTATTCATTAAAGGATTTTAAATTTTAACTGCATTTAAGTCTCTTCGCAGAGCCTTTACTCTGGCTCACTGAAGTTGTTAATTGGATTCCTGTAACTGCCTGGCTTCCTAATCTGGTGTTACTTTTCTCTCTTTCTCACTTCTTCCTCACCCCACCCCTTGGTTCTAAGAATTGTGTGTACATTGCTTGATCTTATTTGTACTTTAAAATTTACTGTATTTTGCCTTGAAGCTTTAATGATAAATAACTACACAAACAAGCCTGTTATACAGGCATATTTTTTTGCTTGTCATTTTTTTTCTCTCTTTTTGCCAGGATTAAGTAGCACTTAATTTATAGATTTCAACAATATTATAATACTTCGAATGAACAATGTTGCCGTGGGTGTTGAACTCTTCTCTTCACCAACTGTGTCGGATATTTCTGAAGAGTACATTTAACTAACACGGCAAAACTTGCTAGAAGCCCAGCCACCTCTTTCACGCTCCTTCACGTGTTTTCAGGACTGTTAATTTTAAGCTATTTTTAGGATTCGCTTTGAGATGAAAGCTCTTGCATGTGCTTTGGAGTTTATTATCTACTTAGAGACCATGAGCTGCATGAGTCCTAAGAATCCATGCCCTGCAGAGATAGAGAATTAGTCCCTATATCGTCACTCTGCCGCTTCAAAACTTTTTCAGAAGCTGCTGAGCTTAGAGGCATCGTTTTGAACTAAAGATATTTCTCCCATAAAAGTAAAATGGAGCTGGGAACTTATATACAAGGAGAAGCAAGTTGTCTCCAGATACTTCCCTTGTACCGATTAGACATCTCATTTCATCTGAATTTTTAATGGGTTCTTTTAATTAAACAGGAAGCTAATGTGATGCAAAGTAAGGCAGCAACTTCTAACACCATACTTATTTACCTCAGGATTATCACCAAGGTGTCATTGGGATATATGAGAATTCCCACCACATACTCTTGAAATTTCAAAAACCCTTGCTTTGGCTCCTGTTCTGATAGATGGTACAGTGCATCTCTCTATCTTGTTCTCCTCATTTACTGCCCTGTAACTGAAAGCATGTAAATGGGGGGGGGGCTCCATTTAGAACACATAGATATAATACAGCCATATAATCCTCCCTCTTACACGCATATACACTTCCCAAACAGAAATGTGGTGGGCTAACTTTTTTGCTTTAATTTTATTGATCCCATCTTTGAGGGTTCATCTGCAAAAAAAATAAAATAAAATACCCCCCCCCCCCACAAAAAAAAAGCTGCTTACAGGTGAGGAGCAACCGTAGACATTGGCATGATTTAATCAACATAATTTACATTACAGCCTCTGCACATCCTTGTTCATCTTAATTCATTCAGACCATATATTTAATAATATCCCTTCTAATCCCTTAGTAAGAGCAGCATTGAAAGACTGTTTGACAGCTAGGTCTCTTCTCGTTGAAAGCTGTCAGGATACAATGCAGTTGATGCATTTCATAATTCTTTTCTTCAATTGCATCCTATTTTAAGAGACTGCCTGGATAACTCCCTACAGTTTTTTTTGGCAAGGTTTTTCAGAAGTGGTTTGCCATATTCTCTTGCCTTGTCCATCTAAGTTCCTGTGGGACTTCCAGATCCAGACAGACAGGCAGGGTTTGTTAAATCAACCAGATATCATGGTAATAGACAAGAACCAGAAGACATGCTAATGTTACAATGAAGGCTGGATCTTTCCTTCCTTCCTTCCTTCCTTCCTTCCTTCCTTCCTTCCTTCCTTCCTTCCTTCCTTCCTTCCTTCC
>NW_020769311.1:3750305-3835987 GCF_900518735.1 Pseudonaja textilis
AATACAATACAATACAATACAATACAATACAATACAATACAATACAATAAAAATACTCATTTTTTTCACGGAAGCTTGTCCCTGTAACAAACATTGTAAAGCAACCTGGTCCTTTGTAGGAGTAACTTGGTTTTATTTGTTTGTTTGTTTGTTTATCAAGCAATTATAAGATAACAGGTATAAGTATAGTTATGAATACATGAAATGGATACATATAAGAAAAAAACCAGTAGGACAGGGACGGTAGGCATGTTGGTGCGCAACTTTGATTTGCACAATTTTTGATGCCAACTGCAATTGAAAACAGGATGGAGTCAGATTGTCTAACTGGATTAGATATGGGCTGAGGAGATGCAGGTTCAAACCTTCTCGTGAACAATACAGTATGGCATTGTCACCCAACATCACTGGCTGCTGTTGTATCCGAAGATACCTCTCTTCATCCTCTTCCATTTTCATGTGAATTAAAGTACTTTTCCTACAGTTAAAATGGTTGAGACTCTACAAGCTTGCTGACATCTGATAATGTGGGATATTCACAGTGGTGGGATTCCACATTTTTTTCCTGCCTACTCTATGATAGTGTGCTTTGTGTATGCACACACACTCAAAGAACGCCCTGTGTGTCAGCACTAGTGAGGTGAGTTGTTTTTAGCTCAGCTGAGGCACGGCAATCCAACTCTGGCACGCAAATCAGCTGAGATAAAAAAAACAAGGGAATATAGGGGAGGAAACAGCAGGGGTGGGCAGGAGGGACCAGCCAGAGATGGTATTTGCCAGTTCTCTGAACTACTCAAATTTTCCGCTACTGGTATGCCAGAACCAGTCCAACTGGCTGAATACCACCTCTTCATCTCAGAAGTCATAAGATCCTCTGCAAAGCCATGAAATCTTCAATGTCTTATAAGAAAGAGTACTGTATCTCACATAAGGTTTGTGAGAATGCAACATCTTCGTGGTAAATAGAAAATTGGGGCAGCGAGAATTCTGAGTGATAGTCTGAAAAAACTATTGACTCTTAATAATAAGCAAATACAACTGGATTGGCAAAGGGATTGGAACATAAATTACACAGATCAGTTTTGTTTCAAAGGCTCATATCCTTAAAGGGGCATCTGGAAATTCTAACAGAATCAGCCACAATTTCATGAGGGGAATTAATGGTAACTTAGGTTGAGACTTTAAGTATTAGTAAGCACTTAAAAATACTTTGATCTCCTTAATCTACCTAATGGCTAATTATTCATCCACTTTAAATTAATCAGAAATATAAGTACCATTACAGATAACGCCAGCAAGAAATACATCTGAGATAATGCAAAAAAGCCTAATCTTCTCTTCTCTAACTTAGCATGGTAGGAAAAATAAAAGGAAAGGAAAATTTTGGACTCATAGGCCTTGTTTCATTCTGGCCACGGGATTTCTTCCCATTTGATAAACAGGATTGAATTCTAAAAGAAAGACAATCAAGAAAGACCCATTTCTGGAACAATTTATCTGTTTCAGAGACAACTAGATCAATAAAATTTCTTACAGCTTCGTACTACTTCCATAGACGTGAACCTCAGCCTTTCAATTAGATTGGAAGGCCATCAAAACCAATTACCCTCACTGCAAGTCTTTCACCTTGATTAGTTTTAAGGCAGTCTGGTCTCTTGCTAATGAAAACCTGAAAAGAAATGAGATGGCTGATTACAAATAGATATGTCCTCCTCAAGAGACCAAGCACTGATATGGAAATAAAATAGGCAATAAAGTTGTAATTAGTTGGGTAGTACTGGGATAGCCCACTGGTATGTTTCCAGGACTATTTTCAAGTGACCATAGGTGCATGTGTTTTGCTTCGCACATTTATCTTACACTAAATCCAGCGGTGGGATTCAAAAATGTTTACTACCGGTTCTGTGGGTGTGGCTTGGTGGGCGTGGCAGGGGAAGGATACTGTAAAATCTCCAGTCAGAGGTAGTATTTGCCGGTTCTCCGAACTACTCAAAATTTCCACTACCAGTTCTCCAGAACTGGTCAGAACCTGCTGAATAGCACCTCTGACTAAATCCAGTGGTAGCTAAGCTCTATACTAAAGCTGGTGTGGCTCAACCAAAAGGGCAAACAATAAGGAATATAGACTTAAGGATCACAGAAATATAAGTAAAAGACACCTATATGGTTAAACACAGAATTCAACCCTCCTTCTAAACATGACATAATCAAACACAGTGTTGTGGTTAGCGTGTTGATCTAAGATTACAGAGGTTTCAGTTGAAATCCCGACTCAGCCATCTCTCAGCCTAATCATACTCGACAGGATTCTTGCTGCAAAAACCTGGAGATCTCTTTAAGTCTTGATAGTAGTAAGAATTGATTAAGACTATTTTCAGGACCTGGCTGCCTTGGGTTAAACAGAATGTGGAACTCTTAGAGAGTTCCATGGAGTTCGACAAATAAAATGCATACATAGGAATATATAACCATAGAAAATAAAAACCTTTTTTTTTATGTACAGTGCAAGTAGGATGCGAATAAAACAAGTGGGGTTTCATTTGCACAATCATACCTCCATTGTGAGGGTTTTTTTTTAAAAAAAAATCCCTATTACAGGTGCCTCTGACTATACATATACAAACTGCCTTCCTCCATCATGCTTTCTCTACAGCAGGAATGTCAAACTCAAGCCCTGCAGGCCGGATCTGCCCCATGGGCTGCTTAGATTGCCCTGGAAACAGCGAAGGACTAGCTCGCGGTGCTTCCTCCAGCAAAAATGGAGCCATTTTTGCTGGCAAAGGGCTGCAGGAGGCCATCATGGCCCAAAATGGAGCCTCAATAAGTGACGTTGAGCTGGCCATGCCCACCGGCCATGCCCCCCATCCTCCCGAGGTCAAACACAACCCTGATGTGGCCCTCAATGAAATCGAGTTTGACACCACTGCTCTACAGACGTATATATGTGCAGTTCTCATCCTTCTGAGTAAACACAGCAGTTACTATCATAAAAATGGAGCAAAACACTCTACTGCCCTGAACTCCTTGGAAGGAAGAAGAGTGATAAACATAATAAAATGAATACGGAATATCTTATTATAATCAAGGATTATCACAAAGGTGCTTTTTCAAGAGGCAATTGGACTTTCTGGTTTTTCTTTGAAGACATTTTGCTTCTCATCCAAGAAGCTTCTGCTCTGATTGGATGGTGGGAAATGGAAGGATTTATGCTCCTTGCAGACAGCTGGTCATTTGCATTCTTCGCTAACATAACCAGTTGTCTGCAAGGTTCCTTCCATTCCCCACTATCCTGTCAGAACTGAAGAAGCTTCTTGGATGAGAAGTGAGATGTCTTCAAAGAAAAACCAGAAAGCCCAGTTGCCTCTTGAAAAACCCCCTTTGGGACAACCATGACTTGGACGACTAAGAATCTCCATAGACATAATCAAGGATTGTTGTTTGCTTTACGGATGAAATGAGTAGGGCAAAAAAAAATACTTCAATTAAAACTTAATGGGTTGCTGGCATGAAATAAAGTTGTTTAAGGAGTCCAGGTCCAGCTTGCAAATTGCTACTTTGCCACTCCTGGCATAACAATACCATTAGCGACTGAAGCAGCTGATGTGTTTGGTTGTGTTTGCTGCCAGCTACCAGGCTAGAGATCCCGTTGGTCACATTAATAGGGCAGCAGCTATGATGACTCAGAAGCTGTCCTGATCACCCAGCCTGTTCTAACAGTCCCTTTGTCTCCACTGCCTTCTCTGGTCTGCTCTGGAGCAAAACCACACACCTATGTCAACAATATAAAAGAATGGGACTGCAGAAGATGACTGGAGGGAGAGAGACTGAGTAGATAGTGAGCATATCCTTTTACTCCTTCTGAATTAAAAGTCAACAGAATGTGTAGCTCAACAATTGGCAAACCTACACACATAAAATTATTGCTTAGCATTCTGAAAGTGCTTAAGTTGATTAATGCTGCATCTGTGGAGTGATTTCGGCAATCTTTATTCCCTTTTGCTAAGACTTCTAAAATCTCTAACATTTTTAAGAGCTGATCAGAAAAGACAGTCCCTCTGCTCCAGAATCTAAGAGGCACACTCAGAAAAAGATATGGGAAGGAATAAGAAAGAAAGCTGACAAGCAAGACCCGATATCGTGTAACAGGGGTGTCAAACTTGTGTCGTCACGGCATCGTCATGTGCAGAGGTGGTATTTGGCAGGTTCTGAGCAGTTCTGGAGAACCGGTAGTGGAAATTTTGAGTAGTTCGGAGAACCGGCCAATACCGCCTCTGACTGGCTCCACCCCCATCTATTCTCTGCTTCCTGAGTTCCAGCTGATTGGCTGGATCTTCTTTTGTTGCCTTGCACAGGAGAACGGAGCTGGAAAGCAGGTTAGTGGGGTGGGGAGGGAATGGAGATTTTACAGTATCCTTCCCCTGCCATGGCCACCAAGCTAGGCCATACCCACCAAGCCATGCTGACCAAGCCATGCCCACCGAACCACTAGTAAAAAAATTTGAATCCTACCACTGGTCATGTGTCATATCATGATTTTTTCCCCCTTCGCTAAACTGCATGATGCATCTGGCCCAGGGGCTGTATGTTTGACACCCCTGTCCCATAATATTCCTATTCACCCAGAGCTAAAATTGGCCCCATATTGTTTTTCTGAAAGCCCTGAAGTTGTGGTTTTAACAGTGTGCCTCAGAACCCTGAATGGAGATGAAGCCAATGAAGTATTGCTGCTGTCATGGTGTGAGGGTGAGGGTGTGTTATGGTTTTTAATGTTGTAACTTGTCCAGAGTTACCTGTGTGTGAATTGGGTGGCCATATAAATTTGTTAAGTAAGTATAGTAAGAAGGACGTTTGGAATGTGTCAATCTTATTCTATGATGTTGCTGAATTTCCATGATGAGGTTTGTAGGCTGAGTTGTCTTGTAACAGGGGTCTTCAAACTTGACACCTTTAAGACTTGTGGACTTCAACTCCCAGAATTCCTCCTCCACTTGTGTTAGCTCAGGAATTCTGGGAGTTGAAGTGCACAAGTCTTAAATTTGCCAAGTTTGAAGACCCATGACTTGTACTGTCTTATCTTGGAGACACTGGGTTGAAATATTTTTTAAAAAAAATAAATGTCAGCCATGCCTCCATTTGCATTGTGACTCCTCCCACTTTGACATTACTTCACTGGAGTTCTTGCTCACCAGTGTGAGAAAAACAGTGTGGTTCTCTGACAGGACCCCTGGCTTCCCAGCTCTGTTTTCTTTCAAATGTGTAATCCCCAAGCAAATGTGAGCAAATCTAAGGGAAGTTTTTTCTGTCAAAAAAGTTGAAGCAAAAGATGGAATTCTCGCTGGCTAACATTTTAAACTAGGGTAGTTCTTGCCCAGACATGCCACAAGAATGGAAAATAAATACAGGGGGCTGAATTCACATGTTGCATTATGATTTAACTGTGATTTGAACTCCAGTGAGCTCGGTTCACAAATTGTAGTCACACTAACCCTATACTTTATTGGTCATAATGACTGGATTCATTCATCATATTGAGCCCAAACCAACAAATCATATTATGGCTTAGCATGATATCTAATGATGTGACCTGATTTGAATTTCTTTATGTTATTATTAATAGGGATTCACAAGCCTCAGTGCAGTCTAAACCAGTGGTCACCAATCAGTGGGCCAGGGACCACTGGTGGTCCATCAGAAAATTTTGGTGATTCACAGAGAAATGTCACCCCCAAAGCAATTAATCCAGGCTGCATGGGAACACAAGCCTGCGCCACCCACATGGCCCGCAGGAACACAAGGCTTTTGTCACTTGCATTGCGAACAACATGAGGTAGTGAAAAGGGGGAAAGGGTGGAGTGGGCAACTTGCCCCACTCACCCCACGTGCCTCGCCTGGCAAGTCTTTCTTTCTCTCCCCACAAACTCCACCAGAAATGAATCTTTGGGACCCTGCAAGGCAACCTGCTCAAAGAGGCTGCACCGGCGTCACAAGTCTCACAAAGACTCATTTATGGTGGGAATCTCTAAACACCTACACATTTCTACTAACTAGATTATACACTCTTTCTAAATCATACAATCATTTAATTTTTTTTTTTAATTTCCAAGGAACTTTTGAGCTTGCTTACTTCTATTTGTGGATGAGAAAATGAAGCACGTGGAAAAAGAAAAAGAAAGAAAGAAAGCCTGATGAACTGGACTTTGACATTGCAGAGTTTTTCTGCCATTGCATCGTTCCTCACCACTTTGGACATTTTTCCACAACTGTCACTTGAAGATCTAAACAGCAACCGAAGAGATAGTTGTTTCCTGGCTTCTCTTCCAAACTTTCAAATACGGAGTTCAGTTTCTGTTCAGCATTTGCTGGGTATCAGGGCAATAAGGTGACAAAACATTAAGCCTCAAAGACAGCATTACTGTTCATTGGTGAAAGGACCATAATAAATTCATTTATTCGCTCTCATCCCTTTTTCTGGTAGCTATTTATGTATCTTTGAAAATCCATTTGATGGCCCTGTGAAGTGATATAAAATAAAGCTCTGCTCCTTTTATCATCAATCATGTAACAACTCGTAATTATGAATTCGACAAGCCAGGATTGCCAGCCCCACTGTTAGAAGTAGCAGCTGCAAGCATCCTTTGGAGAACAGGGTACAAGGACGTTACAAAAGGGATATGGAGATATGGTTATCACATTTCAAATTTTACAGTGAAACCAAATTCAGTGTCAGCAATCCCTCAATTGTTTGCTGGGAGTATATAGAATGATGACATTCCGCATACTTCTTTTTGAAGAATTACAAAATCACAGAGTTAACAGAGTTGCAAGGAAAGGGATTAGAAGTCTTCCAATCCTACCTTCTGCTTAAGCAGGAGACCGGACAAATAGCTAGCTAATTTCTTCTTAAAAACCAGTGATGGAAGCACCCACAGCTTCTGGAGGCAAGCCATTCCACTGATTAATTATTCTCCCAGACAGGATTTTACAATGGCAATGTAATGTCATGGACAATGACAAGATTTTAAGGCTGGTCTGAAATAGTTCCACCCACTTCCTCACTACGTTTTCATAAAGTGTTTTAGAGCAACACCAGTGATCTGGGGGTGCAAATCATGGCTGCAGCTGGTTAATGGTGGTAATTCTGTCCTTTCCACCAAGCTACCAGCTTGATAGAGATCTGCAGCTTGGCTGTCCCTCAAAACATTATAGCAGATAACGAAGGTTACTGGATGGGAATTTAAATCCAGCACTTCTAGGAGATACCTAATTGCTTAATCCCCCTAAATTGCGGAGGGGGGGGAAGATGGGCTCTGACGGAATCCCCTAGAGTAGAGAGGTAAACAAGAGTAATGGGTAGCATAGTGGTGGAGACTATCACAAACAACTTTCTAGAAAATCTGAAGTCCTCTGTGAGAGGTTGCACGGCATTCCCAAAATGATTCCTACTCCGGGTGATGTTTTTCTCTTAAGGGAAAGAGTAATAGAAGCAATCTGTGAATTCAGCCAACAAGATCATTTACTAAGCAGATGTTTATCAATAGTCACCATTCTAATTCATTCTTGGGTTTCCAAAAGGCCTAGTCACTTTTTCTATACTTTCTCTTCTCTTTCACACTCATCCCTTTATAGTACATAGCTTTTTAAAAAAAACTAGGACACATTTATTCAACCAATGAAGAATACTTGAAATTCTGGCTTGAAATGAGGGATCCTTGGTAGTCTCTGAGCTTGGTTGTTTTTTTGCGGAAATTTCATTATCCAAACTAGGTAACATTATCAATGCAACTAAGGAATGGTGTTTGCTCTCAAAAGAAAGAAAACAACCAATCTCACAGAATACCAAGGACCCCTCATTCATTCAACTTTTGATCACAGTTCACCCCTAATGTTTACCAACCAGTCACCAATTTAATTAATGCATGGGTATTCAAATGGCCGAATCACTTTTTCTGCATTTTTCCTTATCATCCCTTCAAAGCATTTTCCTATTACATTTGCCCCATTCCTTATTTTTCCATCATCAACCTTCACTGGCATGTAATACACAACTATCACCAGTCTATTGTTTTCTACTTTCATACACTGCCACCACAATCGAGTTGACACCCCTTCATTTGTTTTAACATTCTCTTGACCCTTTTCATTCGTAATTACATCTTCATTTCTTTGCATGCATTCATCACAAACTTGGTGTACAAACTTCTCTGTAGCTGATATCATGTTTTATTCAATCCATCTTTCTGAGTTTGCATAACATAACTGCGCCATGGTCTAACCACATTTGATGGCCCCGTACAACATGTTGAGCTAAATTATGGTTCAATATTTTCTGCAAATTAACCAGAGATAGTATTCAACAGGTTCTGACCAGTTCTGGAGAACCAGTAGCGGAAAGTTTGAGTATTTTAGAGAACCAGCAAATATCTCCTCTGACTGGCCCTGCCCCAATCTATTCTCTGCCTCCCGAGTCCCAGCTGATTGGCTAGGTCTTCTTTTGTTGCCCTGCACAGGAGAATGTAGCTGGAAAGTAGGTTATGGGGTGGGGAGGGAATGGAGATTTTACAGTAACCTTCCCTTGCCACGCCCACCAAGCCACGCCCAGTAGTGGTAGTAAAAAAAAATGAATCCCACCACTGAAATTAACCAATATTTGGTTCCAGACAATATATCACTACATTGTACAGCCAAGTCCATATTTGATCAGGATGAGTAACTATAATTTATAAAGCTGGGAAGCATTTTAAGATTATGCCCAGAAGGCCATTACACAAAAGACTTTATAAGATGAATTTTGCTTTGCCTCATGCATCTTTTGCTGGAGAAGATAAAATGAAAAAAAAAAAAAGATTAAATTTGTCAGTGATGCAAAGCTCTGTGTGGGCTACTTAGCGCGAAACAACAGTCCATAAAACTAAGAATGGCAGAACACATCCTAAAGGGTGACCCAGGGAATCGGGTGTAGGAGACAGTTGTAAATAGTCAAATTGGAAAAAATATAGCATGCTCAGGAAGAAAATATAAATATACTCTTTTGCCTCTAAATATTGCAACAGGAAAAATGATTTGAAATATTGATTTTAATTTATACATTATTTTCATTTTTATATCAATCCTTCAAGGTAAGATAACATGGGATATATGGATATCCCAGGTTTTTTTTTTCCTAGAATTGTGATGAGTTAGAACAGAGGTCTCCAAACTTGGCAACTTCAAGACTTGTGGACTTCAACAGTTGTCAAGTCTGGGGACCCCTGAGTTAGAATAAGAAGTCAGGTTGATTCAACTGTATCATCATACCTGTTCTTCCTTATATGGATATAACATCAGGTATATTTTTTTATAAGCTTTTTGCTACATCCCATATATAGCCCTTTTGCAATGGGATTTTTATTATGCCAATATGTGCTTGGTAATCATCATCATCATCTTCATTTAATGACCCCATAATCCCTTGTGGGATGGAATCTGGGCAACTGAATGGAGTTAGCAGAGTATTTAATGGCCGGACACCCTCCCTGTTGCCAATGCAGAGTTTTGTTCAGCAAATAATATTCCCAGTGTGCCCAGAGAGAGAAATATCTGCCTCTAACTAGGATCAAACTCACTGCCTCCTGATTGTGAGGCAAGATCTCCACCTCTAGGCCACCGCACCACTCTATAATATGTGCCTGGTAATGACTAATTGATTATAGAGTACATCTTTGAAAAAAACCGAATGGATATAGAATGAGATTCGATTGGCCGTGTATCAATTGGCTCTCATCCAGCCCTTGAGTATTGAAGATTTGTCTTTAAATGAATGCAAACTCTAGCTCCTCTTTAGGACAATGATGGTTTATTCAATATAGCATCAAACAACAAATACTCTAATCAGGCAAGAATGGCTAAAAGCCAGGCAAGGTTAGGGTTGGGTTTGAGTTTGCTCCCTTTCCTTTTATCACCATTATCATGAGACACACCTCACCACACCCAGGCCTATAGTTCTAATTCTGGCCACGCCTAACCCATTGTCCCTAAATGCTATTAACCCTATAACATGTCTACATTCCTACCCTATTCCGACCCTCATAACTGATCCCCATCTGGTGCCACCTTCACCATATTTTAACCTAAGTCCTAATTACCACCTATATGAGCCCCAACCCCTTTAACAATATGCACCACATCAATAAAGAGTCATTTCCAACAGCCCTGCAGTTTTTGCAGAATCCATCCTGCAGCCCTGCAGTTGTTGCAGAATCCATCCTCAGCTCTGCTGAGTCATTCAAAAGCCATCGGCCAGAAATACAGATCTGGAAGCAGCAGAGATAAAGTGACATGGCCAGCTGACTTGCCACGAGGCATATTTGAAGCTGACGGAGGGCCATATTAAAGGATGTCATGTTTGTGCTTTTTGTAGGATCTTGAAAACTTAGTGTTACTCCCAAGCCTGGGGCCCCAAGTCCCATGACTGTTTCTAATATACCTAGATAATTTTTCAAGCTGATTACAGTTTTCATTATGAAAAGATTTCCAATTACATACTGTATGGGTGAATTTTCCAGATGCAATCAATGAATTTTATTTCCACTCTGTTTTAATAGGAAATCATTTCGTTCCATTGCTGGAAGCCATAATTGGCCAACAACCATTAAAAGCTAGTGTTTAATAGTACAAATAATTAGAATTCCTCCTGTTTTTCAAAACAAAAACTGGCATCATTTTGAGAGAACATCTATTCCAGGATGTGTTCAAAGGCAGCAGAGATTTTTTTTAAGGGAAGGGTTGTTCCCCCCTCCCCTCAGAAGTGGTGGGTGCTCCATCACTGGATGTTTTCCAGAAGAGACTGGACAGTCATTTGTCTAGAATGGTACATCATCTCCTGCTTAAACAGAGGATTGGACTAGAAGACCTCCAAGGTCCCTACCAGTTCTGTTGTCCTGTTATTCAGACTTGAGTAAATAATTTTACCATTTTAGGAGCCTTCCCAAGTCACAACAACCCTATCCAATGGACAGAGGAAACAGTTAATACTTTTGCAATTATGAAATGCCCTGCTCAACATTTGGTTTTGGAATTGCCCAATTGTCATCTGAGAGTCAGTTTGGTGTACTGCTTAAGGCACCCAACTATGATCAGGAAAAACTTGAGATTTAGTCCTGCGTTAGACACAAAAATCAGATAGGTGATTTTGGGCCAGTCACTCTCTGTCAGCTCTAGGAAGGAGACAATGGTAACTGAAATGCTGCCAAGATAGATTGCAGGAACTAGGATTGACTTGAAGCCATACTTACAAAACATCTATTCATTGTTTTGTCATGAGCAGAAAGGGGTCACCCCTGGATATAAATCAGGTGCTTGGAGACCATCAAAGACCACTGAGATACTTTTCCTATAAATGTGATCCAGTTGCACAAGATCTTTTTCCTTGCCACTGCTGCACTGCTAATTCAGACCATTTCATCATTGTTGCTTGGAAACCTTCTTACAGTGACAGTTCCACATACTGTGATTACCCACTTGGTTCATTCTCAACTCTTGCCTATTTCGGCTACTTACCTGCAAAAGTTTGATACGTTACTCATATAATCTGCAGGCATTACTATAATTTACTCTCCATCTCTGAACCAGCCATACTTCTGCCTCAGTTGGATGCAATGCAAGGACCTGGTGATCACTGTAATCTTACTGCCATGCCTTCAAAACCTAGGGTTGATTTGTCACCCTTGCAAAATCCAGATTTAGAACTGTATGTTGGTGGTTCAGCATTTGTGATTTCCAAAGGCCACCTCTTGCTTTGCTGTTTTAGAAGTTGGAAAGCTGTCATGTTGCAAACAACCAAGATTTATGCCCTCCTCTAAGTCTGCCAGTGCAGACAAACCATGAGTATTTATACTGACTCCAGGTACATGTTTACAGCTTACATTTATAGTTTAATGTATAAGAAACTAGACTGCCTGACGCCTGCCTTTTATCAATCAGGCTTCTCTAATTCTTGCTTAACTTGATGCTCTTTCACTTCCAAAAGCCACTGCAGTATTAGGGCACTCTTTGCTTCCAAGAAATTATTTGGCAGACCTTGCTAAATCACTGCTCTGAGGTTGCTTCAGAAACTTTTTGATCTACCTCCTTTTTAAGGCTCCTTTTTAAGCCTTCGTAAGACCACACTTAGAATACTGCATCCAGTTTTGGTCATCACATTATAAAAAAGATGTTGAGACTCTAGAAAGAGTGCAGAGAAGAGCAACAAGGATGATTAGGGGGCTGGAGGCTAAAATATATAAAGAACACTTGCTGGAATTGGGTATGTCTAGTTTAATGAAAAGTAGGACTAGGGTGACATGATAGTGGTGCTCCAATATTTGAGGGCTGCCCCAAAGTCAAGCTATTCTCCAAAGCAAAGGACAAAAAGCACTGGATGGAAACTAATCAAGGAGAACTAGGCATGGCTAGTCTAGTGAAGAGAAGGACCAGGGGGTGACATGATGTGCAAGGTGTTCCAATATTTGAGGGGCTGTCACAGAGAAGTGGGGGTGGACAATCTATTTTCCGAAGCATTCAAAGGCTGGACAAGGAATGATGGTTGGAAACTGATCAATGAGAGATTTAATCTAAAAATAAAAAGAAATTTTCTGACAGAACAAAGAACCAGTGGAACAGCTTGCCTTCAGAGGTTGTGGGTCCTTCATCACTGGAGGCTTTCAAGAAGAGACTGGACAGCCGGTTGTCAGAAATAGAATAAGATCTACTATTTGAGCAGCGGGTTGGATTAGATGCCTAAAAAGGTCCCTTCCAACTCTGTTTTTCTGTATTTTTCCTTTATGGAGTTGACTTTATTACAGCCAGACACTGTGATCCATCCCACTTAGTTTAACTAGGAAAGAAAAAATTCCTTGGTCATTTTCCCCCCAAGAGTATACTTTATTAAGAATATAGCAGTTACAAATTAGAGCCGTGATGGTGAATCTATGGCATGCATGCCACAGGTGGCATGCAGAGTCATTTGTGCCAGCATGTGAGCTGCAGGCAAACTTACCTCACTGCGCATGCCTGTGCCTCACAGCTGATTTTCGGCTGGTTTGAGGCTTTTTTCGGCCTCCCAGAGGCTTCAGGAAGGCTTCTGCAGGCTTTTCAACTAGGCCCGTTTTATCACTTCCTGTTTTTCTGGAGATACCAGAAGTGATGAAACGGGCCTAATTTTTGTCCTGAAAAGACTGTAAAAGCTTTCCTGAAGCCTCTGGGAGGCTGAAAAAGGCCTCAAACCAGCTGAAGATCAGTTTTGAGGTGCAATGCAGGTAAGCGGGTGGGAGGATAGGAATTGTGTGTGCATGTGTAGGGGATGGGGGGGGCACGCATTGCCTTCTGGATGCTGGCACATGAGTGCGAGCTTGCAAGTGCGCGCTCAATTTTTGGCACAAGAGCCCAAAAAGGTTAGCCACCACTGGATTAGAGCAAAGCAGAATCTGTTGGCTTGGTGTGAAAAAGATGCAAGTAAGTTCCCCTTTTCCCTGCCCCCACTTCCTCTCCCCCTCTGTCCCCCCTCCCACCCCATTATCAGTCAATGTCCAATTAAAAGTTCTCAGGTTGTTTAGGAAACAGACCCTGTGTTTGGGCCTTTCCCATCTCTGCATTCCTTTTGCTGATCTTGCATTGGATTAATGCAACTCATCAAACAGTCAGGGATGGCACAGCTTCAATCTCAGCCCCTTCCCATCCCCCACCCACAGTCCAATCTTTCCCCTCCCCCCATAGCAAATGTCAGGCTGGCAAGATACAAAGCGAAGCAAGAAGCAGAATGCAACCAGGACAGACCCACTCTCTGGATATTTTGGATATTCGAAGGGCAGATGCAGACAAACGGTGGCATCCCTGAATGGATGCCTATGACCCCATGGGAAAAAAATGTCCATATTTGTCCATAGAACACATTCATTTGTTTATCTTGAGAAAGCTGCCACATGACCCCAAGAATAGCTGGGTGACCTTGGGCAAATCACTCTCATCCTTAGGAAGGAGGCAACGGCAACCCACGTCTAAAATCTTGCCAAGAAAACCGCAGGGACTCGTCTAGGCAGTTGCTGAGAGTCAACTGAAAGGCACACACAAAACTCCAAACCATCTGTACGATAAATTCAGGGTTTGTGCTATCTGAAAGGGCTGACAACTACTGAATTTTCTTTTTTAAAAAAAAATTAAAATTTTTATTTTAGTTTTACAAATGTTCCATCTTTCTTTTAAACAGTGAGTCATCTGGGTACAAATGTCTTGTGCAATAGTATTCATGGTTAATACAATTTCCTTACCATAACAACAATAATTACATTCTTATTTTAAACTACTATACATGATATATCTTATTGTTGTAATCCTTCCCTTCTTAACTCCTTCCTCTCTATATTCATATATCACACACACACATACACAAACACACACTCACACACACTCTATGCAGTGGTGGGATTCAAAAATTTTTATTACTGGTTCTGTGGATGTGGCTTGGTGGGCGTAGTGTGGCTTGGTGGGCATGGCTTGGTGAGCGTGGCTTGGTGGGTGTGGCAGGGGAAGGATACTGCAAAATCTCCATTCCCTCCCCACCCCACTAACCTGCTTTCCAGCTCCCTTGTCCTGTGCAGGGCAACAAAAGAAGACCCTGCCGATCAGCTGGGACTCAGGAGGCAGAGAATAGATGGGGGTGGGGCCAGTCAGAGGTGGTATTTGCAGGTTCGCCAAACTCCTCAAAATTTCTGCTACTGGTTCTCCAGAACCTGTCAGAACCTGATGAATACCCCTCTGATTCTATGTTCATATATTTAATTTCTAATTTTCATTTTTCTTTTCCAACCATTGATAAAATAATTCCCTTATCATATAATATTCAGTTTGTTCTTTTTCTTGAACTGTTAGTGTTAATCTATTCATTTTTGCACATTCTAATATTAACTACTGAACTTTCAAACACCAGTTTTTCTGATGACAGTGTTGTTGCCACATTGTCACCTGGGGATGTTCTACAGCCTATGCTAAAGGAGGCTGGAGATCACATGACCCACAGGTATAGTGTCCTCCCTCTTCTATTCATACATCAACAGGGGGCTCCACTGTACCTTAGCTTGTGTGTGAACTCAGCCATCCATGATTTAAAACTGCTGTGTGAGTCTATTGTGTTTGGTTAACCTGGCTATGCTGCGTCCATTCAATTTTCCTTCAGCACATAATGGCCAAGCTGAATCATAGTTACCCAAGGCATTGCACCACTCACTTCTTTGGGAAAGGACTGTGTTAGCCATTGTAGATAATCAGAGGCAGCCTCTTCAGCCACAGCTAAAGGCTTCTTTAAGCGTCACTGGCTTAATAAAAGGGATGGAAGAAAAATAGGGAGGCTAATTTATTTGGTTCAACCTTTCTGAAACACTCCTTTTCTACACAAAAGATTTCCAGGTGGCTAATGATACAATGAGGTATCACAAGGATTGCACAACCTTGGAGCAACAGAGATGAAAAGGGCTGTCAAAACAGTGTTCAATAAAACAATTAACATAGATACCAACAAATTTAAAATTCTCAAACAAAAGCTGTTTTAAACAAAGGAAGGAGGTTTGAATGTTGAATGGCTGTGTTCCCGTGATCCACCGCTGAACTACACCCTCACCAGCCACATTTCAGCCCAAGTTGTTGTGCAATACTCAGTCTTTGTTCCAGAATTAGACTATTCCAGTAAACCTGGGTTGGGATAATCAAAGGTAAGTAATTAATATTTGCAAAATGGAGAGCAATGAGAGACACAGTGAATAGAGTGATGATGCAAAATGGATAGTGCACCATTCCTTAAGCAAGAAGCTATGGACTCTTAAATTTTCTACTAGATTGGGGGTGGGTTTTTTTAAAGAAAAATAGTGCAATTTGTATATTAGGGGCTCACCTTTTCTGCCATAATGAAATCATGCAATTAGTTTTCAGAAATTATGGTCAGAGAAGATACCAAATACCCAATGTAACATATGATCAGGCTGAGCCTAAGGGGAGGGTCAAACATGTTATCAGTTTAGAATCACTGTGCTCCCACAAGAGATCTAAATCCTTGAATTCTGTTATGTAGAGCCAATTTGCCTTGACTGTTAGTATATCAGATTCTTATGTGTAGGTAGCATGTAATAAACTTGAAGTGCTTTAAAGTAAACTCCTGTTCCTAGTTACTTGCACCTGATGTCCAAGCCCCCCCGCAATGTGGATGTGACCCCAAGACAAGATTCTCCATCCTTGTCCTAAAATCTGTCTGTGCTGAGATGAATGCAGATTTGTAATGTGTCATCATGAGGAAGTACCCGAAAAGGGGCAATAGAGGATTGCTGGGGAATAAATGCCAAACTGAACACAGCTTCACTGAAAGATAAGAATCAAGGTAGAATGAGGAGCTGCTGCCTCTTTAGACAATTCCTCTTCAGACAAGGAAAGAACTTCAGATCACCCTCAAAGGCTGCAGACAGTTCCTCCTCACGAGAATACTACAAGACGGGGTTCTCCAGCAGGTTTAGATTCTGAAGACACCTTGCTCAAACCAACACTGATACTATGTTCACACACTTCCTTTCCTAATCAACTTTGTAAATTGCTTATTAACTGCTCATCAAATATTAGGAAACTTTGGACTGGCACCCAGCTAAATTTCCTTCAATTCTCAGTGATAGAAGTTTTAAATACAAGTTTAATAGCATGTTTTCTTTCCTTTTGAAAAAAAAAAAGTGACTGGAACTTTGATTTTGCTAAGCTACAAATGGTCTAAGGGTCCAGATGGATTTGAAATAATATTTTGGAATTAATTATAAGAATCCTTCCCATGGGAAAAAGCTTTTGCTTTGAATTCTCTTTAAAAAGGATAGATAAGATTTTGAAAGTTAGACACTAGAGGGAACCAGAGTGAAATAAAGATTATAATTAAAGGAGATGAACACTTAATGTTTACTTACTAATACAGAATATATCAACATATGTTATTACTGGATATATTAAAGGATACGTTTGAACATTGGGCCTAGAAGTTAATTTTAAAAGCATCTGCCTCTATAGATAAACTGTGCTTGAAAGATGTTATGAAAGAGGAACCAGTTTTATTCAACAAGATTGAGATTAATCTGAAAATGGATTTAAAAGTGGCAGACTATACAAGAATGATATGGAAAAAGATGCTACACTGGTTATACAGAAGGAACCATCTGATGTATTAAATTAAAAGGGCTATATTAATAAGAAACAAAGAGAGTAACCTGGATAATTTTCCAATATTAGATTTTCAAAAGAGGCTTGTTAAACCTTTGAAGAATTTTGTGAGAAGAGACAAAGGAAAAAAAATGAAAAGAAATCGAGTTCTAAGGCATTATATGACAGGACTAAAGAGCAAGGTTGTTAAAAGGAAAACAAAGTTATTTATTTGATCCAGGTTAAAATAGATATCTTGTTATCTCTGGTAATTCTTAAGGGACTTTTGTTGATTGGGACTGAAATAACAGAGGCTCTAATGATTTCTTTATAGATAAAAGATAAGATATGGATAGAAGAGACCATTTACCTTAAGAAAAGATAATAAGTTCCTAAAATTGTTTATACTTGTGATGAAGACGTAAGTCTTATCTTTATTTCTTTTCTCTTTTTTTACTTTACAATAAAGGTATCTTGTCTCAACTTATAATCTTGTTGCTTGTATCAAATGATTTTTATTGACTGTTTCCTAGTATGATTTGATTGCTTATTGTACCCTATGACTATTATTAAGTGTTGTACCTTATGATTCTTGACTTTTTACTTTTATGTACACTGACAGCATTTGCACCAAGACAGACTCCTTTTGTGTCCAATCACACTTGACCAATAAAGAATTCTATTCTGTTCTGTTCTGTTCTATTCTATCTCATCTTATTCTTTTTTTATGCTATTTTCCTATTTTTTTCTTTTCTATTTTCTTTTCTTTTTTGAACATATACTTTCTATTTTAGTTGATATTAGTTTTTATCATTTTAATTGTATTTTTTGAATAAAATTACTATTAAAAAGGGGAAGAGAGAATGTATTTTTCTCTTCTGCATAACCTGACTTGCTCCCACATAATCCATAAAATTGACACCCAGAAGGCCGTAATAGTTGAGGTGTTGAACTAGAACTTGAGATACGCATGTGCACATGCATCCTCACCTATGGAAGTGAGTTTGGGTCAGTCATTTTCTCTCTGACCAACCTACTTCATAGTCTGGCTGTTATAATATTAGAGTACATTATACGTACTCTGTTGAGCTACTGGAGGACAGACAGGCTATGAGCTAATAAATGAATGCCTCTTATATTGATCTGGCAGATCAATCCTTGCTCCAGGGTACAACAGTTCCTGCCCCCCTGAAAGGAGTTCACCATCTGCTCAGAATAAAACAGCAGACTGCAATCTTCAATCTTTTGCACTCACCTCAAATGTGTGTCTGGCAGCCAATTGTGCAAAGGGTGCCTTTGCAAAGGAACCAACTCAGTAAAGAGTTTGCCCATAATTTGCTGTTCCCTTGCTGTATAGAGCAGCAGTCCAGGGCATGGGATAAATTTTAAATTTGACTTAAGTTTCACAAGATTGCAGCAGCTCTGGACAATATTTGGGAGGTGGGTCTTCTTTGGGTTCTAGCATGGATGATTTCACCTCAACATAGGATCAGTCAGTTTTGTCATTTACTTCATTCTCCTGATTTTGATCCTGGACATTTGCCTCAAAATCCTACTCAACCACAGTAGATTTCCATAAATTCATGTAAAGTTACCAAGTCATAGATGACAATTTCCTTCCTTCTATTCATGCAGAATTTGAACCATTGGAAATGTAAGCATGAAGAATGGGGACTACATGTTAAGTTCCTGTTAAGGTGATTTATTACTCGTGCCTACACACAAGAATCTAATCAACTAACAGTCAGCACTAAATTGGTGCAAGATAAGAGTTAAGGGAATTCAAGAGAGCTGGACTTGGACTGCTTATTGGAATATCACAATTCTAGGCTGATTTCTCTCTTGACTCCAGGCTCTCTCTCTCTCCTTCCCCTATAAGAAATATCAATTAATTAAAGAAGAAAGACATTTTGGTTGATTAGTTCTCCTTCTTGTAGGCTCCTGCAGCTCTCTCATTATCTTCCAAGCATCCTATATTCTTCAGAGCAAATTTTTAGAGAGTCAAGGAGGCTTTAGTGAGAAACTTCTTCTCCATTCTCAATGGGACCATTCTCAATGGGACCATTCAATGATCAGAGTTCTGTCCTTAAGTTCCCAGAATTCAGGCTTTCATTTGTTAAACTTTTTTTCTGATAGAATCTTTATGTCAATTTTCCCTGGCTTTCCATGAACAACTCTCATAATTGAGTGGGAGTATGGGAGCTGTAGTTCAGCACATCTGAAGAGTAGCATCTGGCCTGCAGGGCTCCAGATGTTACTGAACTAGAGCTCTCAAGATCCTTCATCATTAGCACATTTGCCAGGAATACTGTGACTTTTATTTCAACAATATGCAGAACGCCAAGGATTCCACTGAATACTTTCTTCTCATAGGTTGTTCTTCAGTTCAAACTACTCATGAAAAAATACCTGCAGCAATTTCATAATTATTTTATATATTTCTAATATGGCGGCATTGGTTGATTTTTGAAGTTGCAGTCTTCAGAAATTGATTGACAACAATAAATCTATTATGAAATACAAGAAAACCCCGTGTTGCTTTGCAAAGAACAAGAAATCTCTAAATATGATTTGCTTTTTATGCAACTACTGAGCTTGTCGGAGCCTTAATCTGAGCCTTCCCCTCACTTTGGTATAGTGTTTTCTTTTTAACATTGAACAAATAACAGCAGAGATATAAGTAAATCACTATACCAAGTTATGTAAATAAACAACCCTTTTAGGAAAAACTCACCTTTTTGTAATATCTTAATCACAACACTTAGACTGGGATTACATATTTTGTAGTACCATGGTTACTTGATCAGAGCTTACTCAACCTCAGTTGGGTAAGTTTCAAATCATGGTTCAAATCACAATGGTTGTGATTTAACACAATACTATGAGGCACATCAGACACTCCACACATTACAGTGCAATATGATGGGTGAACTCGGGCAACTGTTTTCCTCTTTCACCAGGAAGACAAGTTTAAGTACTGTGTTTAACATAATGAATATATTAGGTCTTTACTCATGTACTTTGTTGCCTGCTACATTTTTCATTGCCAGTTTCCATGGGGGCACATATTTATCTTCTTGTACAATGTAAGGTGTGAAATGCATTGATAATGATACATAAAGAAGAAGAGTAATTAAAGACACTTTTTTCATGTATGTTCCAAACTTCCTTCAATTTAACTAAAAGCTGAGATGATCAGGAATCCATCCTTGGATTCCACACAGGTTTCCATGCATGTAATCAGTCAAGGGTGAGGGCCAGTAGACCTGCCACCTAAATGGGAGAAAAATTCATTGAGACAGAATAAGGACCTCCCACTTCCTTGCATGTTTGGCCTTGTGCACCTCTTCCTGTCGGATGCAAGTAACCATAATCACTCATGAATAACTCAAGTTGTTGATCACCTATATTACAGGAATCTTTCCAGACATTCCCCTGAGAAACCACAAATATAGACCTAAGCATTTGAGGTCAGATACTTCCTCTCCCAGACTGATTCCAAGCTAAAATGCCCCTTTATTCCCACTAGATGGGCTCCCACTTCTTCACTTGATGATTCCACCACACTTTCCCAGCATTGTGCAACAACATCATTACTAAAGCTGTCACTGCAGTCAACTAGCCAGGCAGGCACCCTGGGTGTCCCAGTCTCAGGTGGTGGGGCTCACAGAACCATATAGTCCAAGTGGCCAGGCAGGCAGACACTATAACAACATCATATTTGAGCATTCTGAGGTCTTCTCTTAGTGACTCTTATAGGATGGTTACTCAGGTGTAAACAAATGGCTCTTTGGTGCAGTGGGTGAGAAGAATTGAACCCTGGTTTTCATCTCAAGCCCTGTTTCATTGTACTCAATGATAGGGAAGTTGCTCAGAAGAGTGAAGAGCAGAGCAATGATTAGGGAACCGGAGGCCAAAACATATTAAGAATGATTGCAGGCATTGGCTATGTCTAGTTTAATGAAAAGAAGGATTGGGATAGCACAAAAGCAGTTTTCCAACATCTCAGGGGCTTTCACAAAGAAGAGGTGGTAAATTCTCCAAAGCAACTAAAGGCAGGACAAGAAGCAATGGATGGAAACTAATCAAGGAGAGAACCAATCTAGAACTAAGGAGACATTTCCTGACGGAACAATTAATCAGTGGAACAATTTGCCTCCAGAAGTTGTGAATGCTCCAGCACTGGAGGTTTTTAAGAAGAGATTGGACAACCATTTGTTTGAAGTGGTGTTGGGTTTCCTGCTTGAGAAGGGGTTGGACTAGAAGACCTCCAAGGTCCCTTCCAACTCTGTTACTCTGTTATTCATCTTTAACAATGCTAATTTTAAAAAGAAAACTATTTCAAAATCACAGACAAGCTATGTCCTCAGGATTATGATCACAAACAATGATCAATCTTGAAGTAAATTTTCAGGTGCTTTTCCTTTTCACCTTTGCAGAGCCTCATTAACCGTAGACAATATATAAACAGTTTTTGACCAGCCTCCTTTGGTTCTCACATTTCAGATAATACCGGCCAGACTGTGATAAAGGCAAAACATATCACTCCAAGATGACAAATCCACACCTCCATCTTTGTCTCACAGATGGCTGTGGCTATCTTTTCTGCTCAGCTAGATTCATAATTCTTGTTTTCTTCTCATAAGCTGAGCAAAGCTTTCAGCTCACTAAGTTTAGGAGGAGTGTGATCATGGCAGGAGTTTCTGTATAGGTTTCATCTGTCCAATATTGGAAAACCAGCCAGGACTGACTGAGGTTCTGATCCTGCTTTTGTGATCTGAAAATGATGTGTCACTGCTGCCAACAAAACTGACGCAGTAAAAGCCATCCAGGACAAACCTGTTCTCGAAATTAGAAAGGACCCTTCTTACAAATTTTCTCTGCATGTCTAACAACCTCAAGAACATTTCAAAGGCATTTTCAAGCTCACCATTTAAAGGCATCGCAGGCACATCATCAATGTCCTGAAGATGCCTCCTTCTATACAGAGACTTTCATTTGTTAAAGCCCACATCTAGACTCACATTCCAGAAATGCACCACATTTTGCTTGCCTCACACTCCAAACAAGAACCGCAGCCTTTCTGAAATCAGCATCCCAGAAACTTATTTTTAAAAAAACCCAATAACAATGCAGTCCAATACTTTGTTCTGAAAGTCTTATTACTCGCTCAGAACATGGACAAAAGTAAACAGGATGATAGACAGTGTCCTACCAAAAACAAAGTTAAGAAAAGAAGCATTTATCATTATGACATATTTTTAATATATATTTTTATTATTTACGTGTATAAATATCAAATACATCCTGGCGTTTCCTCTGCCATACATACTAAAATAAAAAATAAATAACATACATATTATTTATACATTACTAATTTTATTACCGTTGCTTTGACCGCAATACTCATTTTGGTTCACCTATAGTGTCACATTCTGGGTCTGTTTATCCTAGCTATTTTATGTTCCAACTTCCACCTCTCACTTCCAAACCATCGGTAGAATCTATTCCATGTATTGTAATATTCTGTTTCCCCTTTATTTTTTAGTTCTAGAGTTAATCCATTTAATTCTGCACAAACCAGTATTTTCTTCATTATCGCTCTTTCTAGATCATTATCATTACGACATATTGATCTCTGTAATTTGTTTAGTGCCCTTGGAGACATGTTGGGATTGCACAAGCACCATAAACAAATTCCCAAATTCCAGATGTGTCCATTAAAAAAAAAACCAAGCAGAGTGCACACCATCTGGTGGACTATTTGTACCACCCACTTTCAATAGCCCTGAGTCGGGGCTCCTGAAATTATCCTTTTACAGGCCAAATGTTATTCTATGTCAGAAAAAAAAAAATGAAACTCCCAGCTTGTAAGGAGTAAGGAGAAGAAGTAAGGAGAAAGAAAACAGGGAGGCAATTCTCTTATCTACAAACTTATTCCTGCTCCTAGCAATGGCACATACCTTAAACAGTTAAAAGTCCACTACCCAAAAGCCTGGGGAATGACATTTTGAATGGCAAATTAGAATTTGGGGAAATGTAGTCAGAATGTTATCTAATAGACTGCAACTCCCACAATTTGTGATATGGAAGGCACAATTTTTGAGAACTTGGGCTTAAAAGAATTAATCAGTTTCCAGTAAATTTGGTTCTCTGGATAATATTGTCCAGAATATTGGACAATATTCTTGCTTGCTACAAATCTGCTGGAATGATAAGGATAAGATAATTTGAATGCTATGTAAGGAAATATTTGTTGTAATGGTCCAGAATGGTTCAGCATGTCACCAAATGTGGATTCAGATACTGTGGATATTTTCCTTAGGTGAATGTGTTCTGAATGTTGGAATAAAAATTTCTGGGGTGATTGATCTTAATTAGGCTGTCAATAGATCACGTGATATGCACCAATCTAGATTTTAAGAACTGCTTCTCAATTTGCTTTATATCCATTTTTCAAAGAAGAACGTGGGAGTTTCTAGTAGGGACTATCACAAGGTAACTAATGGTTCGGCTTTTCTAGAGAATTTGCAAGTGGGTCTATGCTAGCAACTGATGTTCCCTGTTTAAAGAAACCCAATCTTTGAAGGATCATATTATGTCATAAGTAGCAATAAGTTTCTTACTTTAGTTTTCTTCATCATGAAGCTAGATGCTAATTTGAATAGACCTGAGTCATGGTGCCAATGTTCTTGATTGTTATACTTCGCCTCTCTCTCTCGCTCTTTCAATATAAAAATTGAGGGAATAGTAGGGAAAGCCATGCCTATCCAAATTTAGGCAGTAAGGAAAAAAAGGGTTTGTTTAAAAAAATAGGATGTGTAAAATGGGGCAGATATATTCACAGAGTGTGCATGTTCAGATGAAGCATGTGATATTGTCCTCCCACAGTCCAACTTCTACACACTATAGGTAGTCCTTGACTTACAACTACAATTGAGACCAGAATTTCTGCTCAACCAGGTGATTGTTAAATGGGATGTGTCCAAATTTGTGACCTTTGTTTGCCACATTTGTTAAGTGAATCACTGTAGTTGTTAAAAGTAATAAGTTTACTGCTTGAAGATGACTGAGAAGGCTGTAAGTGGCAATCACATGACCCCAGGACATTGCAACTATCCTAAATAGATGCCAGGTGCCAATCACCTGAACTTTGAGCACATGACTGTGAGGTTTCTATGACAATCATAAGTGCAAGGATCGGTCGAAAGTCATTTTTTCCAGTTCCAGCGTGAACAATTGTATGTCGAGGACTATCTGTACACCAGCAGAATCACATATGAATGTGCCGGAAGTCCTGAGCTAAACAAGTATTTGCATCCTTTTCTGATTCATGTCCAAACTCAAGCAAGACCAAATTTTATGAGTCAGCAGAACTCTGGTGCACTTAAACCCTCTCCCTCCTCTCCCTGTCTAATTCAAAACCTTATTATTTGGCTTCAAACTTTATTTAATTAACCTCATGAGGGATGTTTTCTCTTCATCATCCTGATGTACAGGTTGAGCCACAAGCTGAACTGCATAATGCAGCAAAGATTATTAGCATGGCAGAACTTATTGGTTCCTATGGAGGTCAGAATGGCAGTGCTTCTGATGTCCAGTTTATCTTTGCAGTAGTATAATGGTTTGTTTAACAAAGGTTGACCTTAAGCCTGCATGTCTTGGTCTGTTGTGGTTTGCCAGCAGCCTGTGCAGATGGCAGCGGAATCGGACAGTGGGGAACAACGGGGACCAGTCCAGGAGTCTGGGGAGGATTTGGACAAGGTCCTGCATCCAATGCAGAGATGGGGCCAGGACCATCTGGGAGTTGTGTGCTGACTCCGGAGCCTCCAGAATCTGGCAGCAGTGAGGCAGAGGAACAAGGGGAGACTGTTCCCAGTGTGCATGTGTGCAGAGCTGCTAGAAGGCAAGAGCAGCTGAGACAAAGTGTGCAACTCGGGAGTAAGGCTTGGAGGTGATTGCCCCTCCCATAGGGCATAAAGGACAGGCAAAGGTAGAAAAACCTTTGCAGGAAGCAAAGTTGTTCACTCTGTTTGGATTAAATCTTAAAGCTCTGTGTGGACTTTGTACTTAGGTTGGTTTTCTTTACAGTTAATTTGGCACTTTAGTTGTTGGCAGCAATTCAAAGGAGATAAAGGTGGGTGCTTATCTCAAGAGACTGTTTGGGACTCATTATGGGCTGGGAATGAGCATAATTCCCAGCATTGAAATAAAACAAGAGTTGTTTAGATTAAGTGTGTGCTTAATTACGGTCTCAGGAAGCCTTGGTCAAAACATGGTCATTTTTTTTTAAAAAAAAGAGACATCTTAATATTAATTCCCTATTCCCATCCCAGGAAGACTTGTTACAGCCTAGCTGTATTGTACTGTACAAGGTCATTGACTGGATTAAAATGGATCCAATGGCCAATAAAAGAAAAAGGAACTTGAACAAAAAGGCTATGAAGCCCAGTTAAGCAATCTAATAATAACTCAGTGAATAGACATGCTGTCTTTTTAGTCTACAAAAGATATCAGACAGAATCCTAGTGTCATGGCCCAGTTTCGTGCGGTAGCCAAAAAACAGATATAATGAAGATCCAGTTGGATCCTGGCTCCTGAGTTCACCTACAGATATAATATTGACCCTACTTGCTGGCTGAACATCCTGCCTTTATTTTATTTATGGATTCTGCTTTCCAGAATACCCAGCGAAGCTACAACTGACTTCTCTAGGAATGGTGGGAGTCTATTTTGAGCAGGGGAGCAAGTCTGGTTGATTTAAGGTGTGAATTTGCAAGAGAAGGAAGCTGACATACAAAAGATGTTTCTACCAGACCGCTTTTAAGCTTTTTAGAAGAGCACTCCATATACTTTTGAACTGAACATGCACAGTCACTAAGCTGCTATATAGGACTCAGAGAAACATCCTTTTTATTTGACAAACCATCCCCCAGCCCCCCAGCCCCCCAAAAGGTTACCATGTACTTTGTAGGCTACATTCCTGTGAATGTAAACATTTCAATCTTTGTGCAGGAGCTGGTGCGTTTCTAGGTTTGTTGAAAAGTCTCTATAATTCCCTGGCAAAACTGTGAATGCAGATCTTAAAGTCATCCTAGAGAGAGGAACAGAAAAGAATGGGACCCTATTTAGAGTTTGTGGTATTAATGTCAGGTTTCCAAGAGATGAAATCCATTTAAAGAGAAAAGAGCAAAGTCCATCTTCCAAAACAATTTCTTTTATTTAGGAAAGCATCAAATTGGCAAAGTCTGTTGTAATTCCAGATCTGATACACCCCGGAATTACACCCCATAATATTGGAAATTAGAAACAACCCCCAAAAGTCACATTCTCCAATAGAAGTAAATCAACGTTGCCTGGTGTCATCAATCTCCACCTCCAGGTCTTAGCAGGGTCAGCTTTCGTTCCCACGGGAAGGAGAACCACCTAGCCTAAACAACTCTCTCTATCTCCACTCCTCTCATCTTAAGAACGTGGCAAGCCCGAAACCCTTCCCCCCATAACCAGCACAGAGAAAGAAAGAAAAGGAATATATAATAAGGCTAAATAAAATGGCTACGCATACGTCTATCTCGGGCTTGACAATTAAGGGGATACAGTGTCTGAGTGGACTAACCAAGCCACAGTTCATGGCTGCTGAGTTTTATTAACTCATAAAGGTCTCAACCAGTGGCGGATTAAGGCTCACTGGTGCCCTAAGCACTGACAAATCTTGGTGCCCCTCCTCCTTTGTACATACAAGATTTTTTTACAAATCTTCATTGGTTTTTTCCTTTCTTTCTCAACTTTGTGGTGCCCCTTTGGGCCTGGTGCCCTAAGCACATGCTTAGTCTGCTTAATGGTTAATACACCACTGGTCTCAACTCATTCATGTCTTTTCCATTGTTCATTAAAGAAAGTAATTTAGCAACACAATAAACACTTGACACAAATTTAAACACCTAGTTGCTCATTTTCCAGATTGCTGTTATGTGGCCTTTCTCTCCCTCATCTTCTAGAACAAGTCTGATTCTCATATGTATAGGAAGAAATATTGTAAATCTTTGGAACCCTTGGCAAAATATTATCCCTTTGGAAGGCAGAAAATACTATCACAACGGGGTTAGAGAAATAAAAAATATCCACTCTTAACAATTTAATAGCAAAGGTAAGTAGTGCAAACAAAAAATTTCCTCTTCATAAATAAAGGGTACAAATCATTTTTGGCAGACAAACAAACAATGTGTGATGACCCTGGGTGGGATACAAAACAAACACAGTCACAGAAAACAGGTGAAGCCCCTTTTGTTCTTTCAGTTTGTTTCCAAGCTCCGAATATCTTTGATGGAAGATAAAAAAACTCCCACACAGTTACACGAAGAAGGAAAAAAACAACACAAACCAGGCAAGATAAGGGCTGGAGGATGTCCACAGATAACACACACTGGGAAGAACGCCAAACTCAGAGAGGAACTATAAACTAGAGATATTTACATGATTTGTTTCCAGCGTTTGCCAGTACACAGGTCCAAACTCTTATTCGGTTGTCACACTTGCAGCCCATGAAGTGGATCAAGGCCCTCTCCTTCCAAGGAGACCACATCTCTCCCTTACACTCTCCTCCCTGTGTGCCCTAGGATGGAGAGGGGATGGGCCTGGGACTGCTCAGCCGGCCTCTGCCTTCCCCAGCCTTCTCCATAACCTCCGGAGCCACACTTCCACTCCCTATCCACTGTTCCTCCTCTCCCTCAGAGTCAGTCTCCACCAGGGGCATGACACAACAATGTCTTCTTTAGAGCCCCAGGGATAGGACTTTAAGACCATATTTTCTTCGTCTGAATTGAACGTTGGGTTGTGGCTTCTACCAGCTCCAGCTTCTCAGGTAAAGACTATTACAGGCAGTCCTCAGCTTAAGACCACCACTGAGCCCAAAATTTCTGTTGCTAAGTGAGACAGCTGTTAAGAGAGTTTTACAATCTTTCTTGCCGCAATTGCTAAATGAATTGCTGCAGTTGTTAAGTTAGTAACACAGTTATTAAATAAATCTGGCTTCCCCATTGCTTGTCAGAAGGTCACAAAAAGGGGATTACATGTCCCCAGGGCACTGAAATCATCATAAATATGAGTCAGTTGTCAATCGTCTGAATTTTGACTATGTGACCACGGGGATGATACAATGGCTGTAGGTGTGAAAATGGTCATAAGTTAGTTTTTCTCAGTGCTGTTGTAACTTCAAACGGTGACGAAACGGTGATTTCCCCTGGGTATAGGGGTATAGTGGGTATAGTGTTGCTCGGACCTGGTCAACAACTTCAGCGATTGGGAATCATAATCAGAAGTTACAGGATGTTCCCTGGTCAGAACTGTGTCGAGGACTACCAGTATCACTATGTTACTAAGAAAGACCTGCAACAGAAGCGTCAGCTGCTCTTATGGAGGCAAAGCTGGGAAAATGCAGGAAGGGGATTTTTATTTTAAAACTGATTGTTGTGCCTGCATATATCTGCATTTTGTTTGCTGTAAGTGTAAATGTATTGGGTTAGTAAATTTCCACGGCCTTCCAAGTTCCACTTCTTATGCATGATTCTGTTCAGCTAACAATTAAACAAAAAAGAACAGGATAAAGCAACTGAAACTTTAATACATAAATTTAACTTAACTTATCATGTGTATTTATTTAACCTAAGGGTCTTCAAACTTGGCAAGTTTAAGACTTGTGGGGTTCAACTCCCAGAATTCCTGAGCTAATATGACTGGAGGAGGAATTCTGGGAGTTGAAGTCCACAAGGCTTAAAGCTGTCAAGTTTAAAGACCCCTGATTTAACTTATTTGTAAGGCCATCTCTCTTTAGGATACTCTAGAATAGGGCTGTCAAACTCCCGGCCCATCTGGATGCGTCATGTGCTGACCACCCCCATGCCCGGTTTTTTTTTAAAAAAAAGTCCCAATACATGACACAGTGAGTTTGACACTCCCTCTCTAGAAGGCAATCCATGGAAACAAAACATGAAAAAAAAAAGTAACCAGGAAAGGAACAAGGCTTTAACTAGAGGGAGAAACCCACATCTGGCTTTCAGTACATACCAACCATAAAGAGCCCTCCACTGTTCCTGATTCAAGGCCCATGAAAGATCTTTGTGGATCATTTGAGTTGGTGCTGTTTGAATTTCTGGAGGTTGCCCTTCCAGAGGCAAGTGTACAGGGGTGGGATTCTACCAGTTCGCACCTATTCGCTAGAACCAGTTGTTAACATTCTAAGCAGTTCGGAGAACCGGTTGTTAGAAGAAATTACTGGCCTAATCCTGTAAGGAAGGCAGGAAGGAAACATTCTGGTGTTGCTTACAGAAAACTGCCTCTCCATTAACCCTTATTACATTCTTGGCAGGACTAGACTTCCTGTCTCAGGAACGTCTCTGGAGTTTTTTCCCCCTCCTTTGCTGGTACTTTGCTTGCCCTCCACCACCCTTAATTCCCGCAGATGGTCCAGTAGATGATGGTATCAAAAGCAATTGAGATATTAATGGTATCTCTGTACTATGTCCCAGCCGAACATCTAACTGAAAATGGTCCAGATAATCCATTTTCTCCCCTTTCTGACAATCTTCTCCCAAAAGTAAAAGCTAAAAACTGGATTAAAATTGCCCAGAGATAGATAATGGATTTCTGAGCAATGACTTCTTGAGGAGTGGCAGTACCACCACTTCCTTCATTTGGTGGAATCATGTCCTCCCCTTTCAAGGAAGCTATCACTACTGCATGATCCCAATAATATGTCATCTTCCAGGAGGCTTTCACTAATCAAAAGGAGCATAGGTCTAATCCACAGGTGGCTGGGCTAACAGCCTGGGTGATTCAACTTCCTGACAAGGCATATAATCAAACTTATCCCAACTAATCAAGAAGATCACTCCTCTGTCACTTTGATTGGACCCATCCAGTCAGGAGACCAACTCTGAGCAAATCTGAGTGACTTTTGCCGCAGGATTGTCTGGGACACTACACGTTCTCTTCATGACATGTTTTCCTTGATACTTTCTGGGAGGGGGGTGGGGCGGCTTCATGGTATCCGAAACAGAATCTACAGATTCAGTCACAGTTTTGTTTCACAAGGCATCAACCTTGTGAATTTTCAAGTTTCCTCTTTCCGCTACATATTCAATGTAATCTTAAAAAGGGCTGGTAAATTACTGTGTGTGGATGTAACAATAGCTGTGTTTGGGTGCATTTATTGTCACCATGTAATCCCAAATATATCTTTTGAGATGCGCCCAATAAGATTCACTCTTAGTTTTCCTCCCTGGATACCATCTTCTGCCATATCATCTCCTGAAAACCCCTGGGATTGACAAGAAAGGTGAGGCCACATAGGAGAGATTTGATCAAAGACTTTATTATATGCCCGTTCCAGCTGAGACTAAGGTCTTTTTTTCTCCCTTAGATCCTTGGGAAAAACTTTATTCTCCCCTTGGAACTCAACAGACCCTACATCCCTTGAGAGGAGTGATAGGATCAGCAAAGACAAAAAAGCAATTAAAAAATGTTCTATCTGATCACGAGAAAGAACGGGCAATAAGGTCTCCCACCTTCCAATCACACGACCAGCTGCCCTGAGTCCAAAACTGGATCTAATGTGAGATCCATATGTGTTGGGCACATTGTGACTTGGGGTCATGAACTCCTCTATTTGTACCAGTCTCAACACTGTCCAAGGGGCTCTGTGAGGCTTTGATCTGTGCTCACCGCTGGAGCGCCCCAAGCCGGTTGGTTTGGGAGCTAAGCCACCCCATAGAGGTGATGAAGAGGGGGGAGACTGCCTGCAGGGTTGAGGAGAGCAGCATCTCTCCTCCCCAGCTGGCCATTACTCCCTTTCCCGAAGGTGGTTGCAGCGGTGGTCAGAAATGGCCACCACAGAGAAGAACTCAACCGGAAAAGAATGTGCAGGAGGAAGATAAGAAGAGAAAGTTTTGGTTGACCAGGTCAAACAGCAAAAGCGACAAATAAGGTACCCTGGAATTGAAACTATTAAAAAAAGAATAACATTGTTCCCTAAGAAGATTTTTAAGCTGCGAAGGAGAGAGAAAAGGGAAAAGATTTGGTTTTCTCCTTTTCCTATACTGACAGCTAAGAAACTTAAGCAAGAAATTGGAAAAAAAATCCACTTTGACATCAATAGGCATTTAATGCTGAAAATAAAAAGTCAAAGGGATAATAAAGATTTCTGGATAATTAAAAGCTTTTGAAAACAGGAAAGGAGAGAAAAAGAATAAAAGGGCAGGATCTGGAAGGGAGGAGACTGCCTGGAATTAAAAAAGAACTTAGGATAAAATCTCAACAAGACTTCCAAAAGATACATTCTAACTGAAATATCGCAACAAAAACCCCAGGAAGAGAAAGTCGAAAAAGAAATAAGAAGATATAACTCGGGACTATCTGGATTACTTGATGATTTCTGGATTCTTGGTTATTGTTTTGAATGACTAAAATCAATCAGTTGGTTGTTTAAAACTGTTTAAAATGGCTTCACTTTTAGAAGAACTGAAAATGGAACTTAAAAAGTACAAAGAAGATGCACAAGAAGGGAGAGGTTCTTTTGGCTTCGTATTTCAGTTTTTAGAAATGGAGATTTGGAATTATGAGAAACAACAACAAATGCCTGAAGAACAAGAAGATTGCGACAAAGAAGCCATCTTTAATGAACAAGTAATCTTAGATGGGGAGAAAAAGGAAAGGGAGGGAAAGAGAATGGAAAGTTTAAGATTGGGAAAAACAACTCCAAAAAAAAAAAGAGTGAAAAATAAGTATAAAATCAGAAAGCAACAGAAGAGGGAAATGCAGAAGAGAGAATTAGAACTAGAGAGATAAGGGGGTAAAAAGGGGAGGGAGAAGAAAGAAAGGGATGAGAGGGAAGAAAGAAAGGAAAAGAAGTTATAAAGGAAAGAAGCAAAATATAGAGAAACAGGGCCTATTTAGAGATAATGGGTGAAAACTTAATGGAAAAAGGGATTCTGCAAAGGTACATAAGATAGTATAGTTATATTAGAAATAGAAATAATTTTAGAAAATATGAAACAATGTATGATTAAAATGTCTGATAAAATAGCTATCGTAATTCAGTGGAATGCTTGTCAATAAATAAATGTCACAAAAGGTATATTTAATGATTTATCAAACATATGTGAAGAGAAATAAGGGAAAAATTAATTATGGATATTATATGTTTTTTTAGGAAAAATACTTCCTTATCAAGGAAGCATGATATTTAATTGAAAAGAAGTGTTAAAGATGTTAAGATTTTAATGATTATTAATGATAGAACTGAACTGGAATGAGGGTTTATAATTACATATATTTACAATCTTTCTTTTTTTTTAAAAAAAAAAGAATATAGTGTGTATTATAAGAATGTACCAAGCAGAATTCTATTGGAAGTTATGTATTATGTATTATATTGAAAGTCATAAACTTACGGTATATATTGAAGTTTAAATAAGAGTTGAATGAATGTAATTAAAAGATATAAAGGTGTCACACTCCAATTAGTAATTACAGGAGAAAATTTGTTTAATGAGAAAAGATAATATGAAATTGAAACAGAACAGACAAAAGTATAAATATAATTATTTGAATTGAGATGAGATATTCAAAATAAAATTGAGAAAATTAAAAGAGGGGGAAAACAATATAGAAAATGTAAAATAGTATAAGATACGGAATAGAATACAAAAAGGAGCATGAAATTGAGTTTTGTGTCTGTATAAAGAAGTTCAACCTGGGACCATGCTATTTTCAAAAAAGATGTTTTACTTGTATTTTGTATGTGTGAAAACCCAAATAAAACTTTATTAAAAAAAAAACACTGTCCAAGGGCAGATTGAAGGACTCTTCAGCACCACTAACTCAGCTATAGAACCAAGCACTCAGGCAGAGAAGTTGCTATGTAGCAGGGAGGCCAATACCACAGAACAAAACCGACTGCTCCATAAAAGCCAACGGCAACCAAAAGGTCTCACACCTGCAGGGCAGGACCTCTGAGAGCTAAGAAGGTTTATTCTGTGACCATTGCCATTCCATCTCTCTTGCCCTGGGATCATAGCTAATGACAAACACAACACACAAATCCTCGAGGAAAGTCTCCCCAGACCTTGGTTATATTTTCCAGGTTCCTTGCCTTCTCCATAATAATGGTAGCATTATTGCAAACACAACCTGTAGGTTAGAATCAAGAACTAGAGACCAGGGCTATCAAAGTCTGGTGACCTAGTATCAGGAATAAATACTTAACAGAATAACAGAGTTGGAAGGAACCTTGGAGGTCTTCTGCTGAAGCAGGAAACCTATACCATTTCAGGCAAATTGTTATCCAATCTGTTTTTAAAAACCTCCAGTGTCAGAGCACCCACAAGTTCTGGAGGCAACTCACTACTGAAAAGTAGGATCAGTCTCAATCTACACCCCCTTCCCTTTGTAGAGCCTGCCCTTGGATGTTTCCCTTTGCACATCATCACCCTGATTGTACTGGCTATCCTCATCTCATGCCTCTTCTCAGTCTGACCCCCTGCTGCTTTTTCCCATGACAAAAGACCCTCCCAACAACTGCTGATATTCATACACTTAAATAGCAACAGCAAGAACTCTTAGACTCATATACTGCTCTTACGGGGCTTTACAGCCCTCTCTAAGCAGTTGACAGGTCAGCCGATCGCCCCCCAACAACCTGGGTCCTCATTTTACTGACCTCAGAAGGATGGAAGGCTGAGTCAACCTTGAATTCGTGGGACTCAAACTGCCAAACTGCAGGCAACCAGCTGTCAGCAGAATAACCTGTAGTACTGCATTTTAACCACTGCGCCACCAAGGCCCATAAATGGAAGCCTTTCATACATATAGGTAGTCCTTGTGTCAGGGTTCCAGCAATTGCCCTAATTAAATCATGAGCCTTAAGCCAAGCTTCAAAAGAATCCAAAAGATTTATTAGGAGCAAATGTCAGCATTGACCTACATGCTACACGTAATTTATGGTCACCTGTGACCCTGTTTCTCCTCTCCACTTTGGGTGTGTCATCAATCAGATTCTCCAATGAAGCCCGTTCACGGGCTGGGTGTCATCAATCACATTCTCCAATAAAGGATTTTCGTGGGCAGAAAGATCCTGTGCCTAGGCTACATTCTTTGTAAGATAAGCACGGAATTTACTTCTGTTTTTAATTGCTGTACTGCTCCTTCAGGTTTTCCCCCCACCTCCTGCTTATGGCAACTCGGAAACAGGTATAGGAATGCTTTGTGAGTCGACACTTTGACTTATAAACCATTTATTTAGTGACCCTTTGAAGTTACAAGAGCACTGGAAAAAGTGACTTATCACCATTTCTCACGCTTACGACTGTTACAGCATCCCCATGGTCACGTGATCAAACTTCAGACATTGGCGACTGGCATGTATTTTTGATGGTTGCACTGTCCCCGGGTCATGCGAACATCATTGGTAACCTTCCCAGCTGGTCTCCGACAAGCAAAGTCAATGGGGGAAGCCAGATTCGCTTACTGACCACATGATTCACTCCACAGTGGCAGTGATTTACTTAACAGCTATGGCAAAAAAAGGTCATAAAATAGGGCAAAAGCCACTTAACTGCCTTGCTTAGCAACATAAATGTTGGGCTCAATTATGGCTGTAAATCAAAGACTACCTATATATTAAACTGTAAGACCCACCCACTGTTCAGAAGTCACAGCAACAGGGAAATTGTTCTCTCTCTCTCTCTCTCTCTCCCTCCCTCTCCCCCTCCCTCTCCCTCCCCCCCCTCATCTTATGTAATAGTTGGCAATCCAGATTGAACACCTGGCAAGTTGCTTGCTGAAGCTTCCCAATCCCGACAGTATTTTCTTAAGATGGCTTAAAAACAAGGTGGCATTAATACCGGATAGGAGAAGCTTAAGAATGCAATGCACACGTGCAGTATGTGGACTAGAGCTATAAATAATCTTCTACAAGAGAGAAGTCTGTTCCATGGATAAAAGAATAGCCTAAAGAAGTGTTTACAGTGCAATTGTTTTATTGATTACATCTCTAAGACAATAATTCATGATAAATGATTAACTGCTAACCCACAACACCGTCGTATTAAAACAATTCACCAGAAACCTGGGCTGAAAGTTAATTTATTTGCATTCCCCTTTTTGTTAGTTGCTTTCTCAAGGTGGGGAAGGGTAAATATTTAAAGTGTAGTTAAATTAAGCCAGGTAAGGTTGCTGTAAAAGGAATGGCTGGAATATTTTTCACCTTGTCCATCCCCAACATGGCATTTCATGCTTAGCACACTTTCATTCAACACGAGAGAGCTGAATTTAATTGGCTCTGGTTTAAAATGATACATCACTGGAAATGTTGCATATGTATTTAAATTCCAGCAAGAAAACCAACAAAAGTAACCCAGGCAATACTTCCTGAATACCATTTGTGAATTATTTTTGCCAATTTCTTTAGACACCCTATTTTTCACAACTGATTACAAGGAAAATCTGCTTCTTGCCATGCGAAACCTATTCTCCTTTATATTGTGTTGGCATAACATAATTTCCTGATGCCACTGCTAACATCTTCTCTAAAGCAATCTAACTTCTTGCCTACAAGTTCTGATTAATCATCCACTTTTTTTTTGTAAATTTTATTTGAGTTTTCACAAAAAGAAAAGAAATACAAATAAAACATCTTTTTTGAAAGAAGCATAATCCTGGGTTACATTTCTTCGTACAGACGCAAAGTCAGGTTCATGCTCATTTTTATATTCTATTCCATATCTTATTACTATTTTACATTGTCTACATAGCTTCTCCTCTCTTTTAATTTTCTCAATTTTATTTTATTTATTTCATCTCAATTCAAATCATTATATTTATATTTTTTTGTCTGTCCTGTTTCAATTGTCTATTATCTTTTCTCATGAAACAAAATTTCTCCTGTAGTTACTGATTGAAGTATGACGCCTTTATATCTTTCCCCTAAAGTTGTAACACTCAATATAATACATAATTTCCATTCAGATTCTGCTTGGTACATTCTTAAACTACACACTGTATTCTTGAAAAAAAAAGAAAAAAATTATAAATGTATATAATTAAAACAACATTCCATTCCAATTCAATTATATCATTAATATTAATATTCATTAAAGTCTTAACATTTTTCAGGTTGCTTTTCAATTAAATATCATACTTCTATGGGAACAATTATAAACTTCCCATAGTTAATTCCCCCCTTTCACTTATATTTTATAAAACATTGACTAATTAAAATGTTTCCTTTCCTTCCTAATTCAATTTTCTCATTTATTTTATTCACAAACATTTCACTAAATTACACTAACTATTTTATCCCTCATTCTAATCATATGTTGTTTCCAATTTTCTAAAGTTATTTCTATTACTAATATAACAATACAATCTTATGAACCGTTACAGAATCCCTTTTTAGTTAGATTTTCACCCATTATCTATAAATAGATCCTGTTTCTTTATATCTTGCTCCGGTCCTTTGTAACTTCTTTTCCTTTCCTTCTTCCTCCTCTTCCTCTCTCTCCCCTTTTTATCCCCTTGTCTCTCTACCTCTATTTCTCTCTTCTGTATTCCCCTTTTCTGTTGCTTTCCAGTATAATACTTATTTTTTGAATTATTTTTCTTTTCTTTGGTTGTTTTTTTAAGTCTTAAATTCTCTATTCTCTTTCCCCCCTTTCCTTTTTCTTCCCCACATAGAGTTACTTGTTCATTAAAGATGGCTTCTTCTTTGTCCCAGTCTTCTTGTTTTGCAGTCTTTTCTTGTTGTTTCTCATAGTTCCAGATCTCCATTTCTGAGAATTGAAAAATGAAGCCAAAAGAACCCTTCCCTTCTTGTGCATCTTCTTTGTACTTTTTAAGTTCCATTTTCAATTCATCCAGAAGTGATGCCATTGTATAAATTTTTAAACAACCACCTGATTGATTTAGTCATTCAAATATAATAACCAAAAATCCAAAAGTCACCAAATAATCCAAATACACACAAGCTGTTTCTTTTTTCCTCTTTCTTTTTTTTTTCACTTTCTCTTCCTGGGGTTACTACTTAGTTGCAAAGTTTCAGTTAAAATGTATCTTTTAGAAGTCTTATTGAAGTTTTACTTTAGATTCTTTTAAAGTCCAGGCAGTCTCCTCCCTCTTCCAGATCCTGCCCTTATTCTTTTTTTCTCCCTTCCTGCTTATAGAAGAAAAAGTTTTTAATGTCCAGAAATCTTTATTGTCCATTTGGCATTTTGTTTTATTTTCAGTTTAATTGCCTATTGATGCCAAAGCGGATTTTTCCGATTTCTTATTTAAGTCTCTTAGTTGTCAATATAAAGAAGGAGAGAGGGGAAAAAAAGGCAAACCTTTCCCTTTTCACTTTCTTTCGCTGCTTCCAACTCTTCTTTGGGAGCGATGTTATTTTTTGTAAAATTTAAATTCCAGGGTACCTTAGTTGTTGTTTTTTCAACTTAACCCAGTCAGCCAAAACTTTCACTTCTTATCTTCCTCCTGCATGTTCTTTTCTGGTTGAGTTCTTCTTTGAGGTGGCCATTTCTGACCACCGCTCCTATCGCCTCTGGGAAAGGGAGTAATGGCCAGCTGAGGAGGAGAGATGTGGCTCTCCTCGACCCTGTTGGTGGTCTCCCCCCTGTTCACCACCTCTACGGGGTGGCTTAGCCCCGAAACCAGCCAGCTTGGGGCGCTCCAGCGGTGAGTCCAGACAGAAACTGCGCACGATCGCGGATTCCTGTCTGTCGCCAAAGCCCTTCAAACCGGAAGTCATTAATCATCCACTTTGACTGAATGGTTCCGACCTCATCTGGGGTGGGGGAACAGAGATGACTCAACTTTTATGTTTCAAAAAACAGGGAAGAAGCTTTATGCTCTGAATAATAATATCAAACCCAACTCACATTTCCTTGAAGTCTTTAGTTTTACCAAACGACACTGAGGGCATTCTAAAACTGGTTAAGACATTACTTTATGTCTTACACAAGGCCCATGGGCCAGAGGGGTGTAAGGAGTGTCAAACACAAGGCCCGCGGGCTGTATCCAGCCCACAATGTGGTCGGATCCACCCGTGGGGCCATCCTGGAAAATGTAAGGGGCTGGCCCATGTCACTTCAGCCCGGTCCACCCAATGTGAAGAGGAAACCATCAGGCCAGTGTGTCTTCAGCCTGGTCTACCCAGTGCAAAGAGTTTGGCAAACATGGCAGCAGTTTGGGGAATGGCATCAAGCTGGCCATGCGCCCCAGTCAGCCATGCCCACCCAGTCAGCCAAGCCCAGTGAGTGGCATCAAGCTGGCCATGCCCATCCAGTCAGCCACACCCACCTGGTCTCCCGAGCATCTACAGCCCTGATGTGGCCCTCAATGAAATTGAGTTTGACACTCCTGCTTTATACCAAACCGAGAAAGATGACACCCCCAAGATAGGAATTGTTCTCCTCCTTTCCAATTTCATTGAAGATCTCTGCTGATCGCGGTCCCTCAAACTGTTGCATTGCCCAATTACTTGTCCCAAAATATGTCTTTAATCACAGGCCTTGTCAGTAAAATGAGGATTAGTGCATATTTAACACATATTGAAAATGCTCCCTTCAGTCTTTAACTAGACTAAATGAACAGCTGATTCATTATTAAAGACATTCAGCGCAAATTGTTGTTATTTCCAGTCAAGGAACCAGAATCCATTTTGAATGCCCTGAACTACTAGAATAGGAGAACAGGCAGTGCTTGACTTACAACCGTTTTTCCACACTTACAACCTTTGTAGCATCCCCATGATCATGTAATCAAAATTCAGAAGCTTAGCAACTGGTTCATACTTAGGACCAGGCTCCGTTTTCAGCCATGACAGCCTCCTGCAGCCCTTTGCCAGCAAAAATAGAACTTGGGGAAGCTGTGCACAGCCCATCCAGGCTCCATTTTTGGCTGCAACTGTCTCCTGCAGCCCTCTGCCAGCAAAAGCAGACCTCAGGGAGGCTGGCAAGCAGGCCACTCCCTCATGGCCACGACTCCTCTCCCCAAGTCAAACATAACCCTGTTGCAGCCCTCAGTGAAATCAAGTGTGATGCCCCTGTTCTAGATAATAAGCTGAGGTTCTAAATATGAAGAAATGATCCCTCCTAAGAAAGGTTGTCTGTCTTTATATGTCACAATCAACAGCCCCCAACAGCAACTATGAATGTGAAATCAAAACGGGGTGTGTGTGGGTGGATCATTAGACCTTTAATCCACTTTCCAGCAAACAAAAAACAAAAAACAGAAACAGGTTAGTTCATTCACTGTCCACATCATAGAGAAGCCTTCATTCACAACTCTGTGAATAGGCAGGGGAAGCCTTCAGAACGAAACATTTTAAGTGAACTCAGGCATAAATTATAGAAGATGCTCTCTCTTTCTCTCTCTCTCCGTCTCTCTCTCTCTTTCTCCCCCTCCTTCTTTCTCTCTTCCTCCGTCTCTCCCTCTCTCCCTCCCTCCGTCTTTCTCCCTCCCTCCCTCAGTCTCTCTCTCTCCCTCTCCATCTGTCTCTCCCTCCCTCCCTCTCTCACCCTCTCTCATTCCCTTCCTCCCCCTTCTCTCTCTCCCCCTCTCTCTCTCCCTCCCTCCGTCTCCGTCTTTCCTTCTCTCTCTTTGTGTTGGGACTGGTTGGAAAGCGAAGCCTGGGAGAGAGGCAAGGAAGAGAGAGAGACAGAGCCACATCCAAGATATCCTGAAGCTATTTCATCTTGGAGGAAATTCATCCCCCTATATTGCAATGAAGCAGATTATCATTAGCAGATGAATGAGCTGTTTGAGGAGGAGGAGGATGCACTTCTGTGTCTCCCAATCAATTAAATAGTTCAGTTAACTCCATGCTTTCAACATCCAATTCTGGACTTTAAAAACAAACAATAATTTAAAAAAACCCTACAGCATTAACTATGAAGAGCCGAATCCCATTTGCAAACAGTCCTTAAATTTACAGCTTTTCCTAACCCAAAGAAGAAACTAGATTTCAAGAACCAAACCATTACCAGTTGTGCTTATCATTTGCTTTGGTACATTACTGTACCTCTTCCTATCCTGTCTGATTCCCCCCACCCCCCCACCCCCCGAGCCTATTTATATTTTTATTTAAGTAAATCCCTTTTGAAATGCATTAGTGAAGAGTGTAGAGTTTAAGTGCTTTGATGATTATGACAATTAGGACGTCTATGAAAATCTTTAGCAATAGGTTATTTCAACAGCCTGCAATCCCTTTGCTGGCTGCTGTGTTTTCTCTTTGAAAGGCTCAAGACAATTGTGCACATTAGTAAAGTTCCTGCATCTGTAACCAATCTTGCCCGTTACATATTTTAGAGTGGATTATCCTCCTTCTAGTCAGAAAACATTCTCAGCGGATCAGAAATATGCATACCTCAAAAGCAAGTCCATTAAAGAAATAGCTTTTCCCTATTTTTAAAGGATAAATTATGAATATTACAAAGCTGATGTAAGTGGTAATCTCTAACATTTCCACAATCCTTTAATATTTGCGGTCAGCATTTATTCAAAGTACATGTAATTACATTATTGCACTGCTGGTATTTTACATTTTGTTCACATAACATCTTGGAGTTGGAGAGCAAGGGATTTTATAGGATCACAAAAAGTTGCCATGGACATATAGGTGGCAATATAAATTCAATAAATAAAATAAATAAATAAAATAGAATGGTACGCGGCTTTATAAACACGGCCCATTGGTACATAAGAATGTTTTTGGGGAACCAGACTAAGATCCATCTAGTTCACTGTTCACGTTTCAAGAATGATTTAATCTGAGATTTCCGAGATTTCTTAAAATATATGAATCCCAGAAAGCATAAAATCATTTACCTACATTGCATCTTATTTGCCCACTCACTCCATATGGAAGGATTCTTTGGAGACTATGTGTCATTTTCCTGGAATTCGTGTATCATCTGCAACATGACTATTACCCTTTATTCACTCCTAATACAACTTTTTTGTTAGAAGAGAGGGACTCTACGTCATGTAGACCAGGGTGTCAAACTCACGTTGTGACGGCATTGTCATGTGATGTATCATGACTCCTTTGCTAAACAGGGTGTGGGTGTGGCCAACACGTGATGCATCCGGCCCGCGAGCTGTGAGTTTGACAGCCCTGATACAGACTGATGGATAGGGACAGTGGTGGGATTCAAATAATTTAACAACCAGTTTGCCCAGGGTCAGGTTGGCTGTCGTGGGAGGTGTGGTCCAACCTGACCCTGTGTGAACAGGTTGTTAGACCACCAACCCAAAGTGGATCCTGGGCGCTGCAATGGAGCGGCTGGCATGAGGGAAGGAGGAGGAGCAGGAGAAAAAAGAGGGAAAGCGGCCTACTTCCCTCGTGATCCATTTTGATAGCGGAGAAGTGGGTAATTTAACAACTGGTTTGCCTGAACTGGTGAAAACCAGCTGAATCCCACCACTGGATAGGGAACATGGGAAAGGTACTCCAAAAACACCTGGAAGGTCAGGAGGAGGAGGAGGAGGAGGAGCAGGGAGAAGAAAGAGGGAAAGAGGCCTTTTTCCCTCACGATCCATTTTGATAGTGGGGGGAAGGGTAATTTAACAACCGGTTTGCTCGAATTGGTGCAAACCAGCTGAATCTCACCGCTGGGAACATGGGAAAGGTACTCCAAAAACACTGGAAGGTCAGGGATTACTTACGGGTATTCTATAAATGTCTTATGTATCATTCAATGGTGGTGAAAGGATGGCTGTCATATGACAGAGCCGGTTTGGTCTAGTGGTTAAGGCACTAAGCTAGTACAGGTAGTCCTTGACTTACAACAGTTTGCTTAGTGACCGTTAAAAGGTACAACGGCACTGAAAAATGTGACTTATGTCCATTTTCCACAGTTACGACCTTTGCAGCATCCCCATGATCATGTGATCAAAATTCAGATGCTTGGCAACTGGTTCATGTTTTTGACCGTCGCTCTGTTCCAAGGTCACAGGATCTCCTTTTGTGACCTTTTGACAAGCAAAGTCAATGGAGAAGCCAGAATCACTTAACAACCGGGTAACTTAACTTATCCACTGCAGTGATCCACTTAACAACTGTGGTAAGAAAGGTCATGAAATGGGACAAACCTCACTTAACAAATGTCTCACTTGACTACAGAAATGTTGGGTTTAATTTCAGTAATAAAATGAGGATTCTCTGTAAGCAGGTGACTGTCCGTTCAAGTCACATTTTAGCTATGAAAGCCAGCTGGGGGACTTTGGAGCGATCTCTCTCTCTCTCTCTCTCTCTCTCTCTCTCTCCAACCCATATTCACAGGGTTGTGGTTGTGGGGAAAATAGAAGGAGGAAAGTGTGTTGGGAAATATTTGCCACCTTGCGTTATTTGTAAAACTAATAATGGGCAGGTTACAAAGAAATACAGTAAATAAATAAACTCTGAACACATGCTGAGCTGATGAAGTAAAACATTTAAGAAATCAATATTGCAGAACAAAATTGACAATTCATTATGACGGGGTTTTTTTTCCAAACAGACTAGGAGAAGAAAGTTTTATTATCCACGAACATTCAGTCTACTCTTACACATTTCAAATCTGAGAAAATTCCATTTTTGCTGAAAAATCTAGCAAGAATGTCAGTCTGGGTAGGGATGATGACAATCCGTAATGTGATTCAGAGCACCCAAAGGTACTTTTTTCAGGAGGCAACTGGACTTTCTGGTGTGGCTTTTTTTTTTTCCTTTGAAGACGTTTCGCTTCTCATCCAAGAAGCTTCTTCAGCTCTAATTCAGATGAAGTTCCAATGACTGCCTCCTGCCAGAGCTCAGCTTAGTAGTTTCATACAGAGAATGTAGTCCTTCTACTGTAGCTGGACATCTGTAGAAAAACCCTTGGTTAAATTATATGGGACTTGTTTCCCCACTTAGTTGCCATGCTTCTCAAACAAATGATATAGAGTTTCACTACGGGGAATTAGAGATAGTGTATCTTTTTTCAGTTTTCATTTTTTTGACTGAAAACTACTTGAGTTAATTCATCAGGAACTATGATTCATAACATAAACAAGTGCTTCACTTATGGCCATTTCAATCTATCTTGTCATTCCTTTCACTTGCCCATAATCCTTTGGAGGTGCAATTCATGATTATGACTTAAAGCAGGGGTGTTAAACTAGTGGCCCGCAAGCCGGATGCATCATGCTTCACATAGGCAAAAAATATCGTAATATGTCACAATATGTCATGGGACGTGATCGAGTTTGACACCTGTGACTTAAAGGATTTGCACATCTTAGAGCATCATGCAGGGCTTCTTTCTTTCTTTCTTTTTGAAGGTGGAGGTCTGCTCAGGGTTAACCTGTCTGCCTGAAGGAGACAAGAACTTAAATTGTACTGTCCGGTGGCATGTCCCTAATCAATAAGCACAACAGTGTAACTGCTGCTTAGCAATTGTGTGTTCATGTGTCAAAAGCCGCCTTCCTTGGGAGAGACTGTTTAATTTGGATGGGGAAGAGAAGAAAGCTATGTGTAGAAGAAGAAAAAAACTGAATAAAAGAAAGCCAAGACTCTGTCTCGAAATACTAAAATCTCTGTCAACAGTTCCAAGTGGATCTGGAACAAATGAGTCATTTTACTGTAGCAAATATATTTCTAAAATCAATCTGTTTGAAACAGCACATGAGCTCTTATCACAATCCCTATTAAAATATCTTTTTTAAAAAATACCATTCAGCTTGTCCAAACTTCAATTGATTGGTATAAAAGAAATGTAACACTGGGTATAGCATAGGAAAACCACAAAGTGATCTCATTTCACTTTTTAATTTGTCAGTAAGAAAGATCACCTGTCTTAAAACAGAAATTAACAGATTAGCATCTCTTTTATAGCCGTGCATTTTGGGGGGATTTAAAAGTAGCCTTGTAAATGCATCAACATAGTAGCTGCCTGCAACTGATTAAAGCAGCTGCATCTTTCCCCCAATTTGGCTAGCAGCTTCTGATCTCAAGGGAAAATGTGGCTATTTTAAAGGGGTACAGATAGATGCTCTCTTTTTGCTCTCGTGCTGCAAAGGAATTTCAGAATCAAATTCAAAGTGCATGGTTTTATAAATAAGTCATGCACATACGCATCGTGCATGCAATATCCTAAAGTCAATCTCTCATTTTTCTAGTTAAAAGAATCCCAATATTTGACCTGAAGGGAAAAATATCAGAAAAACTCTGAAAAACTATTAGCTAGATTAGACAGCATTTTGAGATACAAATTGTGTTATTGTTGTTTTGATTCAGTACAAGGATGCATACATGTTGTTCAACATTGCTCCCCCCGCCCCTTGGTCAAGTTTCCTAGACTCTTTGCTTCTGACAATGCTAGTTCTCATTTCACCATAACCTGATTGACTTTTGTTGAACATGACTGTTATTCAGTTACAAGGTACGTGGTAGATATAGCATTTTCCCCTCCTCCTTACAGCAGCCTGACACAACAGGTAACATTCCACCGTACAGATTGCAAGTCAAGGCCAATCAATGATTGTGGCTTATCAGGCCTTTGAGTCAAAGTCTTCCAAAATATGAAGGCCTGATTTTCTGACCTGTTTTGTTCATCACATTATTTTTTTTGCAAAACCTAATGAATGTTCCACCTTTAATTTTTCCCTACCCAACCGGAAGAACATACAAATGGGGAAAATATAACTGCCACAATGTATCATTGTACAATGCAGGAGTTTCAAAACAAGGATATAAGATGTAATTTGTATTATTATCACACAGCTAAGAAACATACGTAAGAATCTTGACTTTCTGTCCGCATCAGAATCTTCAAACTGCGTTGACCTGATATGCTTTCCTACTTCCTCATGCTTGAATGGACTAATAATAGCTTTGTGGCGTGACAGAGCTGAATGAATGTCATCCTCATCAATATGTCCTAGAGTCACTTTGGTATAGAAAGGTCATTGGCAGAAATAAAACTAATCTACATTCCTCAGAATTAGACTTTCAAAGAGTAATTGAATCTAAACGTGATCTTTTTTGTATTGGGTATAGCAATAACAAAGAAACCCCAAATGCATCAGAGATTCATTTAACTGGAAAGTAGGAATATGGGAAGAGACAGCCATAACTAAGTTTCCCAGGTTTCTTTGGCAAAAACATTCACCCAACTTTATCTGGGATGATGTTCTTTTTGTCATGTTTAGATCCTCTCTTTCCTCAGAATGCTCAAAGTGAGTCATCATTTTTTTTAACCTTATCACCATGTGAGTTAGATTGAATGAGTAAGTTCCATAGTTAGTTAAACAACTTTCTGATTCTCCTGGTCCCAATTCATTTCCTCAAACATTCCTGTAAAACTGACAGGTGTCGTTTTCATTGATTGCCAGTCTGTCTGTCTGTCTATCTCAACCATCCATCCATCTAGATAGATGATCTGTCTGCTTGTGTTTGTCTCTCTAATCTGTCCATCCATCTGTCTCTACCTACCTACCTATCATCTGTCTGCCTGCCTGCCTATCTATCTATCCATCCATCCATCCATCCATCCATCCATACATCTATCTATCCATCCATCTATCCATCTATCCATTCATCCATTTTATACAATCACCCATTTCACCAAACAAGTGACTCTGCCTGTTCACCTAAGTGCCTCTCTCTTAAATTCTTAATTAGTTTGCTCCATTTTAAGAACATGGGTTTGCTAGTAGTTTCCTTTCAGTGCATCCCATCAGTCATATTAGCATTATGATTGGAGAAGAGCATTTCTTTTATATCCTAACAGGAAGCTGTTATTCATTAAAAAAAATACACATGAGCACAAACACACTTTGCAGGCCAAGCAGTAGGATTACTCAGGTTTCTGCCCTGCAAACATTTATGTTGATACCAGAATATAAATCAAATGTTTTCATGTCTATGGTGGTTTACAAGGCAAAGATTGTGACAGATGGAAGAATTTGCTATTTTTCTTAAAAAATAATGTTCTATCATTTATTTTGATAGAAATTTGAAAGAATGTAAACAATCATCATCCCAGCATCTTAACATAAACAGTTCTTATCTTGGTCTAATTACATAGTGGAAAACTTTTATCTGAAAGGCTTTGCAATATATCAGTGGAAAGTTTCCCAGACTTTCCCTTTAAAAGTCATAATCCTATACGTAATTCCATTCACAAAAATCCCATTTCACTCAGTGAGACTTACTGGCTACTAATACTAACTATTTGATACTAACTGGAATGTTACTTTGAGTTCGACAGTAAGACATCCTAGGACAAAAAATATGCCACAAATTCATTGGCTGACCTTGGGGAAAATCACTTTTTTTTTCCTTATCTTAGTCTGATTTCAACCTCCAGCATTGTAAGAAACCTTCTGCTTTGTTTCTAGGACATACCAAACCGAAAGCTAATATGAGATCACTTTTTATTTTCAATATTTCGACTGTTCAGTAGAAAATACACATCCTACGGAATATAAAATTAAATGCAGATATTTTAAACATGTTTCCCCCAGAAAGAATGGATAGCAATGCAGCATTAAATAGTTGAACCTTTTTGGATTATTCTAGTTTTTACAGTTTCTTCCATGTTATTTAAATTTAGTGTATTTGTACTGCATGTTTACTAGGAACCATCAAGATCACAAGACTCAACTCTGCAGGCATCCTTGTCTCTGGTCACAGAATTTTGCAGGACCCATCTGTGCAGGCTGCTTTCAGGGGGAGGGGATGAGACGAAGTGAGGTGAACTAATGTGAAACATGTCCCACTATTGTTAGAGATCAAACACTGCAGCAAGAAGTGTTATGGCTAGACCATCTTCATCAAGGACACAGAAACATCCCAGAAATACTGTAATTGGTTCTCTCCTGGCATAAGCACAGCAGGTGAGCGTATCGGCATAACCTTTGTGAAGATCTCCAGGAGAGCAATGGATTGGCCATTTGTCCCAAGAAAATCCTGAGAAAAAAACGGGGTACTCTTTGGGAATGGCAGAGGACAAAGGAAAAGTCTCAAAGCTCAAGACGTATACCTCCCTCTAACTCACTGCTTTTCTTTTCCTTTGGCATAGGGAGATTGGAGCAAAATGCCAATTCCCTTTTAGCATTAGCTGCAGTTATATAAGGCCACCAGGGGAAAAGCAGCCAAGAAAGGCAATAGGTCATCGGACCTCTCGCTGACATGAATGCTGCCGATGCAGTAATGCTTTGGACGTCTTGGTCCTGCTGAGGATTTGTTTTACACTCCTCCCCAACTCTCGGAGTTCCTGCTTACTGTCCGCCTCTGCCAGAAAGTACTATTACTCCATGGACATGAGGCCTTGTGTCCCCCTGATGTCCTTCCAACTGTCTCGGCTCCTGCTGCATTCTCCTGCTGCAGACACCACCCAGCCTCTGCTCAGGTTCCATCTCCGTGGATAGGCTGAGGGACCTGAACCAGGAAAGTTGCTTTCAGGCCTTGACTTGGCAAGAGTGTCAGCCCTACCCTCAGCCAGAGACCAGCTGCTACCCAGGGGATGGACTTGGAGTCTCAGCAAATGTTTGAGGTGTTTTTAACTCCCAGGGAGAGAGATCTCATAGAGGTGCCAGACACTCACTCTCTCCCCCACCTCTCTCTCTCTCTCTCTCTCTCACACACACACACACACACCAAATACAAGTTGCTTTTCCCTTGAGCTTTGGGGACTGCTAACAACCTTCCCCCAGAGGATCTTGTAAAGAGAGATGATCTCACAGCTCTACATAAACTCTCTGGTTTCCAAGCCCCCTCCAGCACTGCCCCTCAACCCACAGGAAAACTTGCAAAGGAAAGGGCCCTGGACACAGCCGTTTGGAGAAACTTTCGGCAGTTAAGCTCAACCCCACTCCTCGTCCTGGCTCTGGATTCTGACCTGTGCCAGGTAGGGCTTCTCCATATCCAGGTGCCTCGGACCTTCCCCAGATATCTCTCTGGGCAGGTCTCGTTTCCTCGCCGACCTGCCGACCTCTATTGTTCACCCTAGCAAGACTTTACCTTTTGTTGCCTCCGCGCCATATCGGTGGGCTGCTTGGCATTGAAGGGGTAGGCAATGCACCTCATGACGAAAACATAAAGCTGCAGCTTCTTCTTCCTCTCTTCTTCCTCCTTCTGCAGCCTTTCCAGCTCTTCCTTCTCCTTCTCGCTCACGACCGAAGGGCTCGGACTGGAAGGCCGGACGCTGCTCCCGCTCCGGCTGCTGGGCTGCAGCCCTCCGCTACTCCCGCCACCGCCGCCCCCAGAGCTCTCGCTGGTCCGGCTAGGAGAGAGCCGAGCTCCCGAGGCTGCTGGGGCCAGCACTTCCTTGCTGCTCTCTTCTTCCACGATCTCATCGGATTCTTCTTCACTGGACGACGGGTCCAGCATGTTGGCCGCAGACTAGTGCCCGCACTCGGCGGGGCGAACGAGACGACTGGGGCAGCGGCACAAAAGCCCGGACGGATTGCTTCTTTCAATGCCTCCCCGGCTCCTCCTGCCTGCTTTGGCAATCGCAGCTGAAAGAGCGAGAGGATCACCAGCCGATCGGGAGTGGGGGTGGGAAGTGGGGGAAAGGAGCCTTCCCGAAGAGCGGCGGAGGCAGCGGACGGCGGAGAACGCACCGCCGCCGTCTTCCCCAAGCTTACGTGGGTTTATGGCTTTAACTCTTGCCTCCCCAGGCGGGCTCCGCTGCTAGGGAGAGAAGGAGAGCGAGATCAAAGGCTGCTGCCAACCAGCTTACTCTTCATCCAGGGAGGCCGGTTCGGTCCCTCCAAGCTCTCTCTTTCTCACTCCATCTCTCTCTCTCTCTCTCTCTGTGGGGATACCGGGAGAAGCGAAGGGGCTCTGCCGCGCCTTATCCTTCCCTCCGGCTCCTTTCCTCCTTACGGCAAATTCCTTGCAAGGGGAATAAAGCCGCAGCGCTGAGGAGCTCTCCGAGGTGCTGAAAAGCGAGTCACCAACTGCAGCGGCACCGAGAGCGCTCGGTCGGTGCAGCAGCGGCAGCGGCAGCTGCAGCAGCAACAAGCAGAACGGCCCGCCCCTGACTGCGCAAGCTCAGTGCTGCCTCCTCCTCCTCCTCCCCCTTTTCCTCCTCTTATCCGCGTGCGGGCGCCGCACATGACCGTTGGCGAAAATGAAGCCCCCACCCTCAAGAGGCATTTGCCCTTACCTCACCGGCTCCCGCCCGCCCCGCCCCGCCCCATCTCGGCGTGGCGTGGCGCGGTTTTTTTTTTTAACCCCCTTGTCTTACTCTTCCCTTTCTGGCTTAGCCTGGAAAGTCTTAGCAAAGAAATCGGAGGAGAAGGCGGATAAAGGATGGGTCTCTCAATCGGGAGGCTTTTGGGGAGAGGAGCGGGAAGCAGCTCTTGAAATCCTGCAAAAAAGCGGGGAAGGTAAGGGGACGCCTCTCTCTTTCCCTCGGAACGCGAAATCCCCCGCTTAATGGAGTTATTAGATTTTAAAATAAAATAAAATCCTGCCCTTATTCCTTTATAAGTAACTCAAGGCAGCGAATATACACAATACTCCTTCCTTCTCTTCTTTTTCCCCACAACAACAACCCTGTGAGGTGGGTTCAGGGGAGAGAGAGAGAGAGAGAGAGAGAGAGAGGAAAGGAACGAACGAAAGAAAAAGGAATGAAAGGGAAGGAAGGAAAGAAAAGAAAGAAAGAAAAGTTGGCTGAAAATATCTTCTGACTTTCATGCCTAACAGTCTCTTGCTCTCTAGCCCGTTGCCTTTAATCACTAAATCAAACTGGCCCCTTAAGCTGAATACTGGGAAATTTGGGGTGAATGAAAACTGAAATGTAACAAAACTGAAATTTAGGAGGGGACAAACACTAAGGGGGCACAGAAGCGGGGGGTCAGAGTTGCAGCCCATCAAACAGCTTTTTGAAACAACAATGCACATTAATTTCAAAGAGTTGATCGAAGAGAGAGGAAAAACTCTCTGGAGAGCATCTTGCCCGTCTTTGCAGCCACCCTCTGATTCTAGCTCGGTTGGCTGAGACCAAAGACACTGCAGTTTCTGCAGGGGTCAGACTGGGAAGAATTTCACAGCCTCCCACTGGCGATCAGAGACATGAAGCCCCCAAGAGGGATATCTCTGCCACTGTGATAATTAGCAGCCTCCTTCACCCTGCAGCTGCCTAATCGCTTGTAAGAATAAACGCAGTGTTACACTTAACTTTTTCTCTAGGGCCTAGGCCAAAAAGTCCCCCAACAAGCCAAGGGCAGATTTAAACAGAGAACTGTGAGTTCTAAATGGTAGGCTTACGAGAACATTGTTTGTTTGTTTATATTTATTTGAACATTTATGTACTGATTTATTTGTATCCCAGTTTTATTATTTTTAAAAATAAATCAAGGTGGCAAACATGACAATAGCACTTAGATACCGCTTAACAGTGCTTTACAGCCCTCTTTAAGCGGTTTTACAGAGTCAGCATATTGCCCCCCCCCTCCAACCATTTGGTTCCTCATTTTACCGACCTTGGAAGGATGGAAGGCTGAGTCCACCCTAAGCTTGTGAAACTCCTAACTGCCAAACTGCAGGCAGCCGGCAGTCAATAGAAGTAGCCTGCAGTACTGCATTCTAACCAACGCCCCACCATGGCTTCAAAAAAACATAGCCAAAACACTTTCTGCCTCCTATTTTTCCCACAGCAGCCACCCTAGGTGGTAGGTGGCTGAGAGAGAATAACTGGCCCAAAGTCCCAGCTGGCTTTCTGGCTGAGATGGGACTAGAACTCTGGGTCTCCTGGTTTCAAGCCTAGTGCCTTAACTACTAGACCCATGATGGCAAACCTATGGCACACGTGCCACAGGTGGCACGCAGAGCCATTTGTGCTGGCTTGTGAGCCGCAGGCAAACTTACCTCACTGCATATGTGTGTGCCTCACAGCTGATTTGAGGCCTTTTTTGACCTTCCAGAGGCTTGAAAAAAGCCTCTACAGGACGAATAGGCCCATTTTGTCACTTCCTGTAATACCAGAAGTGACAAAATGGGCCTATTCGGCCTGCAGGGGCTTTTTTCAAGCCTCTGGGAGACCGAAAAAGGCCTCAACCAGCCAAAAATCAGCTGTGAGGTGCAGTGCAGGTAAGGGGAGCGGGGGGATTATGCGCACATGCGCAAGGGGCAGGGGGCGTGCATTGCCTTCTGTGTGCTGGCACGTGAGCTCACAAGTGCCAGCTCGCACACAATTTTTGGCACAGGAGCCCGAAAAGGTTAGCCACCACTGCACCACACTAACTGGCTGTCATACACTGTCTTCTCTCACATACACCAAGGAGATGTTTGTGATTTCTAAACTCCATGCTTCGAGAGCCATTTCAGATGATACCTGAGTTAAATAACAATAGCAATATCACTTAGAGTTATATATCGCTTTATAGTGCTTTTACAGTGGTATATAAGTCTATATCACAACTCTCTCTAAGCAGTTTACAGAGTCAGCATTTTGCCCCCAACGATCTGGGTCCTCATTTTACTGACCTCGGAAGGATGGAAGGCTGAGTCAACCTTTAGCTGGTCAGAATTGAGCTCCTAACTGTGAGTTAGTCCCGCAATACTGCGTTCTAACTACTGTGCCACCACATCTTCAAAATAAAATAAAAATGCTCTAAGTAGAAAAATGAGAATTACATTGCCATAATTACATAATAATGAAATGAAATGGAAGTGACTACCATGACCTGACACAATGCTCCCTTGATATAAATAGCTTAAAAAGGCAATCAGTGGATGAAGCAAATGTTGTTAGGGTAGAGAAGGTAAAGGTAATTGTTGGGGTGATGTCTAGAAACAAGCACAATAGGAAATGCCAATTTAAATTTTAGTTTTATTCTCTTTGGAATCCAAGCTACAGAGATGGAATTCCATCTATTCCATTTATTTTTTTATTAAAAAAATAAATAGTGCTGAGATTGCAACCTGATGCCCACTTAATTGGGATTCAGCTCCACTGCCTACCATTCAAATTATAAACGAATGTCGTATCCCATTGTGCTTTAGGCATATCATGGCGGAGTGTTGAAATTGGTGGTTTAATGATCTATCAATTCTACATGCTTCTCTGCCTATGGTGCCCTTTGTGCTTAATACTAAATTAATTACCAAAGTATTTAATTACTAAATACTTAATACTAAAATCCCACTGATTTAAATAGGATTTATTTTTGAATGTATCGGTGGAGTTACCACTGTCAAACAGGTTTAATTGGCTTTGGGTTTTTAATGTAAAACACTTAAATATTTTTTTTCAGGATCATGAAGAAACCAAATGGGCCCAATGTTGGGCTCCTGAGTATATGATGGAGCCTTTCTCTTGGTTGTGTTAATGGCTGGGGTTTTTATAAGCTTCCAGAGTCATGTACTGGTAGGCCTTGATTTAACAAATCATTAGCTTAGTCACCATTCAAAGTTACAATGGCCTTAAAAAAGTGACTTATGATCCTTTTTTACACTTATGACCATTGCAGCTTCCTTAGGGTCATGTGATCAAAATTCAGACACTTGGCAACTGACACATATTTATGATGGTTGCAGTGTTCCAAGGTCATATAACAATAGCAATAGCATTTAGATTTACATACCGCTTCACAGTGCTTTACTGTCCTCTCTAAGTGGTGTACAGAGTCAGCCTAATCTGGGTCCTCATTTTACCCACCTCGGGAGGTTGGAAGGCTGAGTCAACCTTGAGCCTGGTGAGATTTGATCTGCCAAATTTCAGGCAGCCAGCAGGTCAGCAGAAGCAGCCTGCAGTACTGCACTCTAACCACTGCACCACCACAGCTAACAAGCAATTAACAACTGTGTTACTAACTTCACAACTGCAGTGATTCATTTAACAACCATGGCAAGAAAGATCATCAAATGGGGACAAAATTCATTTAACTGTCTCGCTTAGCGACAGAAATGTTGGGGCTCAATTTTAGGCGTAAACTGAAGAGTACCTGCATTTGAGCGGGATGACTGTATAAAATGAATGAATGAATGAATGAATGAGCTAAAATGAGGTTGATGCTTTCATGAATCATAGGAAAGTGCTGTGGTTAGACAAATTCAAAATGTTTTGTCTGCATCATTTCTGAAGTGTGCACAGCAATAGAAGAAAAGGCTTTGCTGATGTCAGTAGGAGTTATTCCCTAAAATCATCATCACCTTTTAACGACCACATAATCCCTTGCAGGGTGGAGTCTGGATAACTGAATGGAGCTAGTAGAGTGTTTAATAGCCGGATGCCTTTCCTGTCACCAGTGCGTGAGTTTTGTTCAGCAGATATATTTTCATTGTGCCCCAGAGAGAGAAATGTCTGCCTCTAACTAGGATCGAACTCCCAGCCTCCTGATTGTGGGGCAAGAGCCCCACCTCTAGGCCACCGTACCACTCCCTAAAAGTCATTCCCTTAAATGCTCATAAGGAATGTAAGCTGAAGGATTTTACTATTGATGATGCGAAAGAATTTGGGCCTGTGTATACTGAACCTTGGGATGACCAATACTCCATGATAAATACTGTTTCAGGGCTGATTGCCAGAAACATGGTTAGGCAAGGGCATCCCTTACTGATACCCATTAAAATTTAAAGGTCTTTCAAATCAGGCACAACATGTAGGATGAAACAGAAAGGAAGATCAGGGCTGCCTGTGGAGAGTTTTATGGATCCCCTGCAGAAAAAAAAGGACGCATAAAAATCATTATTCATTTTGGCTGCAGGTGGGGATAGTAGAATTGAAAGGAGTTACATGAAATATTTGCATATTTTGTCAATTTACACATTGTTAGGTAGGTAGAAGTGCTTTGAACAGTAAGTTGGATTCTTATCTTCCTTCCTATGTGTTCCTTAAAGCATTGTTATTATCAGCTTTGCATATGTGAAGTTTAAAGTTGTTGTCTAGAGAGTTATTAATATAACCATCCAGCTGTGAATCGCACTATTTTTTCATTTAAGAAACTTTAAGCATTGCCCAGTTACCTGTCTATCATAGCAACTATTTGAGCAGCCAATATTTTAAAATAAATAGTAGGCTGGTTTTTTTAAAAAAATAGCACAATATATTTGCTGTCTCTGTTTCTCAATAGATATGAAATGTTTTTACAACAATCAATAAAATACCAATTATGCTGCTGTTATAAATTGGGCTTCCACTTCTATAGTTTCACAGGGGATTCTGTGGCTTGGAATTACCATACAAGAACTGAAACCCAGTGTTGAAGATAGTTTCCCAAGTGATACTGGCAGAAGTATTTTTTTTTAATGCAAATCTTTCTGCATCTTTATCATCACCATTGTTTAATGACCCCATAATCCTTTTTTGGGGTGGAGTCTGGGCAACTGAATGGAGCTAGCAGAGTGTTTAATGGCTGGATGCCTTCCCTGTTGCCAAGATGGAGTTTTGTTTTTGTATTCTCATTGTGCCCAGAGAGAAAAATATCTATATCTATATATCTATATCTATCTATATATACATATATTACCCAAATAAAATGCTACTTTATGACTTGCAAAGTACTTTGTGTTACTGTTTAATGCCACCTATAACCTTAATTGCAAATTTTGGTGACAATATAGTTTGTATCCTAAAGTTCAAACTTTGCTTGTCAATAATTCTAAGCTCAATTTTGTATTTGCAGTGTAAATTACTATACTGCTATTGACTTCATGTTGTTCAGTAGTAGTTTTGATATCACTTATAAAAATTTATTTATATACAGAAATCCCTTGTATCTTTTAAGTACACTGAGAGCTTATGCACCGAAGACGAATTCCTTGGCCAATAAAGAATTCTATTTTGATGCATTTTCTGGACAGTCACTCCAGTGCTCAGTAGACAGAAAGAAATGGTATTTCCAACTACTCACTCAAGCATGCTGCAGATGAGTAGGTGTGTTGTTCTTTGGTGCGATGTAGCGCTTAACACTGAACAGCAGATCAGGCCTACCTGCTATCTCATTTTATTCTTTACTTTTCTTATTTTCAGCAAGATTACTTCTTTGCCGGCCTTCTCTAGACCTTTCTGCTAGACTGCTCCGATGGGTGTCTGTTTTCAACCTAGGTCAGGCTGTAGTACAGATGATTTTCTTAACCTTCTAATATAAACTTGTGGAAGCAAAACAGAAGTGGTATTCAGCAGGTTCTGACCATTTCTGGAGAACCGGTAGCGGAAATTTTGAGTAGTTCGGAGAACCGGCAAATACCACCTCTGACTGGCCCCGCCCCCATCTATTCTCTGCCTCCCGAGTCCCAGCTGATCAGCCGGGTCTTCTTTTGTTGCCCTGCACAGGAGAACAGAGCTGGTAAGCAGGTTAATGGGTTGGGGAGGGAATGGAGATTTTACAGTATCCTTCCCCTGCCATGCCCACCAAGCCATGCTCACAGAACCGGTAGTAAAAATTTTTGAATCCCATCACTGAAACAAGAGATAGAGAAAATAGAATCTCCTTTTGAAATTTATTCCAGTTTTGGTGATTTTCATACATGCAAGGAAAAGCCCACATTTAGTTTATTCTCTTACTTGCCACAGAAAGTTGGAATTCTTTTTAATAATTGTATCAAAATGGCCCCATTTTGGAAAAGCAAGTGCAATTCCTGTTAACTTTATATAGGTAACCCTTGACTTACGACCCCAACTGAACCCAAATTTTCTGTTGCTAACCGAGACAGCTAAGTGAGTTTTTTCCCCCATTTTACGACGTTTCTTGCCACAGTTGTTAAGTCAATCACTGCAGTTATTAAGTTAGTGACATGGTTGTTAAGTGAATCTGGCTTCCCCATTGCTGCTGCTTGTCAGAAGGTTGCAAGAGGGGATCACAAGACCCTGGGACACTGCAACCGTCATAAATATGAGTCAGTTGCCAAGCATCTAGATCAGGGGTGTCCAACCCTGGCTGAGGAATTCTGGGAGTTGAAGTCCACAGGTCTTAAAGTTGCCAAGATTGGACACCCCTGATCTAGATGCTGATCAGGTGGCCATGGGGATCCTGCAATGGTTGTAAGTGTGAAAAATGGTCGTAACTCACTTTTTTCAGTGCCGTTGTAACTTTGAATGGTCACTAAATGAATGGTTGTAAGTCAAGGACAACCTGTACCCTCTCTGCTGTGGTCCATTTTGTCAGAGTATATTGATAAACTGGAATAGAGCATGGTAACAAGGTCAGCAAATTAATAGGCATAGCAACTAAATCAGCCAATGAGGACTGATTGGAAACTGAAACTAGAAATAGCCTAAGCGTGGCTCTATATTAAGCTCTGCAACTCTGCAGCTATGTTGAGCTCTGAGTCTGTCTATTGAAAATGAAACTGCTTCTCTCCTCTGCTGTGTGTTGTTGGCCTGCTGGACTAAAGTGTCTGTTTTTGAGCTCCTGAGTTGCTGTTCTGCTCTGAACTGGAGCTGTAACATGTCTGCTTCTGTTTGTGTTCGCTTGTAACCTTTCCATGTTGGAAGAAACTACTGGTATTGTACATTTACTTATTTTATATAAAATGAAGTTAAATGAAGCCTCGGTCATCTGTGTTTACTTTTCTGGCACTGAATTCACACTGCAATACTCTGAACACATTTCACATGAAGTTGGGAGAGGGAGATCTATGATCTGGGGCCGAACAGGTATCCAAAAGCACTGAGCCACCGTGGCACCGTGGTTAGAGTGCAGTACTGCAGGCTACTTCTGCTGATCACCGGCTGCCAGATCGAATCTCACCACCAAGCTGAAGATTGACTCAGCCTTCCATTCTTCTGAGATGGGTAAAATGAGGACCCAGATTGTTGGGGGCAATAGGTTGACTCTGTAAACCGCTTAGAGAGGGCTGTGAAGCACTGTGAAGTGCTATATAAGTGCTAAATGATATTGCTATTGGCCAGTAATGAGGGATATTAGAAAATATAAGTCAACCAAATCTAGAGGATAACATGGTCACTACCTAAAATGAAACATTGAAAGATATTGCTACGTTTTGCCTTTTTTCACCTTCATTCCTGTAGATGACTTTAACACAATTTCCACCGACTGAATCTTGAGACTGGGTTTCAATATCACAATAATTAATTCCCTGTGTTATAAGAAAGTCTGTTCAGGAAAGGGTTGTGTTTTTTTTTTTCCTGATGAAGATGGAAAATTATATGGGAATTTCAGGTTGATAAAATAGCTTCTGGTCCAATGTCCTTTGCAGCATTCTTATTTCAGCCAGACAATAAATCAACTGTCTTTCCAAAATTTATATTGTCATAGCCCTGGGGAAGAGTTGCAAAATGTTAATAAAACAGGCTGTCTTGAATACTGGGGATAATACCCACAAGTTTGATGGTTGCGTAAACTATTTAAAAACAACCTTGGAAATATTTAATTGTTTTGTCATTGAACATCTTGCATTAATGAAGCCTTCTGTATGGGAATCCTTGACCCGCTGTGATGATTGCTTTGATCTCTTCAGGACTCTGCAGTGTTGTCAGAGTCAGGCTTAGGAAAAGTCCTTGAAAATGCTTTTATGCTGCTAGGAGTTCACATCTAATGTGATTTTTAAAAGCCATTGGAGGCCATTTGTTGGGCTATCACTTCCCTACATTGTCTACATTAAAATCCTCATGACAGGTAGCAGTACAAATAGCCAGCATTGGCTGTCATATAACCAATTATCTTTGGTCAGAAGTAAGAAAAAGATTGATAGAACTCTATTTCTAAATATTCTGGTAATTTTCAGTAAATAAGTATTTCTGAAATGTTAGCAATAACTAGACATTCCAGGGGTCCTCCTTCCTTCCATTTATAATGTAGACTAGCGTGGTTTCCCTTCCCTTCACAATTCTCAGCAGAGGTCCCAAACAGCCGCCTCCTCCTCCTCCTCCCCACAGAACTGCCTGCCACTTTGCTGAGCAGAGAGGGACCATGAGGAAAATTTCCATTCTGGTGTGTCCCCCTCATCCTCCAGGTTGACTCAGCCTTCCATCCTTCCAAGGTGGGTAAAATGAGGACCTTGATTGTTAGAGGCAATAGGCTGACTCTGTAAACCACTTAGAGGGGCTGTAAAGCACTATGAAGCATATATAAGTCTAAGTGCTATTGCTATTGCTAATTTGTGGGTAAACTAGATAAAATAAAATACATATATGGTAAATGCAAAGAATCGGCATGCAGATAAACACATCATCTTTACATGTTACCTCAGTCTGTTTGATATAACAGGTTTTTACTTGAACTGCCTTAACTATAAACTTAGCAGTTCTGCTCACAATGTATACTTTAGAGCCCAGGAGGAAATAGGACAATCTGTGATTCAGATCCCAGTGGGCTATTCTTTCAAGCAGGGATTTTAATTATCTAAGCCTAAAAGAGGCATACAACTAACAATCAAACAAAACATGAGCAACATTTTCAGTAACAGGCACCACATATACACAACCTCTCATGCTATGGCAGATGACATTTGGTCACATTTAGCCATGGCATCACAACTCAAACCTTTCTGTACAATAGGCCCTTCTTGAGAATTGTGTCAAACTAATTGACAAGTATTTTTCAAATTGGAAATGAGTCTTGTTCTTAGCCATACAATTTGAAAGTATAATCGCCTGTTCCTAAAAAAAAATAGTGTGAGAAAAGGAAAACTGGGCTTTGAATCTGCCAAAATTATATAGGTCTCAGGAGGATAGCAGCCCACCCCCCCACAAAAGTTACATGAACCAAAGTTTTCAATAGAAATATTTCAAAGTGTATCAGAACTATTTGTAATCCTGCTGAGCTGTTGCTGTGAAATGTGATTTTGCAAAGTACGTAGTTTTGAAAACCATGAGAAATAAGGAACTGAAAATAGCCAATGGATAGAGGCTTGAGATGTACATGGGTATATGTGGAGACTGTCTGTCATTATGAAAGAACAAGGAAGTCGCTTCAGTAAAATTCCATTTACTGAGGGGCTGTCAGGAGAAAGGTATAAAAGAAAGAGATAGGTCTCAGATCAGGGCTACTGGCCATAGCTACTCCTTGCTGGACTCAGTTATGTCAGTGGACCTCATTGCAATGGGTTATTGATATAAGCTGTGTTATGATGGATGTTCATGTTCCAAACTGCTCGTGAAATAAACCTCTAATCTTAATGTAAGAATTATCAGTTATGGTTTGTCTGTGTTCCTCTTTATTGGGATATTTTTATGACAATGTACAAATGACCAACTCTTGGTTGTGGATATGACTTAACTGGGCTTGTGAAAACCTAGTCCTAACATGGATTTGGAAACACTTTAGAAACACTTAGAGTACTGCATCCAGTTTTGGTCATCACACTATAAAAAAGATGTTGAGACTCTAGAAAAAGTGCAGAGAAGAGCAACTAAGATGATTAGGGAACTGGACACTAAAACACATGAAGAACAGGTACAGGAATTGGGCATGGCTAGAGAAGGACCAGAGGAGACATGATAGTGGTCTTCCAATATTTGAGGGCTGCCACCGAGAGGAAGGGGTTAAGCTAAGCTTTTCTAAAGCACGTGTAGGCCAGACAAGGAATAATGGATGGAAACTGAACAAGGAGAGATTCAACCTGGAAATAAGGAGAAACTTTCTGACAGTGAGAACAATCAACCAATGGAACAGCTTGCCCTCGGAAGTTGTGGGAGCGTCATCACTCAAGACTTTCAAGAAGAGAGTGGACTGCCATTTGTCAGAAATGGTGTAGGGTCTCCCGCTTGGGCGGGGCGTTGGACTAGATGACCTACAAGGTCCCTTCCAACTCTTATTATCTGTTATCTGTTAAAACAGCTTTCAGTGTTTGATTGAATAACATTAATTGTTGACATTAATGCTTCAGTCCAGAACATTTCAGAGCAGTATGCGCTGCATCTAAATAAAGAGTTATAGGATCAAAGAGTAAGCAGACAAGAGGCTAATTGCACTGTGAGACAAATGGCGTGGCCATTCCTGTTAAAATCCTGTCAAAAATCTGAAACAGCACTCAACTCTACGCTTTCCCATAACTCTGACAGCTTCTTTCAGTAATGAGCTAATATTGTAAAATGTAAATATATTAAGTGGCCTTATGTTGAGCCCGCCCATTGATTTCTCTTATGACCAATAGCACCTGGTGATGTATGATAAATGCTTCAGAGAAAGTCATAGAATGCAATCCACTGGAATGATTCAGGGATCGCATCATTAAGCGTTGATCAAAGCAATCAATCAGTGCGACTCAGCATTTGTCACTGCGTTCTTCAAAATGCACAAAAGGACTGGGGGGGGCAGGGGGAGAATTTAAAACAACCCATCTAACACAAACTAGGTGTATTGGGAAAGTGCTAATAATGGCAACAAGTCTGCATTGTCCAGCATTTCCCTCAACATAATAATATGGAATTGAATAATTCATGATAGGACATGCTGACAAGAACCAGATTTAAATTCCAGAATCCCAAGAGCTGCAGATTTCTAAGATCTCCAGTGGAGAAGTTTTTGTAGCAATGTGAGCTCTGGAGAGAGATATCAAAGGCTAGTTCAGAGGTGTTCTATATACACAGCATGGATTTTGTCTGTGAAATTATTAATCCTTCCTGGCTTGGTTTTATTTTTGTTCAACCTGCATCTTCTCCAAACCTTAAAATATTTAAAATATTTAATATGATACATGTTAGTATTTATATATGTATGTATTAGATTTTTTAATCCCATCTTTATTACTTTATAAGTAACTCAAGGTGACGTATACACATAATATTCTTATTTTGATTATTTTATTATTCCTCATATTTTCCCCACAATAACAACCCTGTGACTTGGGTTGAGCTGAGAGAAGCGATAGACCTAAAGTCACCCAGTTGACTTTCATGGCTAAGGCAGGACTAGGACTCACAGCCTCCTGGTTTCTAGACCAGCACCTTAGTTACTACACCAAACTGGCTCCCATAATATACATAAAGTGCTCAACAGACCAATTTATAATTTTGTTAAACCAAAAGATACTATTTTCAGATATCTCTCATATTTGGTGACAGAAATTCAGTTCCAAAAAGCAGAAAAATAATTTAATGTACTTTATCTATTAAAAAATGCAGAACTAGGGGAAAAATAGAAAATATTTGGTCTGTGCTTTTCTGCATGATGGCTAGAACTAAAGATCCAGAAGTTGGAATTCCTCTATTTGTCAGAGAATATTACTTTACACACATAATGAGATAGACATCTCTTATTTTTACTTACAACAGTAATTGGCTCATTGGCATTGCTGATAAACCACAACTATCGATCCAAAAAGTTAAGATCAAAGGAATTTAAATTATACTGTGTACATGCGATGTATCAGTTACAGTACATTGACAATCTAAAATGTTATATAGAAGCGTTATAAGGATTTGACCATGAAACAGAGACAAATAATCTATGCATCTATTCATAAATAAAACATAATCTGAATGATTGTAAATTACATGCAAGTAATAGACTCTATCTATCTATCTATCTATCTATCTATCTATCTATCTATCTGCTATCTTTCTTATTTTATCTTTCTATCTTATCCATCCATCCATCCATCTTATTTGTAAAGTTACCCATTCAAAATGAAAGTGGCTCATTATTTAGAGATAACTGAACTCAGATTTAACAGATAATCAGAGTTGGAAGGGACCTTGTAGGTCATCTAGTCCAACACCCCGCCCAAGCGGGAGACCCTACACCATTTCTGACAAATGGCAGTCCACTCTCTTCTTGAAAGTCTCAAGTGATGGCTCTCCCACAACTTCCGAGGGCAAGCTGTTCCATTGGTTGATTGTTCTCACTGTCAGAAAGTTTCTCCTTATTTCCAGGTTAAATCTCTCCTTGTTCAGTTTCCATCCATTATTCCTTGTCTGACCTTTGGGTGCTTTAGAAAATAGCTTAAACCCATCCTCTCTGTGGCAGCCCCTCAAATATTGGAAGACCACTATCATGTCTCCCCTGGTCCTTCTCTTCACTAGACTAGCCAAGCCCAGTTCCTGCAACCGTTCATTGTATGTTTTTGCCTCCAGTCCCCTAATTATCCTGGTTGCTCTTCTCTGTACTTTTTCTAGAGTCTCAACATCTTTTTTATAATGTGGTGAACAAAACTGGATGCAGTACTCTAGGTGTGGTCTTACTCATAAGAGGATGAAACTAAAAACAGATGATCATAAACCTTTTGACAATTTTGGATGTTAGCCCTTTTTATATTTCTGCATGGCTTAATAAGTAGGAGAAAATAACTACAGTTCAGTCACATTAAATCCTGACAACACTTTGAACATCTGGATCAACTTTTGGCAGTGGCTGCTGCAGCTGCCATTGAGAGTTAAGGATCGATTTACAGAGTTGAGGGCTGGCCTGACAATAATAGAACTTTTTTGGAGTTGCATAAATAATCTTAACAGGCATAGGTATTTTATAGAATTGTTTCCTATTTTCAAGGATTTCTGGGGATTTAACTCTTTTGAGGATACATATGACATTTCAAAGAGAATTATAAGTACTTTGCCAATCATAAATCCCTGATTTTTGTTTTTTTCCAGTGAAGCAAAGTCTAATCAATATCCTTTCCAAGGCCTGAACAAATGTCCCATTTGGAACCCAAAACTCTGAAGAAGACGACTTATGCTGGGACATAAAATGAAGAAACATTATTTCAGTTTTATATACATGGCTAAAAGCTCTAAAACGTTAAATAAATGCTCACAGTTTCCTGCCTGGATGAATCTACCATTGGGTGTAAATATTCAGTGGGTTTAAATATTAAGTTCACCTAGAAACTTACGAATGTTATTAGAGAAAACCCATACTCAGTTCTTGTCCACCTATACTCAAAGTTGCCAAGGAGGTATGTCTGTAAGCCAGTGATAATCTCAGATGATTACAGAAGAGGATCCTTTTATAAGAATCTTTTTATGAGAGTTCTTGGTTTGATTTGGAAAGAAAACCTGCCTACTTGCATTAAAATGATCTCACATTCCTCCTTTTTTTTTACACTGAATTAAAGAGATTCAACTAAATATCTTCTCAAAAGTGGAGAACAAATGAGTTTCTTATGAAACCTTTCTAAAACTGAAACAAAGAAAGATGGTGAGTCATTCAAAGGAAGCATATAGCAAACATTTTGCTGTTCCCTAACTTTGCCTATCTTTCTCTCTCTCTCTTTCTCTCTCAATGGCATCACATGATGCCTAATGGAAGAATACTTTATTGAATAAGATATCTTTTGAACAAGCAGGGCTTGGATGCTTGGCTAACTTCTCTCAGCCTTTTTACTTAATGCATATAATGATTCAGTTATAAACAGAAAACAGGTCTAAAGAGAAGAGTCTGAAAGAACCAAGTCTCATGAAAAAAAGACTCAGAAAGGGTCATTTGCTCTTCGCAACTGTATTCCTTCATCAACCTGACCAAGGAGGTGAATTACTGAAGTGAATAATAACAATAAGTAATTTGCAAGGAAAGGTTAACATTCCTCCCACTTAATTTTTTTAAATTTAAATAAAGCAATGTAGCATTCAACTGTATAGCATAACTACAGTTGTAAAGTTCCAGTTTGCATGACCTGCTTGTCTGTAGCAAGCTATGACATATTCCTATCTCATAAGGACAACCCAGGGCAAGAGTAAACAGATTGCAGTCCTCCATCTGTCTATAGAGATTTTCAATCATCCAAGTCATGGTTGTCCCAAAGGTGCTTTTTCAAGCAGCAGTTGGACTTTCTGGTTTTTGTTTGAAGATGTTTCACTTTTCATCCTGAAATTTCTTCAAAGAAAAACCAGAAAGTCCAGTTGCCTCTTGAAAAAGCACCTTTGTACCTCCATCTGTGGCTCAGTTCAACTCTTAGCAGTTCTCACCTGCAATTTATATAATTTCTAGCAGAATCTGCTAGAAATTATATCTCAGCACTATCTGGAGAACAACAGACTGATATAAGGATTGTGATACCTTCAGAGCAAGGTGTTAGGAACAGGCAGGAGGCAAGTAATGATCTATTCAGTTCTCTAGTTCTGTGTTTTTCCACCTTAGAAACTTTTAAGATGTGTAGACTTCAACTCCTAGAATTCCCTGGTCTACATATCTTAAAGTTTTGGAGGTTGCAAAATACTGATCAAGGTCAATCGCTTAACAATAAAACAATGTGAGGATTTTTCTCCTGCCCCAATTTATATTTTAATATTAAAATAAAGGAGTGGTATGAAAGGATCTCACCTTTTTTTATTTTTGCTCTTCAGAACAAGAATTATTTGGTTTTACCATATCAAGGGGAATATTAGACTCTGTTTGATAGATCTTGGGGTTTGGGGGGAAAAAACCGACAAACTGTGCAAACTTGGAAACTGTTCTTCAAAAACAACAATTAACCTGACCATACACATCACACACTAAAATAATAATTTAAGGATTCAGGGGTTCCCATTTTTAAAAAGTTGAACAACTGGGGACTGGAGACAGGTTTTAGATATTATAGTTGAAAACAGGGCCATGTACAAAGTTATTTTTCCAGTGAAACTCCACTTGTCTCCTAAATTTTTCATTATCCAAAACTGTTTCTATTTTCTTATTCTAGGTGTTTCGCTATTACTGTTACTAATGTTATTACCTATCCTTACTCTTCTAGATCATCACCAACCAATACAGACTTTGGGACAGGGATGTCCAACCTAGACAACTTTAAGATTTGTAGACTTCATCTCCCAGAGTTCCCCAGCCAATGGTTGGTTGGGGAATTCTGGGAGTTGAAGTCCACAGGTTTGAAAGTTGCTGCTTTAGGGGCAATCCAGGGGAAAAATGGTTGCCAACATGGATGTATATTAGTAGAAATGATGAGATGAAAGACTTGCTCTTTTTGAAAGGTGAGTAGTGTGCTAAAAATAACAGCTGTATCTTTAAAGAATTTCCATTCAGTGTGATTGGGGGTAGGTGGGAAGGTTTTGATGACATTCCCATAGGTAGGAAATTCTCAAGTGTATATCACTATTTCTCATACAGGCTACAACTTCACTAGGCTTCTAGACTTAAGTTCCATCCAAGACAGATATTCATAATGATTTGGAGGCTTTTTTCAAAGCAGGATGCTCAAGGGACCCACTGTCCCTCCCATCACCTCACAGCAATCCAGTTAGCTTTAAAAGTACCATCAAAAGAAATTCTTGGACCCTTTGAGAACGAAGGAGAAAACCCAAAATCTCTTTTGTGAGAGAAGATGGGGGAAAAAACTCTTAAAACACTTCATTAGGGTTCAAAAGACTCCTGGATTAACCAATATTTTAGTGGTACCACAGGCATCATTAAGATAAAGGCTCATTTGGGATCTTGCAGGTCGACCCTATATTACCTTACCCTGGAAAAACTTTCTGTACTGATTCAGAAGGGTTTAAGAGCAGCTGTGAAGTTGAAAAGAGGAGCAGTTAAGAGAATTAATCATTGGGTACAAAGTGGTTTGAGCTGGCTTTTGTTTGGTGTGCAAATAAGGGCCAGTTGGAGGCATTGGGCTGCTGATAATACTAATTTATAGTAAGGCCATCATAATAATCCTGTTAATTCAGGATCTGTTTCTGCCATGTACTTGCTTCACTAAAGTATGGCAGACAATGGTGGCTAGGATTGATGATAAAGATAGCTCAAAGAAGCTGAGCTTCCCCTTTCATTCATTTTCTATGCACAATGTCACCTTTTGGGACTGATGGTGCTGTTGGAAGAAATATCCATCTGCTTCAGTTCCAAGCCAGGAGAAAGACACTGGAAACATGGAGGCTGGTTGGAAAGATGGTTTAATGAAGCAGAACCATAAAACACATGATCCTGATGCAGCTGTCCACATGGGGTTTTGAGAGAGAGAGAGAGGTATTTATACCCTCTCTTGGGCTTTGCCCTTGAACTTCCTGTTCCTGTGCAAGAACGTGTATTCTATTGGCTGCTGTAGGGGTCACAGCTAACTTTGTAGGCTGTCTGAGTCCCAGGCTTGGTTCAAGCTTGCTGGGTGGTGCAACGTCCCCAGTGATTGTGCCATGTGGTGAGCTCTGTTGCTAGATGGGGTCATGTCTTAATTCCATCAACCTGGAACTGGAGGTCTTTTGTTTTGTAGATAGGCTGGCTCAGTCTTTCTTAATGGGCACAAAATATCTGCTGGGGGCAGGGAGCTGCTTTTTGTCTTTAAAACATGTTTCTTCTTTTATCATCCAAGGAAATGTAATATTCTGCCTTTTTAACATTTCTCAAAATATTTCATTCTTCTAGGAGAAGGCTGGGTGCTAACTTTCTACAGTGCCAACAGGATCTGTTAGCTGGTTTTGCAGGCTAGAAGACTGCATCCAATCTGAGCACCTGGCTTCAATAAGCGATCACCCTTGTTTTAAGAACACTTCTAAAAAAAAACCAATAAAAGTATAAAACAAAAGCTGCCTCCATCACCCCCGTCTATTGACTCTAATAAACAGCATTTACTGGAATTGTCCTGCACACAGCAAAGCAGATTTGAATTGATTTTTATTTAATTTATTCATTGGATGTTTACATCACTGTAAAATATCAAGGCATCATCGATAAGTAAGGAGATTTGTGCAGTTGTGGAGAGTGAAGGAATGCCTAATAGACCATGGGAACATCCAGAAAGTCCGGGGAAGAAACAGAGCTGGTTCAAAAGAGATTCTTCAGTCTTGATAAGAGAAGAAGAGTGAGAAAGAGAATCAGAGTAACTCTGCATTCATTATATTAAGTTTAAATATTGTTAGAACATTACAGGTAGTCCTTGATTTATGATCACTATTGAGACTGGAACATCCATTGCTAAGTGAGGCAGTTGTTAAGCAAGTTGCATCTGATCTTACCACCTTTTTGCTATAGTTGTTAAAGCGAATCACCACAATGATTAAATTAACTGGGTTACTGTTAAGCAAATTTGGCTTCCCTCTGTGATTTTGCTTGCCAGATGCCAGCTGAGTCTCTGGGATGATCTGTCCCCGGTTTGGCCTTTTAGATCAAGGGTCTTCAAACTTAGCAAGTTTAAGACTTGTGAACTTCAACTCCCAGAATTCCTGAGCTAACATGATTGGAGGAGGGATTCTGGGAGTTGAAGTCCACAAGTCTTAAAGCTGTCAGGTTTGAAGACCCCTGCTTTAGATCTTCCATCAGTGTATTCATCACCACCTTAATCAAGTGAATCCATCCTTTGTTAATCATCCCTTCTCTCTTTCTCCTTTCCCAGCATTATGGATTTCTCAAGCGGGGTTTTTCATAATATGTAGACCTAATGTGGTGGGGTCTTGGTGCTCTCTGAGCTTGGATGTTTTCTTGAAGATGTTTCATTACCCAACTAGGTAACACCATCCATTGAATAGTACCCGAGTTGGGTAATGGAATGTCTCTGTAAGCTCAGAAACCACTATGGATCACAAAGTTCTACCCTGAGCTGGAAATATTTTCTTCTATTGAGACATAATAGTAATTAAGAGAACTCTCTTGTCTCCTCAGAACTTTTTTCTCCTAGTATTCTGTTGTTCTGTGGAGTCATTTCATGTAAGTATAGATCAGGGGTGTCAAACTCAAGGCTTAGATCTGGCCTGCAGGGCCACCCTGGAAACAATGAAGGACCAGTCCATGGTCCCTCTGCCAGCAAAAATGGAGCTCGGGAGCCCGTTTTTGCTGACAGAGCACTCGGGCCACCACAGGCACCCGCAATGTGAGTGACATCAAGCTGGCCACACTCACCCTGGCCACACTTACCTCAGCCCCCTGAAGTCAAACACAGCCCTGATGTGGTCCTCAATGAAATCTCGTCTGACACCCCTGGTATAGATGTATGTCAAATCTATATCAAGTGGCAATAATCTTTACATTTCAGAACTATAATGAATGGACCTGTTGGCTATACAGTACCAGCCTCATCCTCTAACACAGTGGCCCCCAACCTTTTTCGAACCAGGGACTGGTTTCACAATTATTTATTCTTCCACGGACCGGTACCTGAGTAACGTAAGACTCCACCGCCATCGGGACGGCTCTTCGTTCGAAGCCGCCCCTCCCTTCGACGAAACTAAGGCACGAGCGCCCAAACGCCGCTTTCCAACTGAAAAACCGGAAGCACTTTCCAACCAAAAACCCGAAAGCAACCGAAAACCCGGAAGTGCTGTCAAAACAAGATGGCGGCGCCCAAGCTTTGCGGCCCAGTAAAAAATGATCCACATGGTTGGGGACCCCTGCTTTAACAGGTCTTATGGATGGACAAATATACAATACTGGCTATACAATTCTGTACATTGAGATGATTTCCTGCTCAATGCAAATCACAGAATTTCAAGAGAAGCTGCCATCTGGACAAGTTTGTAACTCAGAAAAAGCCAAGGTTTTTTGATAGAATTCTCTCTGGACCTGCTACGTACAAGCTGAACACTCTATATAGCTCATTACTGAATTGCTAATTCTCAGCAGGTGTGATAACCTCCAGAGTGTGTCTTCACTAGATTATAGCTGACAGGCTATGGCATGACAAAGCAGATGCTCCAACAGAGAATATCAATCTCAATTAGGAAAAAAAGTTGAAGAAGTTCTCCACTTTAGTAATTTTTCATACTTTGTATCAGAATCCAATCTCCTTCTCCAAAGTTTTTAGCCGACAATAGAGTGAGGAAGCTGAGAAAAACTGCATTCAATAGTAAAAAAGCTTTGTTACTGGACTTGCTCTACTCTTCATTCGCTATGAAGTATTGCTTAAAAATGAATTCAACGTATGGATGATGATGAAGTGAATATTTCAATCTCTGCAGTTTTTAGAGGATCTTGTAAGTCGGGCAATAGAGAGGGAACCAATGCCTTATAATCAAATGCATAGATGTAATGACATCATGCTGCGATCTACGGACATGCAAAGCAACGACTTGAGTTGAGTCTTTTCACTTTGATTCAAAATGATTCAGGTGGATTTTTTGTATGCAAGGCGCTACATCTTAGTGAATGGAATCCTCAAATTGATTAAAGGATTCAAACTGCAAATTCAGATCAACTTGACTCCTGAAATTGAATTGCAAATTTCAATTGCACCAATTCCAGAGAATGAATGGCAAGTTAAATAGGATCTGTTGGACCAATTGGATGGTGATTGATACCACCACTAATTTGCTCCATCTAGCTTTCCCTGGCAATTGTTATGCGGAAGCATTTCAAATAAATTGGCATTTTTGAAATTTTCTATCCTCGATTTGGTGTTATTTCTGCACTGCCCTGATTATTACAGGGGAAGTTTAGGGAAACATTTTATCAATAAGTAAAAAAGCCTTGAGAGGCTTCTGTGACCAATACTTTATTCATTAACTATTTCAAAAACATTACAGATTTTGAGAATGGTGTTAAGAAGCTGTAAAGAAGCTTAAGAAGAAGAAATGCAATGATAAAAAAGGAGATGGCCCAGGGAAAACAACATCAGTGTTGGCAGATCCAATTCTTGGATATTTTTCAGTAAAATTAGCATTGGTCATTAATGTCTGTGGAGATTCTCAATCATCCAGCTGAAGAAACTTCTTGGATGAGAAGCAAACTGTTTTCAAAGAAAAACAAACTCCAGTTGTCTTTTGAAAAATAACCTTTGAGACATTGATCATTAATGTTGTCATCAAACTTCAGAAGCCAATGGGTTTCCCAAATAATATTAAATAGATTGCTTAATCGGCAAATTCTGGATTTCACATCTTCTTAATATGTTATTTTTCAAGATCTTTTCTTAATCTTGTATTTGAGAATAAGCAGAATGTATTGGTTCTCAATTTAAGACTATTTGACCTGTATATACTCCAATTTCAGGTGCCAATTAAATTCTGGCAGTGTTTGTAGAATAGACAGGTTGAACCTCTAGTGTTCCCTCTTCTTTCAAGGTAATATAAAACCCATAATGGGCTAGTTTACAAATGTTCTCCCATTAAGTCCTATGAAGAGGAAAAGGTGCAGGATAACAGTAACTGATAATTAGTTTTCATTGTTATTAAAAGTGGCTGTTGATCCTCAGCTGTATGAAGATTATTCCAAATATTATCAAATTGATGTCCACTTATAGTCATTCAATCACTTACACCCTCTTTCTATCTTCCTTGCAACCAACTTAGTCCAACAACTAAATAGGAGCATCTGAAATTTCTTGGCACATAGCCACCTCTATCTCCAGGCTATAACACAGTCCTTTCAACAGTTCCAAGAAGGCCCCACACCCATTTGCATGACTCGGGTGACTCTGACACAGATATACCTCCAGGTGGCCTCAATTACTCTCTAAAAGAATGCGAATGACCAGCTGTCTGCAAGGAATATAAATCTTTCCATTCTCCACCATCCAGTCAGAGCTTGAAGAAGCCACTTGGATGAGAAGTGAAATGTCTTCAAAGAAAAACCAGAAAGTCCAGTTGCCTCTTGAAAAAACACCTTCGAAATAGCCATGACCTGGATGACTGAGAAACTCCATAGATATTATTTGTGTCCCTCAAATTAAACAGCCACATTTCCTGAACATTATTTTCTTACAGCAGAGGTGTCTAGCTATTTGGCTATTTTTTTTTAGAGATTACAGCATTTTTAAATTTACCAGTTTGCTCTAGAGTCTTGCCCTTGCTGTCTTCATCCCCTTAGTTCATGCCTGGGTCATCATGTCTCCCCTATGATAGAAAATGTCTAACTGTCTTCTGGTACTTGAGGGACAGTCACAGAGATGAGGAGATTGGCTTATTCTCCAAAACACCAGAAGGTAGGACAAGAAGTAATGAATGAAAGCTTGTTAAAGAGAAATCCAACCTAGAAATAAGGAGAAATTTTCTGATAGTGAGAACAATTAGTCAAAGGAACAGCTTGTCTTCCTGAGTTATAGGCGCTCCATCACTGGAGGTTTTCAAAAGTAGACTGGACAACTATTTGATTAGGATGATATAAGGTCTCCTGCCTTGAGCAGGAAGTTGGATTAGAAGATTTCTGAGATTCCTTCCAGCCCTTTGATTCTATGTTCTAAAGATGATAGATGTTGATCTAATATAGTTTTCAACAATGGGCTACCTCTAGTTCCATTATTAGCTGATATCTCCAATTCTATGCAAGGATCTCAGTAACAATATTTAAGTTTACTGCTGTGTATGCATTTTCTAAAGAACTCCCATGATAATATATCAAGAGATGATCATCCAGAGAAAATAAATATTTAAGCAAACATGTAGAACCATCCTTCTTTTTGTTTCCTTTGCTGCTAGAATGAAAAAAAAAATGTGCAGTAAAGAAAATCCCTGAAATAATTGCCAGTGAAATAATTTTCTGGAAATCTAATAAAACTTGTCAGTAACATTATTCCAGATTATTTTTTTCCTGTCATTTCCATTTAAGCTATTAAGTGGCATTTAAATTTCTTTCAGACTCAATATTTGCAAACAAGTAAGCATCCATGGAAGAGTTGCACTGAACTGAACTGAAAATCATTTAGTTGAACAAAGGAGCAATGCCAAGGATACTGATGGGACTACTGTGGAATAAGTACAGCACAGATCTCTGGTTTTGGATGTTTCTAAAGAAATACCATGTGTCTGCTCTGTAGATGTTCACTGAATAATTGAAAGGAACTGCACTAGAATTTGGACTTGCATAGCAACTCACATGAATTCTCCAATTAAATATTTCTGGGATGCCAACTTAAAACGCAGTTTGGAAAGACCACAGGATGCCCTTTAACTAATTTACTGTCAATTAAATTTATTTGTGGCACAACTTATACTTTCTCTTCTTAAACTCTATCGCAGTCAATTGGACACACTGTATGTAGGTTAGTGTCTCCATCTTTATGGTACAACTTCATATATATATATATATGAATCTAAATCCAGGCTGACACCTAGGAAAAGCAAATATATATATTTGCTTTTCCTAGGTGTCAGCCTGGATTTAGAAATCAGATGGTATTGTCAATTCATAATAAGTTTATGAAGTAAAATGGGTGTTCTTGTCTGACAGTACAAATTACAAGATCAACTTTTTATTATTTATTAATTCAGTTGTTCAGTTTATATTCTTACCTTTTTTTTCCCCAGGACCTCCAAGCAAACATACATGGCACTATTTTTCCATTCCCCCTCCATCTTTTGTCCAAAGTCAGTATTGTATGAAGTAAATTAGACTGACAGATGAGAACTGCCGCATAGTCACCCAGTGGGCTGTTGTCGGTCTGTTGGAATTTTGAATGGTTGCTAAACAACCAGTCATCACTCAAGGACTCATTATACAGATTTGGGTGAGAGTCTTTCATCATTCCATTTCATGTGCTGGCATCAGAATCTGGGCTTCTGGACAACTTTTTGAATCAATCTAATCTTAGGTCAGGTATGTCAGATGACAAGCCTCCAGCACTCCTGGAGAACATCTCTTGGAAATTTCTGTGGATGTCCTGAGGTTTATCAAAACACTAGTTGGCATTTTTCAAAGCTATGTTTGGTTGGCATTTCCCGCCTACTTTTTGTTTAATTTAGTTTGGTTTGGTTCAGTTCTATGAATACAATCCATACATAGAAGACTGCAAGATTTAGTGGTTGGGCATCAGTTTCGATCTAATTACTAGTTTGCCGAGCGATGGCTTCTCTGAATGTTCTTCATCACGTTGCCACAATAAATAGCAAACAATTTCACAAAAGCAGAAGAGATGAGAATCTAGCAGGCAAGCCGAATTTCCACATTATGCCATTTATTCTCAACAGCACTTTAACAGTAAATAAGCAAGCATTGACCTCATGTGAACCTTATTGAAAAGAATGTAAAAAAGAATGTTTTTCCCTTTCCTTTTTGTACCCCCTTTTCACTTATGTATTACTTTTCTTTAGTTTCTTTACTTTTTTTAAAAAAATGGCTTGCTTTTATTTTCGTAAGATTCTTTAATAAAAACTATATTTATATAAAAATGTGACATTGATGTTGTTTTTACAGAAGTATGTAATTCTCCTTAACATCAACATTTGTTCCTGAAGGTGGAAAATAACCAATCTGACTCCAATTTTTAAAAGGAATTAAGGGGTAACAGAAAAAAATAAAATAAAAGCTAATGAACATAGTAGCTGTTCCAGGGATAATGCCTGAAAGTATTATTGCAAAAGAATGCAGGCCTGACCTTGAAAATGGAAAAGAATGGACAAAATTGTTCAGGGAAGAGATTATTCAGTTCTGAGAAAGAGGAAATTGCAAGAAAGAAGCTCACCATAACCCTGCCTTGATTATACCAAAGTAAGAGTAGAGAGAAATCTATCCTTATTCTACCCTACAACAATAAAGGATCTTCCTGGAATCACTGCCGAGACTGTTTCTTGGCCTTGCCTGGCTGTCAGAAAATAGTGTTTTTTTTAAAGAGAAAATAATGATAGAAAAAAAAAATAAGCAACCACACAGAAGAACGAAATTCTTGTTTTTTTTCACAGAGTTGTCCAATTTCATAAAATGTCATTTGACCTTTCTTTCCTAACCTGTTTATTTATTTATTAATTTATTTGTTACATAAATTTCTTCTTGTTTTGAGAATCATTGGTTCCTTACCAATGTAAGTATTTTATTCTTACTACTCTTTTATTCCATCTCCTCCCCCTCCTTTGGACTTGGAGGGTATTAGCCAGAGGTAGTATTCGGCAGGTTCTGACCAGTTCTGGAGAACCAGTAGCGGAAATTTTGAGTAGTTCGGAGAACCAGCAAATACCACCTCTGACTGGAGATTTTATAGTATCCTTCCCCTGCCACGCCCACCAAGCCACGCCCACAGAACCGGTAGTCAAAAAATTTGAATCCCACCACTGGTATTAGCACATGTTCCTCCTCCCGCTAGAGTTGTGGAAGACTGGAAGGTATTGCATCCTTCCTTTTGTTTCTGTTTCTTCATTGGCAGGGCCTGACAAAGTATTCCCCTTTTCAAACCTCTCTGTGGTGTAACTATTTATGAAGGATTCCACTTAATTCAAGAATGTTTCAATCTCTGAAGTCCTCTAGAATCAGGTTCCAAGAAAGCTCAACAGTTCCAAGAAGGCTCGACACCCATGTGCACAACCCAGGTGACCCTGAGAACACAGATTAAACCTCCAAGTGGCCTCAACAATCCTCTAAAACAGGAGTTCCCAAACTTGGCAAGTTTAAGACTTGTGGACTTCAACTCCCAGAATTCTCCAACAACTTTATTTAGGCAACTAATTTAGTTCTGCTAGTTCTCCACTTCAGGGGTTCAATTTTTGAAATTTCTGATGACATCTCACTTCTAGGCAAAATAAGTTTGCCTAATAAATAAATGAGCAAGCAGAGGGGAAGAAAAGAAGCAATGAAACTGAACAGCATCTTCTTCCTTTCTGGCCCATTACTCTGCTCTAATACCCTGAGTTTCTGATTGATACACCAACAGATGTGGATTAGTGTACATCTCTACAGTGCCCTGACAAAGTTCATCCCACATTTCATCAAATATTTCAGATGAATTAGTCCATTAAGTCATCTTCATTCCAGCAACATCTTAAGGTAACAGGACCGAAGCATTGCTGACACAATCTATGGTTAGTAGAAAACTAAGAACTGTAACATACTTTAATTACATAAATATAGACTCTTCTTCTAAAAATGTGGAGAGTAGAAATTAGCAGATCTTATGTGATGCGCACATAAATCCCCATTCTCCAGAAACTCAAACCTGGATTAAGTAACTAGCTACCAGCAGAAGCTTTTCAGACTTAGTATAACTAGAAATGTAGAGTAGACAAGTCAAATACACACAGAGGTTCTGTGTCCTGCCTATTGTAGAACATAGGAATGTATACAAATATCAGTTCCAAAGTTTAAACGTTCACCAGGTGATCCAGAGTCACTCCATCTTCCTAAATTGAATCTAGGCCCTAGGCCAACTTCAGGACAGCATTACTTGGTTAATTGGTTGTCTGGGTAGAGATATATAACTGGGTATCCTAAGCTTGTGGGAGCCTTAAAGCATTCCACATTGCTGGGATCTAGGGCTTTGCCTCTTTCTCCCCACCAACGCCAACTGGGCTCTGCCACAGAAGAAGGAGAACCACCACAAAACTGTCTTTATTTCCAATTCTCAGAGCCCCTCCATAAGCATGGTATTATTTATGATACCAAACATCACTGATAGATCCAGGATGCCCAGGACAATCATCAGGTCCTCCATAAGGTATCAACAAGCACAATCAACACTGTCTTAGTGTCAGGGTTCTGAGTAAAGCACCCATTGAAAGCAGAACTCCAAGGCAGGTTAGATTCCTCAAAGAACATGTTTATTGGATACATCATATCGGCACAGCTGGTGAAAACCAACTCTAAAAGTTCCCACGGTTTTCACCTAATTAAAGTAGCCAAAGTTCCCCCTCCCAGATATCACTGGTCACATTGTCCAATGAAAGTAGCTGGCAGGCTGCTTGGTCACTCTTCTCGTTCTTCCACAGACACCTGTGACGATGACCTTGGTTCCCACAGGAAAACTTTTTGTTTTGACAGTGTGCCAGTCTTATCTACTTCTCCCCTCTCTGGGTTTGTGGCAACTATGAGGCAGCAAAAGATGTCTTCAGCCAGGTTCACTTCAGAGTTGATATGAGTTGACCTCCAGAAGCATGGTATCATTTATGATACCAAAAATCAGTGATAGATCCAGGATGCCCAGGGCAATAGTATCATCAGGTCCTCCATAGGTTATCAACAAGCACAACCAACACTGTCTTAGTGCTGTAACCCATCCTGAACCCTGGCTGAAATAGCTTGAGATAGTCTTCATCCCTAGCTGTCTGAAGCTAAGGACCTGCCACCTGCTTGGATGGGGAGGTTGGGTACTGGATGAAATGTGCTTACAATCAGGTTCAAGGTTGAAATCCCCTTAAGAAGGAAGTATACCACTTCAAGGCAGGTAGCACCATCCCCTCTCACCACTTATGCTCAGAATTGCTTGCTTCATGGCTCTGTAGTTTTTGAATCACAATTTGTTTTACTCTGTCAATATGAGTTCCATCGTGTGATTCTTTGCCAACAGGATGCCATGCATATGTTGACCTTCCAGAAATAGAAATTGAGATTTGAGATTCTTTGGGATTAGAAAGGGGTGAGAAATTGAATCTTATCAGACTTTTTTAAACAAGGTAGTTTCATACAACACTACCAAATAATAAAGGGAGAATGTAGAACACATGCGCAAACTGATATGAACATTGTCAGAAATATGCAACTCAAGAAAATATTGCCAAGGTGGAGGGAGGTGGAGCTGGTGTCTCAGTGGTACAGCATGCGATCTTGAAGCTCCAAGATCGCTGCTGATATCTCCGTTGCAGGACGGTCCCACCGGACCTAAACCGTCTCGTAGAGATGATGATTGAGGAGGGCATATCCTATCAATCCCAGGGACATTGCAAAGTCCCTGGTTGATCCAGGAAAAGCCCTTTGTTGCTGGCGGCAGAGAGGCAGCCTTCCAAGCTGCTGAAGCTGGGACAGTTCCGGAACGGAAGAGATTGGAAAGAAAGTGTGTCAGTTTGGTGAGATGAACTTTTACTTATTACTTCTTGGAGAGAACACCCTGAAAAAAATTAAAGTGGACTGAAAGTGAAGAGAAAAGAATTTAAGTGGCGTGATTAATTGTCAAAGTGAAAGGTTTTTTTCTTTTTTCCCTTTTTATTGCAACTCTGAATTTGGCAAAGCTGTTTAACTTTAAGCTGGACTGGTACTTTTTAATCTTTTTATTTTTGTTTGTTTTTCCTTCCCTTTTTTAAACAACCCTTTTGAAAATCCCTTTTTGACTAAGATTCTTCTGCTTGACTTAAGATTTATTTTTCTCCTTTTTTTCAGGGAAAAGACTTTACTTTTTTTTTTTTAGTTCCTGATTGGAGATTGAGGAGGGGGAAGTGAGAGTGAAGGAAAATAAGTAACACTGCCGCTTTGTATTGGAAAAGATAGAGACGAGCATGGCAGTTTGTTTATTCGGGTGCTCATTTGTACACATAGCTGGAGTCTGGAGTTGAAGTTGAAAGAAAGAAGATTGAAGTGACCTTGAAAAATTCTGAGCTGATTTATCAAAGAGCCTTGGATATTTGGCGGCAGAGGCTTGTTTTATAATTGCTTTTTAGCTTTTGCCTTCCTTTGCACCCCCCCCCACTAGTGGGACTCTTTTTTTCATCTTGAATTGGATTTTAACTTTTTAAACCAGGAACTAGAATGTAAACCTTTTATTTTGGTTTTCTTTTTGTTTATTAAGAGGAGCATATAGAATATTTTTCTTTTTTTCCTTTTTTACTTTTTACCTCTACCATTGCAACTAATTGGATTAAGGTATACAAGTGCCTGAAGATTTTCTTTTTCCTTTTTTCCTTTGGAGTGACAATTGCTTGCCTTTGTTTTTTTTTGTTTTTTTGTTTTTTCCTCTTTTTTTCTCTTTTTTCTCTCTCTTTCTTTACAGATAAGCATTACAAGATGAGTAGAAAGACAACAGCCCCAGCTTCTTCGATACCAACTCCCTCACCATCTAGAGGACAACGATCTATACAGACAATATTACAACAGGAAAAAGAAAAAGAGAAGGAAGTGACATTACAGATGATTATGCAAGGAATTCAGAAAATTGAGGAAAAAATTGAAAAGACAGATGAAAAAGTGGAAAATATTCAACAGAAGATGAAATATGAAGACATTAAAAAAATTGAAGAAGATATACAAAGAGATAAGAAAATTGGAGATATTGATATTCGTTTGAATGATGTTGAGAAGGGCAAATGTGAACCATTAGGATGGGAAATAGACAAATCAGAATTTTAACTAAGATTTCAAAATATAGAAGAAGGAAAAGGTGAAAATCTTGCTGAAATAATGGCAGAAATATTGGCAGAAGCACTGGAAATAACCAAAAAAAAAAAAAAAGATGATGGATGGGATGGATGAAGTGTTTCGTGTCTACACAAGATATGCAATGAGGAGTAGATTACCAAGATAAGTTCACATTAAATTTACTAAGAAGATTATTAAGACGCCGATACTCCAGGTGGCGAAAGAGAAAAGAAATTGTGGTGCTGAAACAGATACCAAGAAAAGTAAGAGATGAGAAGATTCATTCTTGTCTAAAGAGTTACTTAAAAGAGGAGTAAACTACGGATGGCTGATGCCAGAAGGCCTCTTATTCACTTGGCAGGAACAAAGACACAGAATTGACACAGTTGGAAAAGCTGAGCTATTCTACTTAGAATACTTTAGAGAAAAGGAGGAAGAAGAAAGAAAGGAAGAGTCACTAATTGAGTTCCAAGAGGAGTGTATAGCAGTAATTGAAAAAGAAAAAGAAGATGCAGTAGGCGGTGAACCCAGAGAACAACGAGAATTGAGATCTACTAGAGCAATAAAAACCTCTTATAAAGCTTAACATGGATGAAAGAAAATTGATTACAATTAACATAAATGGACTTAATTTGGCTACTAAAACAAGGAAAACTAGGGAAATTATTTACGTCGCTGGCACAATGTAAAAAAAAGAGGTGTGGTCTTATATATTAAAGAAACAATTTTGGCAGAACTAATTTACACAGATGATGATGGAAGGATTTTGATAGTGGAAATAATGGATAACAGCATTAAAACACTTTTAATTGCAAGTTATGCCCCAAATGATAAACAAGAAGAATTCTATAGAAAATTACATACAAAAATAATTGAATTGGACTGTGTTAATATTTGTATGATGGGAGATTTTAATGGAATAATTAACAACCGCTTGGACTATAAAACACAGAAAACAACAAAGAAAGTTAGAAAGATACTACCAAAATCCTTCCTTTGAATAACAGAAGAATTTAATTTAAAAGATGCATGGAGAGAGAGAAATGCGGAAAGTGAGCAATATACTTTTTATATAAACAGGCACACATCCTGGTCTAGAATAGATATGATATGGATGTCAGCAGAATTATTGACTAATGTATGACAGATTGAAATAGAAACAAGCACTTGGGCAGATCATAATCCAGTGTCAGTTATTTGGAAAGGACACAAGAGGAGATCTAGATGGACTTTAAATAATATGATACTGAAATAAAAAGACTTTAAACAGAAAATAGAGAAAGAACTTGTTTTCTTCTTCAAAGAAAATAGAAAAGAGGATACATCTTTACAGAATCTCTGGGACACAATGAAGGCCTACACAAGAGGCTTGAAAATAGATGATACTAGGAGAAGAAACAGAAAACAGAAAGGGGCATTTAAGACATTAGAGGATGACTATAAAAGACTGGAAAAAGATTTACAGATGTTCCCACAAAAAAAGACATTAAAAATAAAATGGATATAATTAAACATAAAATGGGACTAATGGAAAAAGAGGAATTAGCACAAAAAATTAAAAATGCTGAACAGAATTACTTTGAAGATGCAAATAAACCAGGCAGATGGCTAGCTTATAAACTGAGAAAGGAAAGAAAAGCAAGAAGAATTAGTCAACTGAGAAATAAAGAAGGACAGGTTTTCTATGGAAATGAGGAGAAGAAGAAAAAATATACAAGACTACTACAGAAAACTGTACTTTCAAGAGAATATTCAAGAAGAAAAAGTTAAATAATGTCTTCAGAAAATGAACCTACCTCAGATACCTAAAAACATTGAAACAATGTTGGAGAGAAGTATAACAATGATGCAATTAACAGAAGCCTTAAAAAAAATAGAATGCTGGGAAAGCACCAGGTCCAGATGGTTTGCCAGCAGAATTTGACAAGACTTTTCAGGAAATATTGAATTTTCATCTTTTAGAAGTTATGAATGATGTTAAAGAAAAGAATACCAAAAACATGGTCAGAAGCATACATTAAACTTATACCGAAGGATGGTACAGACCTACAGCAAGTTAAAAATTATAGACCTTTATCTTTATTGAACTCAGACTGTAAAATCTTTGGTTCAATTTTGACAGAATGACTAAATAATTAAATAAATTAAATAAATAATTTTATTCATACTGATCAAAATGGATTTCTACCAAAGAGACAAATCAAAGACAATGTGAGAATCATTTTGGATACTCTGGAATATTATGAAGCACATCCTGAGAAGCAAATGGCCTTGATGTTTCTGGATGCTCAAAAAGCCTTTGACAATGTGAGTTGGTAATTTATTTTGCTGCAATTGATACAAATGGGCTTTGGTAAGAAATTTATCCAAGCCATTGAAACAATATACCATGAACAAACTGCAAAGGTGATGGTGAATGGAGAATTAACAGAATCCATAGACATAAGAAAAGGGACAAGGCAAGGCTGTCCATTGTTGCCTCTGCTGTTTGTGTTAACATTGGAAGTCTTGAATAGGAATATCAGAGAAGAAAAAGAAATAAAAGGAATGAAAATTAAAAAGGAGGAGTATAAATTGCAAGCTTTTGCAGATGACCTGGTATATATATTAGAAGACCCATTGGAAACAGCACCCAAATTAATAGAAAAAATAGAAGAATATGGAAAAGTAGCAGGTTTGAGAATAAACAAAGACAAAACAAAGATATTAACAAAGAATATGTTAGCAAGATGAAAGAAGAAATTTTAAAAATACAAGTCACGAACAAGGTTAAACATTTAGGGATTCATATTACACCAAGATGTAGTACACTGAAGGAAGATAACTATGTTAAACTCAAACAGCAGATTGCGACAGATTTGATGAAATGGGAAAAACTGCAACTATCATTGATTGGGAGAATATCCACAATTAAGATGAGTATATTGCCTAGAGTTTTATATTTATTCCAGACAATTCCTATTCGATTAGGGAAAGAGTTTTTTGAAGATTTAAATAGAATTGTGTTGAAATATATTTGGCAGGGTAAAAAAGCAAGAATAAAATTAAAACTGTTACAAGATGTGAAAATAAGAGGAGGGTTTGCCTTGCCCAATTGGGAGCTATATTACCAGGCGACAAGTCTGATGTGGATAAAGGAATTGATAACACTTAAGGAACAGTAGATTATTGACTTTAGAGGCCATGACTTGCTGCTGGGATGGCATCCCTTTCTCTGGTATAATGGAACTAAAACACGGGTATTTCAGAAGACATTATATTTGTGAGGCATTGTTTTTGAACTGGGAGAAGATAAAAAGACAATATTACTTAAAAATTCCAACATGGATATCAACTATTGAAGCTTTTTCTTATTCAATAATATATAAAAGGGAACAAACAGTTAGATATGGGGAGATATTGAATGAAAAGGGTGAACTTAAATCTATGCAAGCGTTGGAAGAACAAGGTGTAAAAATGAATTGGTTTTCATATTTGCAAATACAATCTAGGTTTGATAAAGACTCTAAGGCAGAAGGTATTTACGACAAGTTGACTGATTTAGATAAAATGTTGATGGGTACTGATGAAAAGGTAATTTAATAACTTTATGGACATCTATTAGAATTTAAATTGGAGGAGAAACAAGTCAAATAAACTATGATTGCTTGGGGGGGGAAATTTGGATATGGGATTGATTTAGAAAAATGGCAAAAATTGTGGTCTCAAAATTATAAAATGACAATGTCAACTGCATATAAAGAAAATTTTTATAAGATGTTTTACAAGTGGCACCTACCCCCGATGAGACTTGTGAGAATGTTTAAGAATAAATCAGATAAATGCTGGAAATTTCATCAGATATCTGGTTCATATTACCATATGTGGCGGACATGTTTGGATGCGAAGAAATATTGGACTAAAATCCACACATGGGTGGAAAAAAATGATAAAACAACATATAGACTTTAAACCAGAGATCTTTTTGGGGGGAGTCATACCATACATATACAATAAAGAACTGAAATATTTGATTGTAAATGTTTTAACAGCAGCTACAATTGTATTTGCAAAGAACTTGAAAAACGACAAAATACCTATGCAGGAGGAAGTTATCAAAAAAATTATCGACTGTGCTGAAATGAGTAAACTGATATTTGAAATTAGAGAGCAAGAAGACAAGCAATTTTATATGATATGGGATTTGTTTTAAAAAAGGCATGGTAATGTAATAGACTAGATAATTTTGTAATAGAAATTTAATAGACTGATATAAAACATAATATAGATATATAGAACCACTGGTTGAAAGTATAACACAAATTTTAAGATAAAACTTGGAACATCTCGTATAAAATGATGGAATAAATAGTTTAGTCATGGATGATTAATAACTGATAAATATATAAGCATATGTTAGTTCGATAATGTGAAGACTGATATAAATTGTGAGTAAATGACTACAAAAGGATAGCACAAAAGATATGCAACCAACTGACACACTGTATGTATATAAAATGGAAGATGGTTTTATGTTTTATGTTTTGTATGTGTATGTTTGTATGTTTTGTATGTGTATGTTTGTAAATAAAAAAATTTTAAAAAGAAAAAGAAAATATTGCCAATGTGTACAACTATGTGTTCATCGTAGTAGAATATGTAAGAAATCAATATGTATGGAAGATATGTTTGGATGAATAAGTATGAACAAGCCAGTTTGGTGTAGTGATTAAGGTACCAGACTAGAAACCAGATTGTTCAAATCCCATTTTAGCCATGAAAACCAGCTGCTTGATTTTGAGCCAGCCACTTTCTCTCTCAGCCCAACCCACCTCACAAAGTTGTTGTTTTGGGAAAAATTAGAGGAGAAAGGTGTGTGGGATATCTTCACTGACTGAAGTTATTAAAAAAATAAAGATGGGATACAAATAAATAAAAATAAATATGAATATGTGTAGGCTTGTACAAATTGGTAGTTGGGATTGGTACAAAATCAACAATCCTAAAATCCTTCCATTTGGCAACCCAGAAAGCCAAATTGTCCACTTATTCACCAGTAAGTTGTAGAAAATTTATAATAATAATTTTCTACATGAAAATGAACTTTTAGAAATGAAGAGAGTAGCAGGAACATTCCATGTTCTGTTTTTAAGGACTTTAAAAAAAAACAAAAAACTTGGCAATCACCAAACCAGTTTTTAAAAACAAAGCAACCCACTCTCTCAGAATTGGACTGGTGGAGGTGTTGTGGATTGATATTAGGAGTATTACAGAAGGAATAATAAGCAATTTATTTCTTCATTTAAATATTCAAAAATGTGTTCTTACAGCAAACCGGACTTCATAAAACATTCTTAGTGTTTCTTAGAACAGTCATTCAATTGTTGTGTGGATGCTATTATTTGTTTAAGTACATCAGACTTCTGAATTTGTATATTTTTAAAGGAAGAATGAGTCAGCTTACAGCACTTCCGATGTCAGACAAACTTTCTCCTGCACCAAACATGGCTTTATTTGTGAGAGAAGAGTTGGATACTAGCCAAAATTTATTGTTTTATTTCTTTCTTACCTAGAATCTTATGAAAATAAAATGTCTAATTTCACTATTTGTAGGAATCTGGGGCAATTTTAATTCTCACTGAAAAGTCTCCTTCAGTTTGGAGGTGGCCTTCACAAAGATGGGGATTATGATTTGTGGACTGCAATTCTCAGAATTTCTGAGCCAGTATGTCTGAAGATTGCTGGCTTAGGAATTCTGGGAGTTGAAGTCCACAAGTCATAAAAGAGCCATAATTCTCCACTCCGAGGCAGAGTGATTTAAAAACACTTGCTCATTTTTGTTATAAATATCTTCTACCATGATAACTCATGTGAAAATATTCCAAGTCACATCAATTAATGTAGTAATGTTAATTTTTATTGAGTTAGTGAGTATGTGCTTATAACTGAGTACAGTACAAGTAAGTAAAAGGAATATTTAAGATTATTTGGGGCTGAATAATTCTTGGCTGTCCAAATCTGATCACCTGAATACAGAGTCATGTTGAAACAAATTGGGCATGACGGGTGTCCTCATTTGTCCTCTACTAAGGTAAAGAGGTAAAATAATTACTTTGTTTTATGTCTCCCTCCCTCTCTCTTTGAGACCTGTTAATTTAAACAAGTGTGCCTCATCCAAGATGGAAAGCCCTGGAAATAAATCCATAGCATCCTTCAAATAGTTGGCAGCTCTTCTGACTTCTTTTAATTGACCAAAGCAGAAACTGCCATGCTGCAGGTTTTTTGAGACTTGGCATCTATACCCAGGATATCTAGGAGCAGCAGTGGCTTTAAAAAAAAATCCAAGAAAAATATATGGAGTTTGTTGCTGGCTTTAAAAGCCTGGTGCTGGAATTCTTCCAAGCTTTTATGTGCAGCTAGAGTGCTTACTAGTCCCTCTTAAGTATGTTTTGTGACAATTAAGCTCCCAATCATCCTTGGTGGCAGAAACAAAAAAAGGAGGAAACTTTCCTGAAGCTCTATAATCTCTGAATACTTAGTTTCACTGCAATCAGTGCATTGATGAAAGAATTCATTTTGACTGGTGTGTAAGCTAAGAGATAAATGTTTAAGGAAAGTAAACTTACTGTTGCTTTGGGGTATTTTTTTTTAAAAAAATTTGTCTTCATCCCATTGTCTACCCCTCAGTTTCTCCCATGAGCTGTTCAGAGCATCCAGAAGTGGGAGGTGCTTCAGTCTCTTCTGGAAAGGCTGGGCTTAAAACTCCGGGACGCTCCTCCTCCTCCACAGGACACCTCCTCAGCGTCCCCCAGTTTTAGCTCAGCCTTCATGGTAAGAGGTTGTGCACTCCCTGACTGGAACGGTTTCTGATTCAGCTAGTCAATATTCAGGTTTGCTCTTGGGTTAATTCGGCTTGCAAATTTTTCCCCCTATTAATCTGGTGATTTCAAGGCTTGTGGCTCTATTAGGTTATCCCCCCGATCAGTTGAGAGCAGCTCTTCGTGACTGGGGGAGCCTGCCACTTCGCAGGCAGTCTGAGATGGCTGCTTCAGGCAATTAGCCTATCTAATTCCCCAATTGTCTTATCTTTGCGATCTTGCTGGAACACTCACAGCCGCGGCTCACTTCTCCTTACAGGATCATTTGTCTGACATTTTAGAGAGTCAGCAGCAGCGGCTCGTTAAACTGCTCAGGCATTTAACATCAGAGATTCTGCCTTCCCGCCATTTTAAACAGCTGACTTCAAGTTCGCACCTAAATATTATAGGCGCCATTCCCCGCTGGTTTCACTTCTTGGGGACCGGGGCAAGTACTTTCCCACTCCACTTTCCTGGGATTATTTCTCTCTTAGCCTGCTGGTGTTGGATAAGCAGGCTAGTCCTTAAACAGGATTTTGTTTTTCACTCTCGCAATTGCTTTTGGATTGTTACATTGGAGCAAAGCCTCAAATGCCATTTCAAACAGTGGGGCGTTTTTGACAGGAAAGGATCCATCCAGGGCCTGTATAGCTGGTTTCCCTTGTTGGGGACCAGGAATCCTGAATATTTCTTGCTTGGAGCGCTTGTGGGGTTTCCCTTGCTGGGGACCCTTAGATACTGTTTCCCATATATACGGGCTTACATAAAGATGTAGGCATATGAATAATAATAACAAAAACAATAACAACAACAACAACAATAATATATAATATAATATAATATAATATAATATAATATAATATAATATAATTAATATAATATAATATAATATAATATAATATAATATAATATAATATA
>NW_020769311.1:3835997-3862369 GCF_900518735.1 Pseudonaja textilis
TGGAGACATGAAATTCAGTCCTCCACAATGGAAGGTGACAACATCTTCCGCTCCAAGACAAATAAGTCCCAAGATAAGTCAGTGGGCCCCAAAAAGGCCTTTAAGGCAGTGGATAAGGATGCCCATAGACGGCACCAAGCCTTGGAAAGGCAGTTGCAGAAACGGGCCAGGGAGGCGGACAAGATGGCTATGACACAACAATCGGATCAGGGCCCAAGTACATTGTTGGGGCCCTTGGACTTATCCACCCAGCCCAGACAGGCTATTTCTGGACAGCCTCCCATAGGCATATCTCCTCCAATGAGCACTGCCCGACGAATCCCAGAGGCAACCTTCACCCCTACAGCCGCCGGTTTAAGACAGGAGGAGGGATTACCTGAGACTATTCCCATCGAAATGAGGCAATGGATGGAGATGGCCATACAAAGGGGCATTGCGGCTGGAGTTCAGCAATCCATCCGGACCAGACACTCTTCGGCTACTTCAGAAGCGGGATCCCTGTCTGCTCGATCCTTTGCGCATATGGGACATCATCAAACTCAGGTATTCCCCAATATCCCTGACATACCAGTCCAGGATCTTCGGGAGGAGGTGGAATTAGATGACCAGGATGTTCCCATGGAGATGGGGTCGATCCATCAGATGGACTGGGGGTTGTCAGAGGCTGACCCACTAGAACGAGGAACGTCGGATGACGAAGGCCTCATTCCGGACCAACCTACCTTTTCTGCCCTTTTTTGTCTGCACCTCTTGAAATCTTTACTGTTCAAAGCAAAGAACACTGCTAAACTAGGCACATCAAGCCCTCATCCATTGTCAACAGGGTCCTAGGACGAATCCGAGGATCTAATATTCTCACAACTGGCTAATGAGGCAGAAACTATTCCTGTCCCTCGTATGTTTGCTGAATTAGCACAAAATCAATGGGCATCAGCAGCATCCTACCCAGCCCCAACAGGGTACGATAAACGATATTATAATTTGGCACCATAGTTTTCAAATTTTCTCTAAATGCCGGAGGTGGATGAGCCCATTGTGGCACTGGCCTCTTCTTCAACCTTTCCCAAAGAGGCTGAGGAAGCCCTGAGACTAGAGGAAAAGAGAGCAGAGTTGGCACTCCGTAGGGCACACGTTCCTGACGCCTGGGCCATTAGGGCAGCTACAGCTGCGTCCTTTTTTACATGGTCCTCCCTATGATTTGAGGGATCTTCCATTTGAGGGATATATTACTGGCGTCAAATGTTAGAGCCCACCAGGACATTGCTAAGATTATTGCAGCGGCAGAATTCTCTGCCAATGCCACATTTAATGCAGTCAAATTCTCGTCTAGAGCCACAGCATCTCACGTATCAGCACGGAGACTGCTATGGCTCAGACATTGGCAGGCAGATACCAAGCATAAATGCAAGCTGGCATCAGCCCCAATACTGGGGGATAAGTTATTCGGCTGTGTCTTGGAGCCCCTGCTTATTGAGAATAGAATCAAGAAAAAAGTGCTTCCCCCTCTTTTTCGGAGGTCTGAAAACAGAACGCCCCAGTCATTTTGAAGGGGTTCCTTTCGGCCCTAGTATCAAGGCCATATGTTCCCAGATCGCAAAGAACATCAGGCTACAGACACAGTTTTAGACAGGATAGGTCGGAATCTTCCAACAGAGGTCAGCGGGGTGGCCAAAACAGAAGAAACCCCAGAGGTACCAGAGGCCAATTTTTTCATCACCTCAAGTGAGTCCTTGACAGCAGCTCCCATTGGAGGGTGGCTAAAATTGTTTGCTGATCAATGGGACAGCTCCACCTCTGATGCATGGGTCAGGGACCCTGTTAGGTTTGGTTTGGCACTAGAGTTTCAATCCTCCCCTCTGAACATTTTCATTAGGAGCCCTAGGTCCACGGACCCCATTAAGAGAGCATTGATGCAGGAGGCTACAAACTTCTGCATATTCGGGCCATTAGAGAGGTCCCATCTGAACAACGGGGTCAAGGCTGTTACTCTCTATTGTTTGTGGTCCCAAAGAGTTTGGGGGGCTGGAGGGCAATTCTGGACCTCAAACGTCTGAACAGATCATTGGTTTATCGAAAATTCAAGATGACTACTCTCCAGTCCATTCTGCTCAGCATCAGAGAGAACGATGTCCTGACCTCTATAGATTTGACAGAGGCTTATCTACATATACCAATTAGACCTGCTCACTACAAATACCTTAGATTTTGCTATTGTGATCGGCACTATGAATATATCGCCCTACCATTCGGTCTGGCTTCGGCCCCTAGGACTTTTACCAAGGTCCTCGCAGCTTTGGCTGCCTCCCTCAGGATCAATTCTGTTCATTTACAATGTTATCTGGATGATATTTTAATTTTGTCATCTTCCAGACATCAAGCAAATTTGGATACCAAGATTACTCTGGAGACCCTTCAAGGTCACGGCTTTTCCATAAATTGGGATAAAAGCCATTTGATCCCTTCAACTAGGTTAGTTCATTTAGGGGCAGTGATAGATACCATGGAGGGCAAGGTTGAATAGTATCCAGTCTTTGACCAGAGAGGTTAGAGCCTTAAAGAGGGTTTCCCTGGCAGTTCTGTCTCAACTGTTAGGGAAACTGATTTCTTGTATTTCCATTGTGCCTTGGGCTCAATTCCATTCTAGAGATCTGCAATGGTTCCTGCTACCTTTCCAGTGATCTGGAAGAGACACTTCTAGTGTCCGGATAAAGGTACCGCACAATGTTCTCCGATCGCTCCGCTGGTCATCAGAAAACATGATAAACAAGGGGTGTCCTTTCAAGGAACCTTGCAGGGCAACAATCACAACCAATGCCAGCCTGGTAGGTTGGGGAGCTCACTTCCAATCCCACACTGCACAGGGAAGTTGGACTATTTCCGAACAATCACAAAGCATCAACCTGTTGGAGCTGCAAGCAGTTCATCTGGCGTTACGCAGTTTTCCACTCCTTTTCCAATCACACCACATTCTGGTCTTGACAGACAATATCACAACCAAGGTAAACAGACAGGGGGGTACCCACTCCAAACTTCTGGTGCTGGAGACAGCCAGGTTGTTCAAGTGGGCCAAGGCCAATCTTGTCGCTCAAGGCAGAGCACATAGCAGGGGCCTTAAACACACAAGCGGACTGGCTCAGCAGGGCCTTGATACATCAGGCAAAGTGGTGCCTACACCCGTCTCTCTTCCAGGAAGCAGTGTGGAGGTTTGGGCAACCGGTGATTGATCTATTTGCCTCTCCCCTCAATGTCCAATTGCCCTGGCATATTTCATGGTACCCGACTCAGGGGGCGGAGGCCATCAACGCTCTGCAATGTCAGTCGCCTCCCGGACTTCTATATGCGTTTCCTCCACTCCCTGTAATACCCAGGTTGATCCAGAAGTTATTGGAGGAACGAGCGGAACTGATATTGGTCGCCCCTTACTGGTCCAGGCAAATGTGGTTCATGGACTTACAGGACCTGTCGAAAGAACAACCTTGGAAAATTCCACCATTGAGGGTTTCCCTCTCGCAAGGGATGGTACTTCACCCAGACCCACAATGGCTCAGCCTAGCCGTATGGAAGTTGAGCGGAACCGTTTAAGGACCCAGCAGATTTCAGAGGATGCCATTGCCACCATACAAGCATCCAGACGGTCCTCTTCAAATCATATATATGAGGGCACGTGGCCCACTTTCTGTCACTGGTGCCGGGGGCCTAAGATCGACACAACTGCCCCATCAATAGGACAATTATTGGACTTTTTACAGGAGGGGTTGACCAAGGGCCTATCTCCAAATACTTTATGCAGACAGGTGGCAGCCTTAGCCTCAGTGATATCCTTGGGTGACCTCCGTTCTATAGAGCACCATCCACATGTCCGCAGCTTTCTTAAGGGTGCTGCAAACTTATGACCTCCTGTAATTCACCGCTATCCCACTTGGGAGCTCAACAAGGTGTTAACCACACTTACAACTGGCCCGTTTGAGCCTTTAAGAACCGCTAGTCTCAAATTTCTGACATATAAGGTGGTCTTCTTAATTGCGATCACATCAGCAAGGAAGATTTCCAAGTTGGCAGCATTGTCGATGAGAAAGGACCTGTGCGTGTTTCATGCAGACAGAGTGGTTCTCAGATTGGATCCATCGTTCATTCCTAAAGTAAATTCAGCCTTCCACAGAGTGCAGGAGTTGGTGCTTCCAAATTTTTGTCCGAAACCATCTCATAGCATCAATGGCATCGACTTGACATTGGAAGGGCGTTAAGCATCTATCTAGACCGCACGGCGGCATTTTGAAAATCTGAGGCTCTATTCCTATCCTTCAACCCATCCACTTTAGGACACAAGGTGTCATTGACGACCATTGGTAGATGGTTGAGAGCCACCATAGCTAAAAGTTACGAATGCCAGTCCATCTCAGTTCCTAAGGGCATTACAGCCCACTTGACAAGGAGTGCAGCAACATCAGCAGCATGGGCCACTCGGGCTTCCATAGACAAAATCTGCAGAGCAGCGACTTGGGCTTCACCATCGCCCTTTGTCAGAAATTATAAAATTGATGTCTACGCCTCAGTGGATGCTTCATTTGGCAGAAGAGTCCTGCAGAGGGTCCACAGAGTTTAGGAGTGGATTTCGATCCAGACGGAGTCCCTCCCTAAGGACAGGCCAAGCTTTGGTATGTCCCACTTCTGGATGCTCTGAACAGCTCATGGGAGAAAGGGCTTTGGTACTTACCTGATACGCCTGTTCTCTGTGAGCTGTGAAGAGCATCCAGCCCCACCCATTTCTTTCTATCTGGTGGGGTTCCGTTCCAGTCAGGGATCTAGATTAAGTGATGAGTTCCGGACTTTGGCACTCAGTCTTCGGAAAACTGGGGGATGCTGAGGAGGTGTCCCGTGGAGGAGGAGGAGCGTCCCGGAGTTTTAAACCCAGCCTTTCCAGAAGAGACTGAAGCACCTCCCACTTCGGGATGCTCTTCACAGCTCACAGACAACGGGCATATCAGGTAAGTACCAATGCCCTTTTTGAATCAGTTATTTCAAAGGACACATTATGATTCTGTAGGTAAGATTCCTCCCAGCTCATATGAGGACAGCGTTTTCTTTAGCTTTCTCTGAGAGAAAATTAATTATACCACTTCAATGATTTTTCTTCCGGAAGCAATATGGCCCAGAATCTTTATACACACATACAATATTGAAATAAATGCTGCATTATTTTATTTGTTTGGTTATATTGTTTTCTGTTATAGAGGGTCATGTCAGTTAACATGTTAATAAAGAGTGCAAAAAAAGTCACCTGCAGTCAAATAATTGCCCTCCACAACTAACCTTCCACAGCAATTTACATTTATCCACTAAATGACTGCTAATTTTATATTTCAGAGTGACTGCATATGTCATGCTTTTCCTACCTGTAATCATATCTGAAAGATTAAAAAAAAAACTTCCAGGAGATGGAAAACTGACAATACTGTAGAGTGGGGTGGGGAGCATAAATACTGGAAGAGCTTAACCTTCAGTACCATGGACAGTGATCAAAATGGAAATTCATTAGTCATCCACTCGGGCTTATTTTTCATTTCTTATTTCTTTCAGTGGAATGTTGAAAGACAGATTTTCCTTTAATACAGATTTTGCTCTTCTGCTGCCTTTTATCAGGGAAAGGCAATGCTTTAATTCTGGGGAACTTTAATACAGCTATCAAAAACAAGCAGCCAGATAAAAAGTACATTGCCCCCATCCATGCTACTCTAAAAAAAAGGTTGGAAAGAATGTTTCTCAGTTCCCATTGGTGCTTGGGTGCAAGAGACTGAAAGGGATTTTTTTTTTTTGTGGTATCCATAAAAGCCTTTCAGATCTAGCAATGGAAATACAGCTGTGAGAGTGCTGTTTCAACTTTTTTATATATCCTTTGCATGAACAGCTTCCTCAATTATTGTACTGGGCTGGATTGGGAAACAGGAAACAAGGTTAACCCAGATCTTGTGCTAATGAGTTCTACCTGAAGGATGGAGACATTTGGAAACCCAAATGGATACCCTCATACCAAACGATAACAGTTTGCTCAGCATAAACAAACACTTTGTACAAAAGTCTGTAGAGATTCTCAGTCATCCAGGTCATGGTTGTCTCAAAGGTGCTTTTTCAGGAGGCAACTGGACTTTCTTGTTTTTTGTTTTCAAAGACATTTCACCTCTCACCCAAGAAGCTTCTACAGCTCTGACAGGATAGATCTTTCATTCCCTTCTATCCTGTCAGAGCTGAATTAGTTTCCATCCATTGTTTCTTGTCCTGCCCTCTGGTGCTTTGGAAAATAATTTGACTCCCTCTTCTTTGTAGCAGCCCCTCAATACTGGAATACTGTTAACAGGTCCCCCCTAACAACAATGGTGAACAATAATCTTCAGTTGGGGTTCAATTGAAGTCCTTATCACTTAATGGGTTTTATTGCTCTTTCTGATAGACTTTTGTCATGCTTTCCACTGTATGTTCAAATGTTCACACTAACATTCTCTGTGTGTTTGCATGTATGTGTGTGTGTGTTGTGTATGCCCACGTGCCTCTATGCATGTGTCCCTTTGGTAGTTTTTGAGTGCCAAGTATAATTTTCATTTTCCTTCTTCTCACCTTTCCCATGTTTTACCAGATATTTAGTCTTGTACTTCACAATCTTGGAGCTGTTAAATGTGAACACAACTGATATTTCTGCCATGAGGAACTCTAGTTTCCAATCTATTCTCCTCTTCCTTCTTCACAAATGATAAAGAAAGTATACAGATAATCCACAGCTGCCCAGGAATGTCCAGGATCTGGGCAGGTTTTCTAAGTAATCAAAAAGTCAAATTAGCTTCCACTTGAATTTCTCTTTCTTATCTACCAAGACAAAAGGGATGATAGGGTTGAAAGGCACAAGACTCAGGGATGGTATTCTCAAACCAAAAGGAAATGGTAAAAAACAAAGTTTATCTTTAGTATGGCTGTAAATGAAAAGCCAAAAGATGTGCTTGAGATAGCAGTAACACTTAGATGTATATACCACTTCACAGTGCTTTACAGCGCTCTCTGAGTGGTTCACAGAGTCAACATATTGTCCTCAACTATCTGGGTCCTCATTTTTACCCACTCAGAAGGATGGAAGGCTGAGTTAACTTTGAGTCTGGTGAGATTTGAACTGCCAAATTGCAGGCAGCCAGCAGCCTGCAACCTGCAATACTGCCCTCTAACCACTGCGCCACCATGGCTCATAGATACCACATGAAAAGTTCCAATTAACTTGGCATTCAGGTTCTTGGGTGGCTGCATAAAAGGGAGATACTTTAGAGAAAGCAAAACAAGATTTTCAAGATTTTTCTAATAGGGGAATCTTCCTGGTGATGATGTAAAATGCTTGTAGGAGGATTTGGCAGGACCTAACTGTTCTTGATGGAGACATCATGCTATTTAAAGCTCCTGAAGGATTTAGGAAGCTCCTCCTCCCAGAGTGGGAGACCTTTTAAAAAGTGACAGTAGTAGCCATTTGTGATCTGAAAGGGTGACTGTTGAGTAGAGTCATTGACTGTGATAGTATAAGCTAACTCTAGAATGGACAAATATTTTACTCAGTTGTCTTGCTAGAATTTAATTTTGTTGGAAGGTACTCTTCTAAAGTGGCATTTTTCAGACTGAAAATGATGGAGGAGGGCAGGTAAAGCTTCATATGCAACAGGAGAAAGAAAACCTTCTAGAAACTTCTGTCGAGAATCAGGTAACTGGGAAAATGGTGGTCTGGGAAAACAATAGGGTATTTATGGAAAGGAGGCAGGCCCTAGTAGGGAGTGTTGTTTACTGTGTTAGAGAAATAAAAACAACCATCATCAAAATAACATGAAAACCTGATAAATGATAGGTCAGTTGTAAAACCTCAGGTAGGAGGTTCTCTGGGAATTCTAGAGTAACTTGTACAAGTGAAAGATTCCCAAGTGAAATCAGTGGTATCAGCCCATAGAGGAGGAGGAGGAGGAGGAGATGATATGTTTCCTGGTAAGCTGAGTCAGTGATAGTCAGAACTGCAAATTCATGAATAAATCCACAGTAAAAACTGGCTAATTCCATTAAAAACTGTATGATCTTGAGAGGATAGAAGGTATGCTTTCGTTGGAACTGTCTGAATTTTTTTAGAGGCAATATGATATATGGGATAGACATATTCAAAAAGGGTATTGTGTGGGCTATTCTACTGTGTTGGCATTGATTCTGGTAGTCTGAAATGGGTCAATAAAATTATTTGCTGACAAATTGGGAAAGCATCAGTGAGAATAACTCATTCAATAAGCTTGGACTAAAACAAAAGAGATGGCTCTGGGAAATAATTATAACAAACTAAAACACCTACCTTTTGCTTTGTTCCTGTTTTCAGAAGTGAGTTGAGATAAGGTTTCTTTTATAAAATCCGGAAAAAATACTTGACGTCAAGCAGCACCCACTAACCTTGTCAAGAACATCAGGGGAGAAAAAAAAGAATAGGTACTTAGACAAAAGAAGAGAAAGGATCTGAAGGACACGTTAAGGTACATCTATTTTAGCTACCACTAAAGTTACCACTCAATAAATGGAGAAAATGAAAAATTAGAAGAAAAACTCAGGCCAACGGAAAAGGTAGATGAATGTTCAATATCACACTGTGGCAAAGATTCAGATCAGAGTGATAGGATGTAGCTCTCTGGGGGATTTAGCCTGAGTAGAAATTAGATTACAAAAACAGCATCGCTTGACTTGTTCCAACCTTAAGATTTTATAATATGAATCCCGTCTATTAAAATACAGAACCTTTGTATATTTCCTATCTATCTTACAGGTATAAATATGAGCCTTCCATGGGCCTGAGGTCAGCTCTAGGTGGGAATTCCATTTTTAAAATGATCTTTTCAAAAGCTGGAGCCCAAAGATTGCATGTGGTTTGAATAGGAGATCTCAGGAGATCTGATTTCAGTTTAAGTCAATTAAGAGGGAAGTTAGAGCTAAGGCAGTGTCAGAGGATGAAGTGGTAGACATCAGTCTTAATCAGGACTTTTTGTTGAGTTAGAGAATGAAGAGACATTGCTTGAAATGACAAGCCTCTAACAAAATGGTCTGATTGCATTTTATGTAAACAAACCACTAAATCTGGGTTGCAAATTCTTACTCAGGGTCAGCTGTGTGATCAGAGGTGATTTTCAGCCGGTTCGGACCGGTCCTGGCGTACCGGAAGAGGAAATATTGACTGGTTCAGAGAACTGGCAAATACCACCTCTGGAGGCCCCGCTCACTCTCCCCTGCTCTTACCTCTCTTATATTCCCTTGGTTTTTTAGCTCAGTGGATTCGCATGTCAGAACAGATTGCCGCACCTCAGCTGAGCTAAAAAAACAGCACAGTTCACCAGTGTTGATACAGAGGGCAGTCTTTGAGCCCTGTGCACCTAAAGGGTGCTCTCCAAACTGGTAGGGAATTTTTATTGAAACCCACCACTGTCTGTGACCTGAGCTAAACCACAGGGGTTCTAGGAATGCTATGTCATTGTTATAGGGTGGGCCTTCAAAACCTGTCCAAACACTGAATGCCCCTTTTAAGCACCACAAGGACAAGGTAGATCACCATCTCTTGTTTAGGCTTTCTACTTTGAGGGGTCCTTGGTGCTCTCTGACCTCTTTTGTTTTCTTGCAGACATTTCATTACCCAAACTAGCTAGCATCATCAATGCTAGAACTAACTCTATGATGTTACCTAGTTTGAGTAATGAAAAATCTTCTAGAAAATAACCAAGTGTCAACCCTGAACTGACCTGACTGAAGCCATTTTTGACGGCTTCAGTGTTGCCACACTGGAGCTAAGGGATAGGGAGGGGGGATTTGAGATAGAGGGGATTCTGTAGCGAAAACAAAATATTTTCTCTGGGGAACCAAGGGCATTCTCTCACCTGGTTGGAAGAAGGCAGAATGATGTTACCCGGTTGCCAGACCGCACCATGATTGACCCATGTGATTGATTGTTTAGAGAAAGTAGAAAATCTTTTACTTTTAATTAGGTGAGAACCACAGGAGTTTTCAGAGTCGGTTTTCACCAGATATGTGCCAATATGATATTTCTGTAAAGCCATTCTTTGAGGAATCTACTTGCCTAAGTTTATACACTTAGAGAGCACTAAGGACCCCTCATTTCAACCCTGAGCTGCAAATATTATCCTTTATTGCTTTCTTTCCCTGGTCTGAGCCAGGGGAAATTTTCCCACTCTCTTTTCCTTCTCAATGCTAGATCTAAATTCTTTTCTACCAAAACTGGGGGGAGGTATGAGGAATATCAAAATTCTTCAGCTGAGGTTGAGGGTAGTCTTGCTTCAACAAGAACCATTAGAAAAATTCCTGATTTTTTTTTAATTAGGTAGTTGATATAAATCGAATCAAGCAGCATAATTTCAGCTCAACAACTAGAAACTGACAAAAATATTGAAGGTAAAAATAAAAATGTGCAAGCCCAATTAAACAGTAAAACCCTATCACCACCCCATCAGTGATGGGATTCAAAATTTTTTACTACCGGTTCTGTGGGCATGGCTTGGTGGACATGGACATGTGACTGGATGGGCGTGGCTTTTTTTGCTTTTTTTCAGCCATCTCCCCACCCATTTTTGGGCTTTCTGGGTCTCAAGGGAACCTCTAAGGGGGGCATTTTTGCTCCCAGAAGGCTCCTCTGGGGCTCAGGAAGAAAAAAAAATGGAGCCTGGAGGGAGCCCACAACACCTCTTCAGCTCCGTTTTGGGACCTTCCTGGCCTCAGAGGAGCATCTGGGGGGTGTTTTTTCTCCCAGAAGGCTCCTGGGGGGAGCTGAGCCCCTCCCTCCATTTTTTGCTCTCCTGGGCCTCAGCAAAGGGAATCTCAGCACAGGTGATCATATGAACAGCTGATTGTCAGGAGGGAAAAAAAGAAATACATTAAGGGGCAAGCATCAGCTGCTAGGCGGGGTGAGCGAGCATCGGGTAGGAGGGTCAGGCAAGCCAGCGGTGACCAGGTCGGGGGCATGGCTAGCCAGAACTTCCTACCGGTTCAGCAACCCACGCCAAATCCTTGCTACCATTTTGTCCGATCCGGTGCGAACTGGCTGAATAACATCACTGCATCCCATCCTGAAAATCTAGGATCCACCATTATTCATCTTGGAAAAGAAGTACAACCAACAGAATGGTATCAGAACTATCAATTTTCAGTGGTTGCAAGAAATAAATCAGAGTGTTTACAAAAATAAATGAGAGAAAGCAGGTAGGTCACAAATTCTGGCTGTGCCAGGAGTTGAAAACTGAAGTTGCAGTGGTTGTGAGTTCTTGTGAAGCTCAGAACATTTGGGAAAAAAATCTCTGAACATAGGTATACAAATGCAACAGGAACATCAATGCAGTAAGAATATTATACTATGAATAGTATATTTAGAGAGAATTGGTGCAAGATGTTTTATCACTGGCATATCGCACCAGTCTGGATTGCTAAAATGAGTAATTCCTTTTCTGAAAAATGTTGGAAATGTAACGAACAGATTGAATCCTGTTTCCATATGTGGTGTGTTAGGATATGTCTATAATAGGATATGTTAGGATATGTGTTAGGATATGTGATACCCTTGTATAAAAAGGATATGCACATGGAAAACAGTTTATGAGAACACTTATGAATAAATATACAGCCACACAAAGTTGAACAAATTGTATTAATGTTTACTTGAAGAAATAGCACAGTCCAATAAACAGTCCATGTCATACACATTTTTAACAGTCCAGAAATATCCAGTTATAAAGTCTTCTTACCAGTTTCAAGTCTTTTACAGCAGACAAATATTAAACCATAATACAACAGATAATCTTTGATATCAACAGAATATCAAAATAAACAGGGTTAATCAGTATCGGTCCATAGTCAGTCAGTATCAGTATCAAGAGAGATCATCAGTGAAAAAGAGAGTTAAACCATGATCTATAGCTCCCTCTTATGGCAACTTGCAGCATAATCAACCAACTAGAACACAGCATAATACATTACAGCATTTTTCCTTAAAGCTACAAACATATATATATTTGTAGTTTATATATTGTCAACCCAACTATGTTATTTACATATTCATAACATGGTGGTCATGTTATAAAATTCAACAATAGTGGAAAATAATCTAAAAGTTGTAATTCCCTTCCATCCTCAGATACTTTTACCAAATTTCACTGAACCACACATCCCTTCCAAATACATTGAATTAGCATAGAATATGTTGAATATTGAATAGCTGTAAGGACTTTATATGCTGCCCATCTCAGTAATCAGTGACACTATATATGCCTTTATTAAAATCCTTTGATCTTGTCTATGGAAGAATGGTTAACAACACTGGGAATGCTCTTCAACTATAGAATATATTTAAAAATAAATATGATGTAGAATTCAATTTTATTTGGAAACTATTTTAGACTATAAATGTATATGTGTAGTTGTGCCACATCCAAAATTCAAGTATTATATTAACTTGTCATGTAATTTATATATAATTTATAGAGTTGTTTTAATGGATTATGTATCACCTATATTTAACCATGTACCTTTAAAGTTTCATAAAGGCATGTTTATAATATTATAAGCTTTTAATGATGTACTAAAATATATTAGTCATGTGATAGTTCGAGTTTGTTGGCTGTATGCCCATATTTTACTAGGTATGTTTGGTTAATTAAAAATAAATTTAGAAAGAAGTATTCTTTAGGGGGATCAGAAGGCACAGTTGTCTGGTGTCTGGAGGAGATCAAAAGTTGTCCAGATCTACAAATTGGATTTTTTAAGCTTCTGAGTAGTAGCGGAGCTGACCAGAGTTTACAGCCACACCACTTAGCAGCTGTTCAGTGGTTCTCAATTTTACCTTTGGAATGGAATGGAACAGAACAGAACGGAATGGAAGAGAACAGAAGAGAAGACAACAGAATAGAATAGAATAAAATAATAGACACTAGAATAATGACCACTAGAATAATAGAATAGAATGACAGAATTGGAAGGGACCTTGGAGGTCTTCTAGTCCAACCTACTGCTCAGGAAGGAAACCCTCTCAATTTCAGACAAATGGTTGCCCAATCTCTTCTAAAAACTTCCATGTTGGAGCATTCACAACTTCTGGAGGCAGGTTGTCCCACTGATTAATTGCTGTAACTATTAGGAAATTTCTCCTTAGTTCTAGGCTGCTTCTCTCCTTGATTAGTTTTCAGGTGCTTTGGGGAATAATTTGATTCCCTTTTCTTTGTGGCAACCCCTGAGATATTGGAACATTGCTATCCTGTCACCCTTAGACCTTCTTTTCATTAAGCTAGACATACCCAATTCCAGCAACCGTTCTTTATATGTTTTAGCCTCCAGTCCCCTGAATAGCAACCTACGCTGAGAGGTGTTGCCACTCATCCACTAGAAATCTTTAAATGCTGTGGCAGCATGAAACTACCAGGTTTTGTTCAGATGGTGGCAGCAGCTCTAGTGGCAAGGTCAGTGCTTTAGGTCAGTATGTTTTTCAAACTTGGCAACTTTTAAGACTTCAACTCCCACAATTCCCGAGCCAGTTGATGTTGAAAAGGAGATGGGAGAAGAAAAACATTTGCTCAGCCCAGGGAAAGTAGATTGTATGAGAAAGATGTTCTCACCCAGAAAACTTTCCAAAAGTTTTGAGAGAGCTGGTTGTTCTGCTAGGCATGGCTGGATCTTGAGCCTCTGTTGGATTTTTGTTGTTATATTGTATGTTTTCTGAATGTTTATTGTTCTTTTTTTTCTCAGGTTTTTTTTCCTTATGTTTAATGTAAGCCACCCAGAGTAATTTTTAATTTACTTAATTTTTTTAAAATAAACTCTCACCAATCTATGAATCTGTACTTTATCTAGTTGATTCGAGTTCAAAATGCTTTTAGCTCTTTCATTCATAATTAAACTTGCATCTCCACTTCCTTGAATGATCAACCCTATTCCATAAAATCAAGGTCACCTTCAGATAAATTTCCTTCTCTTCAAATCCTTTCCCTTTCTCTTAGTTCCACAGACCTGCAATATAAATATTGTTCTTTTGTTCATGAAGTCATGTTCTTGGCTATCTATGTCAGTCTTCCATCATAGGTTTGGTCAATCAAGGCTTTCACATAATGCTTTTAATAAGACAGAGAAAGTACAGACCAGGGGTGTCAAAACAAGGCCTGCAGGCCAGATTGGCCCACAATGTGGTAGAATTCAACCCCCAGGGCTATATTGGAAAATGTAAGGGGCCAACCAGTGTGGCTTTGACCCGGTCTACCCAGTGTGAAGAGGAAACATGCCAGCAATTTGGGGAGTGGCGTCAAGCTGGCCCCACCCACCTCATTGGCCACACCCATCCAGTCGGCCATGACCAGCCGGCCCCCCGAAATCAACCACAGCCGTGATGCGGCCCTCAATGAAATTGAGTTTGACATCCCTGGTATAGACTAAGTGACTGGACTTAATGTGCAGTCTTCCCTGTTAGTGACAGCTGCGGGTAAAGGTCAGTTTTGACACAAACACAATCAAAGCATGGTTCATCTCCCACAATTCTGTGCAAACCAGGATTTCTTACCTGGAGACTGTGAAAGCCCACATAATGTGGGCTGTGTAGTGATACATACTCGGAAATCTTTCAAAAGCCTAATAGAAATGTTTTGCAGTTTGGAGAGCCAGGAGAAAGTGTGCCTGATGATTCAAAGCAGAAACTTTTAGCTTCGATTGTTCCTAAGATTACATCTCTTTTCTTCAGGAATCACAACAACAACAAAAAAGAAGGATTTTCAAGGGCAGAAATTCTCTTTAGAGGTGATAGTAGCAATTCTTACCCAACCGCTTGATGCTGCATTTGCTTTGTGATGTTTTTCCTTGGGATTTAATTGAAGTATGGTTATTTTCCACTGGATAAATATTTATGCAGTAAAAGGCAAGACTTTCTCATTGGCTGCCCGATAATTAAATTAATTCCAGGATGCCGCACTGTGCACATGAAGGTTTCTCTTGAAATTCTTTAAAAATTTGGAAGAGTCCAATTGTCACTAACCAACTCCAAACCAATAAACTCCGAGACAAGCATTTCCTCAAAGTTCCATTTTATTAGAGTTGTCATATTGGCACATCTGGGAAAACCCAAATCTGAGAGTTCCGGGTTTTCCCTTCCCAAAAGAAAAATCAAAGATCCATCCCCTGCATCCATCAGTCCATCACATGGCCCAATCAAATCTTCATCCCAACTGGAGACATCCCTCCAGTCACTTCTCTCCAGGTGCAGGGCAACTTGTCCTTGACTCTCTGAGAAAGAATGTTGTTGTGTCTAATCTTCTACCCCACTATGAAATCCCCGCTCCCAAATTCCCAGGCACTGAATGTGGCAGCCTTGAAGCTTCCAAGTAAAAAATGGCTTCCAAGGCTGACACCAATAGCAACTTTTCGGCTAAAATACAGGCAGTCCTCAACTTACAGCAGTTCATTTAGTGACTGTTTGAAGTTACAACAGCCCTGAAAAAAGTAATCTATGAATGTCTTTCACACTTACGACCATTGCATGTGATCAAAATTCGGACACTTGGCAACTGGCATGTATTTATGACAGTTGCAGCGTCCCAAGGTCATAGGATCATCTTTTGTAACCTTCTGAGAAGCAAAGTCAATGGGGAAACCAGACTCACCGAACAAATGTGTTATTAACAACTAAAGTGATTCACTTAACAACTGTGGCAAAAAGGTCATAAATTGGGGCAAAATTCATTTAACAAATATCTTACTTTGCAACAAAAATGTTGGGCTCAATTGTGGTCATAAGTTGAGGACTGCCTGTAATGTTATTAAGAGACACAAGCCTTTATGAAGTATCACTCAGTTTATTGGGGGCTTGCAGTGGCTAAAATGAAATAAGGATTAAATAGGAGATGAAATTGAAAAAAACATCATTTGTTAGTCTGTGAAGATGCTGCTAGAGTCCTACTGAATTTTGGCTACCGTAGACTAACACGTTTCTTTTTTCTCCCTTAAAAACAATTTTCTAAAGCATCTTCTCTTTCATCAAACTGAATGAAAATAAGTAGGGGAAAAGTACAGAAGAATCGGTCTGCTGGGTACTATTCCAGATATTGGTGTCATCCCTATCTGATTTGGTTATAAGACAGTGTCACCAGGTATCTAAATGAGAATAATGACAAAGTGTCCCGTAGCAAAACAAAATTGCTTGTTGGCTGTCTTTGTGCTCAGAGAAGGATGATTGTATCTTTCAAGCTGAAAATAAACCCAAAATGAGAGTGAGGAGTAATATGTCAATGTAACGTTCAGATCTCTGCATGTCTTTCAGGATTATTATTTTGTTAGCTTGCATTGACTACCACAGACCTTTAGGGAAATGCATAAAAACTTTGAATTTCAGTACTTTCTTCTTCAATAGCTCACTTTCATTTTTCATTCTTGAAGGCTTTCACATCTTCTAAATGTGAGACTAACCTGTGTCATTTTCTAGAAAGACACAGAGAGTCTTATACATTGAGTATCACATGATGCCTTTTTTGTCCTCTAATGGGAAAACTGAAGTATTGATTTCACTAACACCCATCAGAACATTTATGGTGAGATTTAGGTCACAGGATGAGCAGAGAACAAAAATTACCCAAGGATACCTAGCTTTAATCTATGCTTAAAACCCACTTTTCCTTGCCATGGTTGAGCAGATCATAGCTTTGTCTTAGTGATTCACTGTCCTTAGACTCGTTGCAAAATTAAAACCTACAGGCCTACAGGCTCTTGGTCTATAATTCTGGAATTTTGTCCCAGAAATATCTGCTGTTTTATTTATTATAATTGAGAATCTCCTGGATATCTTATCATTTACAAGCGAATCCTTCTCATATTTATGCTTCTACAACATTACAGTCCTTAACTTACAACAGTTGGTTTAGTGATTGTTTAAAATGGCACTCAAAAATGTGACTTATGATTGTTCATGCATATGACCATTGTTCAAACTTAGGACCATTGCAGCATTCTCAAGGTCACATGATCTAAATTCAGACACTTGCCAGCTGACTCATATTTATGGCGGTTGCAGTATTCCGGGGTCATGTGATCACCTTTTGCAACCTCCTGACAGGCAAAGTCAATGGGGAAGCCAGATGGAGTTAACAACCATGTGGCTAACTTAACAACTATAGTGATTCACTGAACAATTATGGCAAGAAATATTGTAAACTGGGGCAAAATTGACAGTACTCTCTTCATCAATCGATCTGTACAATCATGCTATGTAGTCCACATGTAGTCAATCAGAAGCATTTTAATAAGTGGTTGAAAAACAAGTTATCTTATATCTGTAGCCTTCTTGTAGTCTACAAATAAAGTTTCTCAATTAAAAAAAAACAACGAGATAAGGTCAGATAGCAAAATCATGTAAATGTAAGGCATCCAGAAAGTATCCATGATATCAATCACTCCGAGACATTTTCTCTCCAATTGATTTATTTAAAAACAGATCTGGCATGTCAAAGGCAATTTCCCAAAATGAAAATTTTTCAGGTGTTACACAGAATCCACCTTCTCTCTTCCCTTCTCTCCACCCACTTCTACACTTCATAAATCATGAGAACCAATTAACTGCCACCGGAATTTCCTAATATGCCATACAGAATAACCTTGAACTTTTCAACTTCTCCAACTCTTAAAAAAAATGTGGCAAGCTGAATTTCAAAGCTGACAGGCGTCCCCCTTGAAAACTCCTCCTCCTAAAAGAAAAGAAAAAAAAAAGATACAGGGGTTAACACATTGTCCTTAACCCCCTCTCCCCCCTCCACGAGGACCCTTTGATTTGTGTGGAAAATCTTTATGGAATTGGTTAACCAAGTGATCAGCATGAATATCCCAACTCTTTACCCAACTAGCATCTGAGAGGGGGTATCCTTTCCATAAGACCAAATATTGCAATCAGTCGTGGTGTAATCGAGAATCGAGAATTTTTTGAATCTTATAATGTGTTTCCCCCTGTATTATTAACGGTTTAGGGGGAGCAGTTGGCGGTGGTCTTATCACTGATGTAATAGCTGGTTTTAGTAAACTACAATGGAATACTGGATGAATTTTCCCCAATATTCGAGGAAGACTTAATTGGACAGTGGCCAGATTGATTATCTTTGAAAGTGGGAATGGACCCAAGAATTTTGGACCCAGCTTCTTACTGGGCAGTTTCAACCTAAGATACTTGGTCGACAAATATACTTTGTCCCCTACTTTAAAAGGCGGTTGAAGGGATCTATGCTTATTCACCTGTTTTTTATAATTTTTTGCAGCTTCGGTCAAAGCTTTTCTTGTATTTTCCCATCCTTTCTTTAATGAGTTCATCCATTCTCTTAGGGAAATGGATGAGGGAGGTTGTCTAGGTAACTCTGGCATCGGGAAAAAATCCATTCCAGTGTTGATTTGGAATGGAGTCAAGCCCGTGCTGCTATGTACTGCATTATTGTAAGCAACCTCTGCAAAAGGTAATAACTCAGCCCAATTTTCTTGTTGATAATTTACATAGCATCTAATGTATTGTTCAATCATGGTGTTAACCCTCTCTGCTGCTCCATTTCAAGCAGGATGGAAAGCTGAGGATAACCCTTGAGAGGAACCAATGGATTTCAGAAATTCCCTCCAAAATTTTGCGGTAAATTGTACCCCTCTGCCTGATATTATTCTACGAGGTACTCCATGTAGTCTATAGATACGTTTCACGAACAGCTTTGCATTTTTTTTTGCAGATGGAAGTCCTTTGCAGGCTATTAAATTGGCCTGTTTAGAGAATAAGTCAATTATAGTCCAAATGATGGTATTCCCTTCACTCTTAGGTAATTCAACAATAAAGTCCATTGCGATCTCTTCCCAAGGTTGGGTTGGTTCAGCGACTTGTTGCACGAGGCCAGGGGTTTTTCCAGTTCAATGTTTCATTGGGGCACAAATTGAGCAACTTTTTACATAGTCCTCGACATCAGGTTTCATTTTTGGCCACCAGAACTGTCTTCTCAGTAAATGTAGGGTTTTTAGGAATCCGAAGTCTGCTGCCCTATGACCAGCTTGGCCACATCAGTAACATTTCAGCACCCTGGTGGGTCGGGTACGAGCAGTTTTGGCTGGTCTGGTCGGAGGTCTCCTTGCCACAATTCTCTTAGTTGGGGCTGCTGGAAGGGGTTTCCTGTGTGGGTTGATGCTGTGATCTAAGCTGAGTGATGCAACTGAAGTTTCTGGTGCGCAAAATTATCTTTTTACTCTCTCTCACAATCCCTTCACTCTTTTGCTTATGTATATCATTTATGACTCCAGACTTTTCGGCTTTTAGGTCCTCAGTTAATTAAAGTTAGCTGATGCAGCTGATAGTGATCAAAAAGAAACTCCTGAGCCAACATTCATTACTTAATCTGTTTGATTAATTGCTCCGTGAATTAGCATCTGATTTAAAAGTGGGTTTCTTCCCATTTTTAACAAGATATGTCCCCTGTGCAAGTTTGTTAGAATACCTGTAGCCATCTTGATAGTTCTCTTGAGATAAGTAGTTTATCTAATAACACAGTGCAGATTACTTATTTCATAGAAGAAAATGATAGCTTCTAATGTAAATTTCCTTGGAATATAATGGTAACTGTGATTCTGTTATGCCTATTGCAGCCAATTAATTAATTAGTAAATAAACCTCTCAACTAACTATCAGTAATAAGATTCCTTAGATGATTTCAGTGTTCATAAAGACTGGTTTTTCAAAAACAGCTAATAATAGAAAGCTTTGTGTGACCTACCTTTAAAATATGATATGGTAATTGCCATTTTGCATTATGATTTGCTGACTTATCCTAGATGAGTCAGGGCAATCTGATTGTATAAGACATTAGCCAGAGGAACAGGTTGCCACATGAAATGGTGATTTCTCCTTCATTAGAAATCTTTCAAAAGAGGCTGACAGATCATCAGTCAGAGATGCTTGATGGAATCCTGCACCAAACAGAGGGTTGGATTAAATGGCTTCTAAATTCCCTTTCAATGGTCATCACAGGGAAAAATTACAATGTTTTTTTTCATACTTCTTTATTCATTTCTATATTTTGTGTCTCTTATACTAAAGTGATTGTAACAAAACTCACTGTAGGACAGCTCACTGCAGGACAAGAGTTACACTAATATCACAGAAATAGCAATACCAATAGCACTTAGACTTATATACCACTTCATAGTGCTTTGCAGCCCTCTCTAAGTGGTTTACAGAGTCAGCATATTGCCCCCAACTATCTGGGTCCTCATATTACGGACCTCAGAAGGATGGAAGGTTGAGTCAACCTCGAGCCTGGTGACATTTAAATTGCCAAATTGCAGGCAGCAGGGAGGCAGCAGAAGTAGCCTATAGTACCGCATTCTAACCACTGCACCATCGTGGCTCTTGATGGAATATAATCTTTAAAGAAAGATGTCAGCATTCCAGAAAATCTCCACTCCAACAAATAACTCTGAGGCAGACATCCTCTTCAAAGTTCTTTTTATTAGAGTGGTAAGCTGGCACATCTGGGAAATCCCGAATCTGAAAGTTCTGGGTTTCCTTGCAATAAGTAAAAAATTATAAATCCACCCCCTGCACCCATCATTGCATCACATGCCCCAATCACCATCTGTCCCAACTTGAGACGTCCTCTCAACCAGGTGCAGAAATAACATGACCTTGGCTTAGAAGAAGAATGCTATTATAGAGCATTCTAACCAAATACACTCCAAGAAATTCCCCTCTCCTATTTTCCCAGGCTCAAGAATGTGGCAGTGTGGAAGCGTCTGGTGCTAATATGGCTTCCAAAGCTGACAAAAGGATGCCAAAGGAGAGGCAAAATGAAATGTGAATGACAAAATTTAAAACAATTTTTCATTTATTTTAAATATTTAAATTGAATTGTTAAATTGTCCTGCGGTGAGTTGTCCCATGGCGAGTTGGCCACAACTGAGTTACATAAGGAGTTTGAGAAAGCCCCAAGGAGAAACAGATGGGAAAAATCCCCAAGGCTTCCTGTCTCTCCAAGCCTTGACATTTGGCATTGCACATCTTTAGTCATCATTTTCAATTCTTGTTTTTTTAATCTAGGATTTTTTCTTCTATTGCATGAAAGCTGTAGCATTAAAAAGAGTGCAGAGTACAGCAGAAAGGCTCCAACTCTGATTTATGAAGCAGTTATGGATCTTCTGGAATTCAGATAGCCAGCAATGTGCAATGACATTTTTGGCTGAAAGCCAGTGACACAATACTTCATACTGAATTGCTAGGCCTGCTTAAGGATGTCACTGGATGACCAAGTTGATTTAAGGATCAGCACCACTGCTATCTAAGAATAGAGGTGATGCTGAATTTTCTAGCTTTTAGAACATCGGGAGGCATTTCACAAGTTTCAAGAAATGTAAGTTTCCTTTAAATGCATAAGGTATACATCACTCACCCCACTAACAACAACAAAGAGAAAATGCCTTAATAGCAATAGCACTTAGACTTATATACTGCTTCACAGTGCTTTACAGCCCTCTCTAAGCAGTTTACAGAGTCAGCATATTGGCCCCAACAACCCGGGTCCTCATTTTACCCACCTTGGAAGAGTGGAAGGCTGAGTCAACCTTGAGCCTGGTGAGATTCAAATTGCCAAATTGAAGGCAGCTGGCAGTCAGCAGAAGTAGCCTGCAGTACTGCACTCTAACCACTCCACCACCATAGCTCATGTTGTCTACCTTTCTGTTTGTTCAGCTTCAGATCTTTTTCTCTGTCTTTCTTTCAATTCTGATAGGAGTGATAGAGCAATATACTATAGTACAAAGGTTACTGCGGTCATAGTTGAATACAGTACGAATAGCCACAATTACTGAGCTTTTTCAAATTGGGGAAGTGCAGGCAGCCAAACAAACAAGGTGGAGAGATGTTACAGGAAAAAGAAATGCAAGTATCTTCTTCCACCTTGCCATAATAAACTCTATATTAAACCATGCCATCTCTTTTCCCAAGTGGATACTGTCTGATTATATTGGACAACACATTCCATCATCCTCTGTTCAGTCTATCTAGAAGTCACCAGACTGAGAAATGTCAAACTAGTATTGTTTCCTATTGAGGAATGAAGGGAAGCAGTTGGTTGAGAGAGTTGGAAAAGACTAAAAAATGTTGAGGCGAGGCTTATTGCTTGCTCCAGGAAATCAACAGATGTTAAACAATTTCAGAACTGAATCTACGGTTTTTCCTGGAAAGCTATATCCCTGTGATGGCAAATCTATAGCATGTGTGCCACAGATGGCGCACAGAACCATTTGTGCACTGAACATGCATGTACCCCTCAGCTGATTTTCGGCCCATTTGAGGCCACTTTCACCTTCCCGGAGGCTTGAGGGAAGCCTCTGCAGCCTCCGGAGGCCGAAAAAATGGGCTTTCTGGAAATAACTGTTTTTCGGCCTCCTGAGGCTGCAGAGGCTTCTCTCAAGCCCCCAGGAGGGCAAAAATGGCCTCCTCCGGGCTTCAGAGGCCCTCCGGAGGCTGAAAATGGGCACTGAAAATGGGGGTGGGGCAGGGGTGTTTCACGGGCCTGTGCAGGGGGGGCAGGGCGCATTGCATTGTGGGTGCCGGCACGTGCGTGCAAACACCATTACAACGAGTGTGCTTTCAGCACACATCTATCTATCTATCTATCTATCTATCTATCTATCTATCTATCTATCTATCTATCTATCATCTATCTATCTATCTATCATCTATCTATCTATCGATCTGTTTATCTATCGATCTATCATCTATCTATCATCTATCTATCTATCCATCCATCATCTGTCTATCTACCTATCATCTATCTACATATCACCTATCTATGTCTCTCTATCATCTGTCTGTCTGTCTGTCTGTCTGTCTGTATATCTATCATCTATCTATCTATCCTCTATCTATCTGTATGTATGCATATCATCTATCTCTCTATCTTCCATCTCCACCTCTAGACTTTCTTTTTGTAATAATTTTTAACAATTTATTCTCAATGCATGGGAAGTAAAGAAAAAAAGCATCCCACTCTACCACCGGTTTCATACAAAGATCTCATGTCAACCCTCCAACAGTCAGAAAGGTTGAGCTCTGAATTCTGCAGCAAGGGAGACAAAAAAATGTTTTATTCTATCTAGGTTAAGTCCTGAACAATAGCACATGAAAAGACCCTAAATTCAGCTTATCACAGAACAGCCTTCAATTTCGTGGAAGCCGCATCAGAACTCTGAGGAATAGACCTTAGTAACAGAACTTTGCTTCAAGGATTGTGCTTCCCAAATTTCCAGTCCCCTTTGATTTGTGATGCTGACTAAATGTGTGTGTGAGAGATGGTTTACTAACCCTAACTCAAATTTCCAATAGCACGATCCCCTTGAGATGTACAATATAACAGACTCTGACTTTGCCTCCTGTTATGTCACTGGAGTTGAAATCAATAGAATGAGCCAAAGCAATGTGGGAGAAATAATAGCAAAAATATCAGGGAACAGACCCACGCACAAGTGAAGGCAAATGTATGTGTCCTAGTATAATGTTGCAGGATACAGTCTGGGTCGGTCACTGGGAACCAGTGGTTTAATCTTGCAAGATTTCGGATCCGTACTGGAGCCCATCTTCAGGGAACTTCTCTCTAGCAGAGTGAATGCTTTGGGCTGTTCTCAGTGTGGGAATGTCAGGGAACAGACATACCTCTTCAGTGTTAAGCTAAAACAAATCTGGATGGATGGATGGATGTTTTGACCCTATTAAAACTGGGAAGATGACAGAGCTCCTTCTTCAATGGCTGCTGTAAAAGATCAGCTGTAAAATTTTGAATGGAAAATAAAATACAGTTCCTTGTGTAAATAATCGGTGGTGATCCGGCACATTTCTTCCAATAAATCATACTGTCCATTTTAATCCTAAGTGCTTTGTTGTTATTTCAGCTGTCTTACTTTGTATTCTTGTGGTTTCTTTGGAAATATATACACATCTTGTTGTTGATTTTCTATTAGGGTTGCTAACACCTCTCACAATCTTTGTCATCTCTTCCCCATCATCGTCATCATCTTCTTCTTCTTGCGACCCCATAATCCCTTGCGGGGTGGAGTCTGGCCAACTGAACGGAGCTAGCAGAGTGTTTTAAAGGCCAGTTGTCCTTCCTGTCACCAATGTCATCTCTTCCCCATCAGGTGGTATTAAAAGCAACTAGCAAGCAAATACTAAAACTGCACCCTCATTCCACTTCTGACATTCTGTTCTAATTCTTTGAATGGTGCTATCAAAATGAAATAAATTATCATGGTTTCTAAAGAACAGGCTATATGAATTCATCATCTATTAAGACTGCATGTTTTTGGTACCAACATTTAGAGTTTGTGATGACCCAGGGTGGGATACAAAAGCAACAAACTCACAAAAACAGGTGAAGTCCCTTTAATTCCTTCAGCTTGGCTTCAAAGGTCCAATTATCATTGACTGGAGAAAAAATTCCCCCACAAACAGTTGCGAAAAGGAAGAACTTCCGTTCAAACTTAAAATACATATAAATTATAAATAGAAAAAAAAACACAAACCACACAAGCAATTAATGAGACAAGGCAGGATAAGAGCTTGAAGATGTCCACAGATATCAAAATACACACACTGGGAAGGACACCAGAACTCAGATAAGAACTGAAAGACTAGAATTATTTCATGCTTTGTTTCCAGCACTGGGCCATGTGCAGTTTGTCCTTTTAAACAGTCCTCACAGCTGCAGCCCTGAAGGGGATCAGGGCCCTTTCCTCCCCCATAGACCATGCCATTCACATTTCTCCCTTATCCGTTCCTCCCTGCATGCCCTAGGATGAAGAGGGGATGGGCCTAAGTCTTCCTCTGAATGCCCAGCTGGCCTGTACCCTTCCCCTGTTTCCTCCACAACCTCCCACTCCCTGTCGGCTGTTCCTCCTCTCCCTTGGAGTCAGATTCTACCAGGGCATGAGAGAATTGTTGTTTTTATATACAGGCAGTCCTTGACTTGCAACCACAATTGAGCCCAAGATTTCCATTGCTCAGCGAGGCAGTGGTTAAAATGGGTTTTGCCCCAGTTTATGACCTTTCTTGCCACAGTTGTCAGGGTTCCAAGTAATACACCCATAACGAACAAACCTCCGAGGCAGGTAGATTCCTCAACGAATACTTTTATTGGACATATCATATTGGCACAGACTGGTGAAAACCAACTCTGAATGTTCCTGTGGTTTCACCTAATTGAAAGTAATAGTTTTCTCCCTTTCCCAAACAATCAATCACATTGTCCAATCAGGGTGCCATCTGGTTGCCTGGTGACAGCGCTCCTCCTCTCTCCGACCACCTGTGGGAATGTCCTTGGTTCCCAGGAGAACATATTTTATTTTGGCTACAAAATCCCAGCTATGTCTATTCTCCTCCCTATCCCTGAAGCCTCAAAATGGCCTCGGTCAGGTCAGCTTCAGGGTTGACAACAGCTGTTAAATGAATTATGTCATTGTTAAGCAAATATGACTTCCCCCATTGGCTTTGCTTGTCGAAAGCCGGCTAGGAAGGTTGCAGATGGTGAACACATAACCTTGGGATGCTGCAGCCATCGTAAATACATGCTAGTTGCCAAGTGCCTGCATGTTGATCACTTGACCAGGAGGAGGCTGCAATTGTTGTAAGTGTGGAAACTGATCATAAATCACTTTTTTTCAGTGCCCATTTAACTGGTCATTAAACAAATGATTGTAAATTAAGGACCACCTGTATGTACAATTATTTCTCCTTTTAACCAATAAAGTTTCCAAAGCAGATATGCAACTTTTAAAAACTATTTAAAGCTAAGGGCATCCAGGGATGGGAAGGTGGTGGGTGTATCCAGAAAGAAAAGATGGGAGATTTTCTACAAGATCAAAACCCATCTCATTTTAGAGGCAACCTGTTTTCCAGCATGCTATCACTCTGCTAAACAACTAATTCCCGCAATACTATCAAACTATTTACTAAGACTGTATTACTATTCTTCTTCTCATCCTATTACCTATCTCCGTCTATTTATGACTATAACCTTATTGCTTGTATCTTTACGATTATATTGTTTTATTTAGTTTCCTAGTATGATTTTGATTGTTTATTTACTATCCTATGACTATCATTTAGTGTTGTATCTTATGATTCTTGATGAATGTATTTTTTATGTACACTGAGAGCTTATGCACCAAAGGCAAATTCCTTGTGTGCCAGTCACACTTGGCCAATAAAGAATTCTCTTCTCTTCTCTTCTCTTCTCTTCTCTTCTCTTCTCTTCTCTTCTCTTCTCTTCTCTTCTCTTCTCTTCTCTTCTCTTCTCTTC
>NW_020769311.1:3862379-3894366 GCF_900518735.1 Pseudonaja textilis
TCTCTTCTCTTCTCTTCTCTTCTCTTCTCTTCTCTTCTCTTCTCTTCCCTTCCCTTCCCTTCCCTTCCCTTCCCTTCCCAGCCTAGCCTATATTACAAGGGTCAGGATTTCAAACGTACAATTCAATTGACTCCCTCAGTGTAGGTGGCCTGTTTAAAACAATGTGCTGTTAAATATTTCCAATGGGTTAAAAAAGAACAATGACATACCTAAAATCCTAAACCATCCTCAGCTGTAGCCCAGGGCTTCCTCTTTTACACCCTTAAAACAGAAATAAAGACCTCAGTGAACAGATACTGCCCTGAAAGCACACCAGACTTCTTGCCACTGGTAACTCAGCAGGGAGCCATTTCACAATTAGGACACTTCTGTTGAGAAGGCCCTCTTCCAAATTATTACGTGCCAATTCCTTGTTGACTGCAACAGCTCCCTTTGGGCATCCTCACCAGAACTTAGCTGCTGGGAAGCACATAGAAGAGAAGATACTCAGTCATGTATCAAAGTCTTAAGCCATATAGAACTTACAGAGACCTTGAATTTAGCTGGGTAATCCACAGCAGATTGAATACTGCTCTACACCAATCCAGGTTGAGCTATAAATTGCCTTATTTCTTGGTTCACAAACAAAAATTGCTTGCAGCTCCAAAGGCTTTGGAAGGGATCCTTGCAACTTCTTCAGAAGTCATCTTCATACTAAATTTTAATATGACAAAACAGATAAATAAATAATTGACTGCTTTTCCAGGGATGGGCAATGATATTACTTCTGCAAATTTAATTAAATATAAAAAATGTAATTCAAAAAATCCAATTTGGATATTGTTGGGTTTTTTTTGGGGGGGGAATAGTTGGTTCTGGCTTTGTTCCAACCTTTAATGGATTGCACAGTCATGCCTGATATACAGTCCAACGGATTGTATTCTTTGGGGTGCCATCCATAAAATGGATCAGGTCACACTGGACAAGGCATTTAATGTTTATTCTACTGAATATACTACTGTATAATTTTTTTTAATAAAGTTTTATTTGGGTTTTCACACATACAAGAAACAAGTAAAACATCTTTTTTTGAAAATAGCATGGTCCCGGGTTGAACTTCTTTATACAGACACAAAACTCAATTTCATGCTCCTTTTTGTGTTCTATTCCATATCTTATATTATTCTACATTTTCTATATAGTTTTTCCTCTCTTTTAATTTTCTCAATTTTATTTTGATTATCTCATCTCAATTCAAATCATTATATATATACTTTTGTCTGTTCTGTTTCAATTTCATATTATCTTTTCTCATTAAACAAATTTTCTCCTGTAGTTACTAATTGGAGTATGACACCTTTATATCTTTTAATTACATCCATTCAACTCTTTTTTAAACTTCAATATATACCTTAAGGTTATGACCTTCAATATAATACATAATACATAACTTCCAATTGAATTCTGCTTGGTACATTCTTATAATACACACTATATTCTTTTAAAAAAAGATTATAAATATATGTAATTATAAACTCTCATTCCATTCCAATTCACTTCTATCATTAATAATCATTAAAATCTTAACATCTTTAACACTTCTTTTCAATTAAATATCATACTTCCTTAAAGACACATATAATCTCCATAATTAATTTTTCCCTTATTTCTCTTCACATATGTTTTGTAAATCATTCAATATTCATTTTGTTACATTTATTTATTGACAAGCATTCCACTGAATTACAATAGCTATTTTATCAAACATTTTAATCATACATTGTTTCATATTTTCTAAAATTATTTCTGTTTCTAATATAACAATACTATCTAATGTACCTTTGCAGAATCCCTTTTTCCATTAAATTTTCACCCATTATCTCTAAATAGGCTCTGTTTCTCTATATTTTGTTTCTGTCCTTTATAACTTCTTTTCCTTTCTTTCTTCCCTCTCATCTTCTTCCTCCCCTTTTATCCCCTTGTCTCCCTACTTCTAATTCTTCTGCATTTCCCTCTTCTGTTGCTTTCTGATTTTATACTTATTTTTCAATCTATTTTATTTTGGGATTGCTTTTCCCAATCTTAAACTTTCCATTCTCTTTCCCCTCTTTCCTTTCCCCCCACATCTAAGATTACTTGTTCATTAAAGATGGCTTTTTCTTTGTTGCAATCTTCTTGTTCTTCAGGCATTTCTTGTTGTTTCTCATAATTCCAAATCTCCATTTCTAAAAACTGAAATATGAAGCCAAAAGAACCTCTCTCTTCTTGTGCATCTTCTTTGTACTTTTAAAGTTCCATTTTCAGTTCTTCTAAAAGTGAAGCCATTTTAAACAGTTTTAAACAACCACCTGACTGATTTTAGTCATTCAAAATAACCAAGAATCCAGAAATCATCAAGTAATCCAGATACTCCTGAGTTATATCTTCTTATTTCTTTTTTGACTTTCTCTTCCTGGGGGTTTTGTTGCGATATTTCAGTTAGAATGTATCTTTTGGAAGTCTTGTTGAGATTTTACTGTAAGTTCTTTTTAATTCCAGGCAGTCTCCTCCCTTCCAGATCCTACCCTTTTATTCTTTTTCTCTCCTTTCCTGTTTTCAAAAGCTTTTGATTATCCAGAAATCTTTATTATCCCTTTGACTTTTTATTTTCAGCATTAAATGCCTATTGATGTCAAAGTGGATTTTTTCCCCCAATTTCTTGCTTAAGTCTCTTAGCTATCAATATAGGAAAAGGAGAAAAAAAAACCAAATCTTTTCCCTTTTCTCTCTCCTTCGCAGCTTAAAAATCTTCTTAGGGAACAGTGTTATTGTTTTTTAATAGTTTCAATTCCAAATTCAATTCTATTTGTTGCTTTTGCTGTTTGACCCAGTCAACCAAAACTTTCTCCTCTTATCTTCCTCCTGCACATTCTTTTCTGGTCGAGTTCTTCCTTGTGGTGGCCATTGCTGACCACCACTGCAACCGCCTTCAGGAAAGGGAGTAATGGCCAGCTGGGGAGGAGAGATGCGCCTCTCCTCAACCCTGCAGGCAGTCTCCCCCCTCTTAACCACCTCTACAGGGTGGCTTAGCCCTGAAACCAGCTGGCTCAGGGCGCTCCAGCTGCGAGCATGGATCAAAGCCTCACAGAGACAAGGTTTTGGTCTGTCGGTGAAGAAGCTCATACCGGAAGTCCTGAATGTGTAAAAAATTTTAAGGGGAAATAACCAGCTCTGATTTGTGATATTGAAAGTTTAGCAAGAGCAAGAGCACTTAGAACCATGGTATATATTGCCCCATAGTCCTTTACAGCACTCTGAGCAGTTTATAATGTCAACGTATTGCCCCCAATAAACTGTGTCCTCATTAGCTTAAGTTGTTCCCCGCTCAGTCATTTAGGATCATAGTAAAAATCACATCTCTAACACTGATATCTACAATGGGAAAAAGTTCTCATTGATGAAAGCTTATCTTCCTATGGAAATAACAACATAGGGTGTGTGTGTGTGTGTGTGTGTATACATATGTGTACCTATGCAGATGGATCTATCAGATCTAATAGTTACACACGTCAACAGAGTCTACTTCGATCATCCCACAATTCTGGTGGAAAGAAGGGTAGAGAAACTGACAGATTGTGCTTCATCCAAAACCCCATTATTATGTTCTATGACATTTGTCAATCTCTTCCACTGCCATCCTCCTACCATTGTGTTCAGTCCTCCTCCATCTTCTCTCCCTAAAGGTTGGCTCATTATTAATGCATTTAAACTCAATAATATATTTAATGTCATCTCTTGATCGAACCTGTTTGGCATTAACTCTCCAAGACCCAAGACAAAAGCTGTAGCTCAGCCATTATTGTTGCATCTAATCCAAATAAGATAATCGATTTCACAGAGTTCTTTGGTAGGAGAAACTTATGCAAAAGATGCTCTCTATGATGCCTTGGAGACTGCAGGTTGGATCCATGAATGAATAAGTGGTTAAGAACTAGGAATATAAGTACAAGAACTTCAGTTCTGGAGAATCTGGGAACAAGGTCTGCAATTCAGGTCTGCAATTCAAGCACTCCAATCTAATCTTCTTAATAGTGACAGTACTTTGGTTCCTGAGATTAGCCAAGTCCATCTCAAAACTGTCATCAAAACATCACAGAGACAAAATGTCCACATCCTGACTCCCTGGGGAAAACTGTTGATTCACTTACTCCTCACTGTTAATCTAATCTTAACAGCTCAGAGTTCTTGGCAGCCCTGCTTACCTGTCTGAAAATCAGAGGTGGCAGGTATTGCTCATTGCTTAATTCAGATGCACTCTTGAGTTACAGCTCACTGTCATTTTCCACACTGTGAAAGTTCCTCCCTCTTTAAATTCCTCTGAAAATTAAATGTAAAGCATCACATTCTCCTTCTCCCCAGTTTATAACGCTTGCATCTCATTGTCTCCATCTCTCCTTTTTTTTCCAGTGTAACCTTCTTGTCCCTCCATCATCCTTTCTTCTTCTCCATGGTTGCATAGAGCTTTTCAAACTCCCCCAGGAGTCTTCCAGATTAAGGCATCATCCTGGAGGGAGGCACAATGAGTCACCCATTCATCAAACAGCATTGGATCTGACATAATTCCTGTGCTAATGGCATTGTATCTCCAGATGGAAAAATACCATTTCATGGCATTAAATGCCACATCAGAAATAGCGACTCATCATGCCATGCACTTGAACAGGTGGCCTGTAGTGTCAAGGAAATGTAGATTAGCTGATAGTTCTCTGCACTCAGCTATTGGACAGAAAGAGCAAACACTGAGTAGTAGTTTTCTGGGTGCTTTGAATTTGCAAGCATATCAACTTGGTTTCATAACTGTCTTTGTTCACAGGAGATATAGTCACTCTCACTCCTGGGGGAGTTTGAAAAGTTTTATGCAACCATGGAGAAGAAGAAAAGATGATGGAGTATAAATCTGCAAGGAGTATAAATCCTTCCATTCCACACCATCCAGTCAGAGCTAAAGAAGCTTCATGGATGAGAAGTGAAACATCTTCAAAGAAAAACCATCGAGTCCATTTGCCTCTTGAAAAAAGCACCTTTGGGACAAGTCTATATTTCTGCATTTCTAGAAAGTGACTATTGCCTGGACTATTTTTCACTAGCTACTGCTATGGTCCCAATCACATCTTTTCCCAGGACAGATCCGAAGCATTTTGCTGGCCAAACCAAAGAATAGGAAATTTCTCTCTCATTTCATAAACCCAAGTTGTCAGTACTAGCAATTCAGTTTTTCATCAGTATTGATAATGCCGTCAGACCTTGCCATTGACTGCCCATGAAAGCAAAAGATTGGTGTGGGCACACCTCTTTCTTTTCCAACATTACAACCACCGGCTACTGTCATTCATTACTTGGTGATTTCCAGATTGGCACGTTATGATTGTACAATAATTCTGCTGATTATTATCTTTGAAAAATCTTTCAGGACCAGTTCCTTGCCTAACCTATGGTCACAAGCCACAGTCATCCCCATCTTCAAAAAGGGAGACCCTTGCCTAGTTGAAAATTACAGACCAATCTCCTTATGCTGCATCACCTGTAAAGTCATGGAATCAATTATTAACCAATCCATCATCCTCCACTTAGAGACAAACAACCTACTCTCCAATAAACAATTTGGTTTCAGAAAAAAACTATCCTGTAATCTGCAACTCTTACACTGCAAAAACATATGGACTACACAACTTGATCAGGGCAAAACAATAGATGCAATCTACATAGACTTCTGTAAAGCCTTTGATTCAGTGGTACATGACAAACTACTCCTAAAAATAAAATCCTATGGTATCTCTGGACAACTGCATAACTGGATAGAAGCATTCCTGTCAAACAGACAACAAATGGTCAAAATTGGGAGCGTCCTATCAAATTCTGTACCTGTCAATAGTGGTGTCCCCCAAGGCAGTGTTCTAGGACCAACTCTCTTCATACTCTACATAAATGACCTCTGTGATCATATTAAGAGCAACTGTGTTCTTTTCGCTGATGATGTAAAGCTGTTCAATACCACAGACAATACTGCTACCCTTCAAAAAGATCTTGACTGTGTATCAGAATGGTCAAACAAATGGCAACTTCAAATCTCAACAAATAAATGCTCTGTCTTACATATTGGCAAAAAAAATCCAAAAATAAAATACAAGCTGAATAGTCAAGATCTTGTTGATGATCCAAGCTCTGTAAAGGACCTTGGAATACTCACCTCTAATGATCTAAGTGCTAGAGCCCACTGCAACTACATAGCCAAAAAGGCATTAAGAGTTGTTAACCTAATCTTACGTAGCTTTTTCTCTGGTAATATCACACTACTAACTAGAGCATACAAAACATTTGCTAGACCAATACTCGAATACAGCTCATCAGTCTGGAACCCACATTACGTATCTGATATTAGCACAATTGAGAAAGTCCAGAAATATTTCACAAGAAGAGCTCTCCACTCCTCTACTCGTTGTAGAATACCTTATGCCACCAGACTTGAAATTCTAGACCTAGAAAACCTTGAATTACGCTGTCTTCGGTCTGATCTAAGTATGGTATATAAAATCATACATTGCAATGTCCTACCTGTCAATGAATACTTCAGCTTCAACCATAACAACACAAGAGCACACAACAGATACAAACTCAAGGTTAACCGCACCAAGCTTGATTGCAGGAAATACGACTTCAGCAACAGAGTGGTCAATGTCTGGAATACTCTACCCGACTCTATAGTTTCTTCGCCAAACCCCAAAAACTTTAACCTTAGACTGTCTACTATTGACCTCACCCCTTTCCTAAGAGGTCTGTAGGGGGCGTGCATAAGCGCACCAATGTGCCTACCGTCCCTGTCCTATTGTTTCTTTTATTTTTCTTTTATTTTTCTTATATGTACCCATTTCATGTATTCATAACTATGTATACACTTATACTTATTATCTTGTAAACATTGACAAATAAATAAAATAAAATAAATAAATAAATTATTTGGCTGGTTTTCATGTTCAAGATGATTCATGGTTAACCACAATCAGTTCATTTACATTACAGACTGAACAAAATCAGTGATTATCCTAAGCATGCATTCTAGAGATCTCTGTAGTTATGTTTCTCTGATTATGTAAATGAAGAAAGCTAGATCAATTATGTCAACTGAATAAGATAACATGAATTAACAAAATTCCAACTCTTCAGTGACTCTTTATGAATTGTTAGTGGCATATGATCATTGCAAGAGCTTATTTCTTATTCTAAGACACAGATAACATGTAAAGAATCTTCAAAACAGATAAAAAATAGTCATGAGTTTCTTTTGATATCCTGACATCTCATGCAAGTGCATAAGTTGTGGCATTTATGCAGAGATGTCAACACAAGATTTCATGATTTGCTCTCTCCCACAGACACCCATAGTCAGATTCGATCATAATAAATTCCAGGTAGTTCTTGACTTACAACCGTTCATTTAGTGACCATTCCAAGTTACAACATCACTGAAAAAAAATGAGCATTTTTCATACTTATGACAGTTGCAGCATCCTCATTATCATGTGATCAAAATTCAGGTGCCTGGCAATGGATTCATATTTGTGACAGTTACAGTGTCCTGGGGTCATGTGATCACCTTTTGCAACCTTCTTGCAAGCAATGTATTTGATACATATAATAACAGTTGCAAGATTGGTGTATGCCCAAAACTGGAAGAATGTAGAATGAAATAATAATTATTATGATGGGGGCCACCAGAAAAAGGAAATTCTATAGGTTGCACTAACAGAATTTATTTATTTGCTGAAACATTTTTATCTTCCATTTCTGAATTAATTAATAATTTGCATGGAGTTCTTAGGCTGCTGAATTTTGATATGATTTCCTTAGAATTAGAATGTTAGGTACTGTTAGTGTTATAAGCTAAACTCCAACTTTTTCTTCTCTGGGTATGTTAACTGCTGAATGATCAGTAGTGGAAAAGTACCAGAGCTCTTAATATTTGATTGGGTTATTGTGCTATGATGGGGCAGTGTATGTGTGTATATTTTAAATGGTTTTTTAATTATACTTTTTTTTAATTGTAAGCTGCCCAGAGTCATCAATGTGTGAGTTGGGTGGCTATAGAAATTTGTTTAATAAAATAAGTAAAATATTATTCCAGCCAGGAGATTCCAGCAGCAGAGGCTGCTAGACATGGGTATTTATTGCCAGTGCTTATTTGCATGATTTAATCTTCTTGGTTAAGAATCTGAATTATATAAAATGAAACAACATCTAATCCAATATTGATAAATGTCTCCCGGGTCTCAGGTGTTAGATTTTCTCCTCATCTGCTATTTGATTCTTTAACTGGAGCTGTGAGCAATTGTATCTCAGGCTTTCTTCATGCAGAACATGCACCCCTTCATTCAGCTTTTTGCTGAGATTAATTTCTTACATAAGCCCTGTTTCCACAACATACCTAATCCAGCTACATCTACCCACCAGTGGTTCCGACAGCTTGCAGTGAAATGAACTGGAGTAAAAATCTTTATTCTGGTAATATGGAGTTTGTTGCCCACTTTGTCCAGGAGAGGTCTAGTACCCCTTGAGTTCTTGCATCAGGACTGCCTTGGAAAAGCTTCAGGACATCACTAACAATGATGTCCCTACAAGCCAGAAAAGCAACTGGAGTCAGACTCCTGGCTATTGGCGTCACTGCTTCGTGCTGCCAAACCTTTCACTGAATCTTGTAATGAAAAAGCTTGGGTTTTTTTTTTTAATCTACTCTTTCTCTCAGGGATTTTGCTTGAACAACTGTCTAGGGAAATGGAACCATTAAATAGGATTAGATGAACGTGTGACGCAGCTGGATGGATGAGTTCAACCATATGCATGACTGAACTGTTCTGGGCTAAATTTAACATCTTACAGGAGTTAAATTGTCCCTCTTCTTTAGTATTCCAAGACACTAACACTTTCACTGACCCAGTTAAGCGTGTTGTGGGAATAGGATAACTGTTTTACATAAACATGCCAACCTCATTTGAGCTACTATATTCTTAAAAGATATAATTATGTGCATTTACATTCATGCTAATATCCACAAGATTCTTATTCACATTAACGAGAATGTGGAATCTGTCAGTATATATACTGGGGGCTGCGGGCTGAGACATTTGTAGAACATGAGAACATAAGTAGTGCTCTAATGGATCAGATCCCTGGCCTGTTTAAACCAGAAATCAGCTCTCGTACTGGAATCAGTCTAATGTCCCTTTAATTTTTATACAATTTATTTCTAAATCAGTACAGAGATTTAAAATGATTCAATGGGCGGAAGTGTGATGTAGACATTATAAATTTAGATACAGATTAGGACTGCTAACTATGGCTACCCTCTAGACAGCAGCAAAGTGGTACTGAAAGTCTCCTTACTGCTATCTGATGGACATTCAGATTTTGCAAACCAGTGTAGGAACCCCCCCTCCCAGAAGAATGAAATATTTTGAGGAATTTTTTTTTTTTAAAAAAGGCAAGACAAAATATTTCCCCTAAAAGAGAAATAAAAAATCTTAAGGGAGACAGAAACTCAGAGCCACAGCTCCCTGCTCCCAAGCACATACTGAGCTGGGGCAGCTTTTAGAAATATAGATTTAATATTACTCTCTGCAGCAAAGTCAGAACAAAGGCAGAGTGATAAGATTAGTTTTCACCCAAGAGCCAACACAGGGCAAAGCCATTGAGCCATAATAGGAATTATTGCATCACCCTCCAAACTTCAACCAAACTTAGCTCAGGCAAAAACCTAGGATTTGTATTTTGCCTATAGAGCCAGCTATGACCTCTACATAACCCCTACATGGCACCATGGGAGTCTGACAACAGCCAATAGAATACGTGTTCTTGCATAGGAACAGGAAGTTCAAGTGCAGAGCTCAAGAGAAGGTATAACACCTCCCCACCCTCAACTTATGGGGTCAGCTGCCCAGAATCACACGTGTTTGAAAGTTCTGCTTCATCCAATCAGCCTCCAGCCTCCATTTTGTCTCCAGTGCCTTTCTACTGGCTTGGAACTGGACCTGAATATTTCTTCCAACACCAGATTTGATGGCTCTAAATGATATAGCTATGTAACCCCAAAATATGTTTTGATTGAAAATCAATCAAAGCTATTGCTTAGTAATCTGCTGTAATATTTAAGATGGTTTGTGAATGCTTACCTCAGTATGAAGAAATTCTTTCAAAAGAATAACATTAAAATCAAAGTCATATTTTGCAGATTTTAGTTGATCTGCTTTTAAACAGCTTGGATTGCCATTATTGAAAAAGTGAAAGAAGCAATTTATAAAGATGCTTCTTAATGGACTGAGATTTACTGGAATACTTTATTATTTTTCATTTCTAGTTTTGCATAAACAGAATAAAAACCATTTGAGGATTTCATGAAACATCATGAAGTGCACTAAGCTTTTACAGACTCTGTCAATAAATTACTGCCACGGCAATCAAATAATTCTTGTTTTGTTTCAAAATCATTACTGTGTCATTATGCATCAGTGATGAATTAGTATTTTGGTTAGGTTGTTATAGTGTTTCACCTGTCAGTCATTAATTAAAAATAAAACCTAGGTTTTTCACATTTCACTGGGATTCTTCATTCATCTTCATTCAGCTGCTTCAGAATACTTTAAAAACTAACCATATGTGAATTATAATGTTGATGGAAGTAGATTTCTACAGAACTCCATTATATAATGGAACTAACATATAACTTGATGATCTTCTATTGAGAATATTTTCATTAGCTCATCCAAGTTGCTCAGTAGACCCATTTTTTTGTTAGTATTGGGGTGCCAGCATGATACCTCTGGTGAAAGTCAGCCAAAAGGAAGCTGATTCATATGTGTTGGAAATAAAAATGTATTAACTACATTCTTGCTTATTCTAGCTGATCACTGACTCCCTTTTCAGCATTACAAATGAATATGTGCTGAAACCTTCTAATTTCCTGATTTTTTTTCTCCCCTGGGAAAGAGGTCCCTATTTTTTTTTTATCATACTGACAATAGCAATAGCACTTAGATTTATATACTGCTTCATAGTGCTTTACAGCCCTCTCTAAGTGGTTTACAGAGTCAGCATATAATCTGGCTCCTCATTCTAAGGATGGAAGGCTGAGTCAACCTTAAGTCAGCCAGGATCGAACTGCTGGCAGTCGGCAGAATTAGCCTGCAATACTGCATTCTAACCACTGTGTCACCGTGCTCTCAAGCTGCTTTAAAATGATTTTCCGTAGTATTTTTGAACCTGATAATTAAGACAAAGCAATGAATGAGTTCAGCTATTGTTGTTATTCTCACTCTCCATCCATATGTACCATTTTCATAGCTCCTGATGTGAAACGTTTTTGGGAAGTCAAAGGACAACAAAAACAAAAACAGTAAACAAACATTTTATTTCTAGTCATGATCTAGTCTAACTGCAATTAAAAAGAACAACTAACAATGAACATGACACGAGAGGGTTAAATCAATAAACACCATGGTTTACAATCCTAAATCTCCAACCTGGTTAGCCTTGCCATGTCACTTCGTTGCTAAGATTTACAACAAAGCTGCCCAACCCATTTAACTTTACTGACTGCCGTTCTGCACAACTGCTTACCATCCCTCCCACCAATCATAGAACACAGAATCACAGGGCAGCTTTGTTAAACAAGTAAGTTTTTAACTTTTTTTTTTTTTAACTAAGTTTTAGGGAAGATTTTTTTCTACAGAATAACAATACATTTTTTTTTAAAAAAAGGAAAGTAAAAGTAGAGAACAGTGATCAGTAAATAAGAATTGAAAAAAAGGGGGGAACAGAAAAGGAAGGGGGAAATGATCGGCACAGTATAGTGGCAAACAAAGGGAGAGCGAACCTGTCACACGCTTTTTGTTTGCTATTAGAGACTCCAGCCAATTTTACAAGTTGACAATATGACAGAGTTCTGTACGAAGCAAACATTTTCAGTGCTGGTTTTCCTCCCAGAAGACTCTTATAGACAATAGGTTTGCCCATTAAAGCTCCTAAGAGATTAAGCAGATTTTTTTTAAGTGAAGCTGGTTCACCTTTCTCATTTTAAACCCCACACTGTCAGCCAAATCACAAATATCAAATGCACAAGAAAGCTGCATGTTTCTTTGTGGGGGCAAGGGAAAAAAAGAAGACTTGTAGCCAGCCAAATCTCTTGCTTTAAAATATTTCACATATTACTCCCAAACTGTTACCGCTGTCACACTGAAAATGCGTGGGAGTTTGGATGAATAGGTCTCCATCAAGAAAAACAGTTCTGCGTTAGCAATAATTCTAGCTAGTTTCTACTGTTCTACTACAGGAAAAATGGGCAACTTATGGCAGGCAGTGAGAAGTTTTTCTTCCTCTTCCAAAGCATTGAAGAAAGCCAATGGAGCCAACGGGTCATTGAAGAAAGCCAACGGAGAAAAAAAAATAGAAGTCCAAAGAAAGTCCTTTTTCATACAATGTGTATTTAACTTTTGGAATTCGTTGCCAGAAAAGTTGATGGTGGTTACTGACCTGGATGGCAAAAAGGGAGAGTGTGTGGTTCTTAAATATGATAAATGATAGGTGGGTAGATGAATGGATGGATGGATGGATTGGATTGGATAAGTTTATGGAGGCCAAGTATATCGAGGACTAGTAATCTTGAAAATTCAGTGTAACTTCCAGATTAGGAGTCACTTGCAGGGTTATAATTGTGGGAGAAAATTGTGTGCATGTCTCTTGCTTGTGAGCACTCCAGGGGTATTTCATTGATTCCTGCGGGAGGAAAATGCTGTGTTAAGATGAACCTTAGCCCAGGAAGGCTATTCTTATGAGGTCTCAGAGCATCAGTCTGCATCCTCCATAGATTCATTCATTCACTCACTCATTCATTCATTCACCTTCTGTAGCTTCCTATCTCAATCCAATTGACTCTGGACAGCAAGCAGCATTACAATAATTAAAACCATAAAACCCGCAAAGAATTATAAATTATACAACCAAAATTATCATAATGATTATATAAAAATTAACAGTACAAATAGGTAATGGGGCTTCTGATATTTTCAGAACCCCAAGCACTCTGCCTCAGATTCAGACTCATTGCACCCCAAACTCAGAGGCATACATCTACTTTGAAAACCAGGTGAATTGTTGTTCCAACTGTTTTTGATTTGATAGGCATCATGTTATCAGGTTTGTCCATCAGGAAGAGTTTTTTAAGTTCTAGCAAGCTTATGTTCGCATTAGCAGCGATAGTATATAACCATCTTCTTTTCTGTCAGCCATTTCTTCCACTATTTTCAATTTTACCAAAGCATCAAGGTCTTCAGAAATAACTCTGGCATCAAGTCTCCAAACTATCAAACTTACAGCTCTGCTATTACCACCATCAGTGAGCAGTTGAATTTTACTGTATCTAGCATTGAACAATTTCTCATGCAGTCCAAAGTATTCTCAACCTTTTTTTCCAGTACAACAATTTAGAGTCATGTCTTTATTCAGAATTTCGGATGGTCTAACTTTCAAATCATATATTATCATTTGAAAAATCATACTCTTAAGAACAGATGATCTTGTCAATGTGATGACTGTAAACTTTAATATTTTACCTAAACTTTTTATAGTCTCACTCAGAAGTAGCAGATGTCTCTTTATTTCATGACCATAGTCATAATTTCTTTACAACTCTGTTTGCCTCTCTGGCTAATGCTCCACCTATTTGTATTGGTTTGCTAGTTTAATCTTAGTTTTTGTTTTAATACAGAGCAGGAGACCTACTTTTTGCATTTTCTTCCTTTACTTTCAGCAAAATATCCCATTTTTTAAAAAAATAATATCAACCCTCTCTAGAAAAACATGGGCAATTTCACACACAAAAAAACACATACAATTATTCTTGCTCAATGCAACTTCTAAAATCTTATGTGTAACAATTTGATACCAAATGTTCATATGGCAAATTAACAGAGCAATATTTTGTCAATTTTCCCTCCTTTGTACGACTGTAATATGAACTTATGCATGATAGATTTTAGTTCTTGTGGATTGAAGTGGCAGTTGAAGCGATTGGTAGATTTGAACTGATTGTATCCAGATTGTTTTGTGTTTGAACTGATGCTGGGTAATTTAATTTATCTCTTTGATATGCTTTCCACAATTTACAGTATACGGTAACCAGGGTTGGGCTGCGGGGGGTTCACAGGGGTTCGGGAGAGTCCCTTGCTAAGATTCTGTGCAGTTTGGAGAATCCCCAAATCCCAGTCCTGGCTGGCCCTGCCCATCCCACCCTTCCCAGGAGTTCTGGCTTCTAGAGAGCCTCCAGAGCCCGGGGAGGCAATTTTTGCCCTCCTGGAGGCTCAAGGAAAGCCTCCAGAGCCCAGGGAGGGCAAAAATGCCTTCCCCCTCCATGGTGCAGGAGGCCAACTAGGCCACGCCCACCAATTAACCTTTCCTAAAAATTTTAAACCCACCCCTGATGGTAACCATCACTTGGAACTGCAGATACAATGCTACAGTTTTCTGGGGGTGATGGGAAGCATGGGGCTAGACTAGAAGAAAGATACATCTAGAGCAAATGGCCTGGAGAAGCATTTGCAGGACTGCTTTGAGAAGTATTCTAGGCATCTGATAGTCCAAGTCTTTTGGATCTTCTCTAAATTGGTATCCAGTCATGCAAATTTTGTGACATTTACTCAGGCATAGTCTGGCGGTGTTACCTAAGAATAAAATGATATTGTTAGTTCTGAGAAAATGGAATGTCATGCCCCTGGTGGAGACTGACCCTGAGGAAGAGGAGGAACAGCCAACAGGAAGTGTGGCTCCAGAGGTGGTGGAGGAGGCTGGGGAAGGGCAGAGGCCAGCTGAGCAATCAGAGGAGGATCCAAGCCCATCCCCTATCCATCCTAAGGCACACAGGGAGGAGAGGATCAGAGAAAAGCGAGGTCTACTCTGGAGGAGATTACCATGATCTTCCTCATGGCTTGCAGCTGGAACTATGTATATAAGTGTGTAACTGCGTAGTCAGAATTGTTGGAGTCAAATTTAGTGTTTCCTTTGAAAGAGGTTTATCTTTGTTGGCATTCTTCCCATGGACTCTCCCTGGTTATCTTCCTGGAATGTATGATTAATTATCTTGGCTTGCTTCAGAACTCTCGTCAATGTGGTTTGTTTTTCATTTCCTTTTGCCTCATTATTTACTTTTGTGACTTTAAACTGTGCCTAATAAAACAGTGAAGTTAAGTTAAAGGCATTACCGGACTTTAATGTATGTTTTGGGGTTGGGGTTATTTTGAGAGACTATGGGTCATCACATGGACAGCGTCCTTGAAGTGGTCAATTGACCACCTCTATATTAAACTCAAGCCCCTCCTGGCTGGTCAAGGGTGCCTGGTGGTGATGTATGCAGTTGAGTCAAGAACATATAAGTTGAGTGAATGAGTAAATAAATAAATATTTTAATTTATTTGAACACCATTCTTCCAATTGACAACTTGCATGCTGAAGCATTTAGCCAAGGCTTCAACAATTTAACAGGCCTGTAATTTAGTTGCTGTATAGATTTTAATTTCCTTTCTTCTTTTTTAAAGCTAAAAATGTAAGGATTTTTTTTGCCAGAAGCCCTTCCCAGCAGTCCCCTTTCGACTAGCATCACAGCCTGAAATATTTTCTTTCTCAACTTTGCTTGACAGAGAGAGTATAAATCCACTCTGGAGATATAGAAGATAGCAAGTTGGCTTTTTAAACAGTGCATGAATTATTACTGAAAAGATTAAGATGAATCACATCCTTATGACTAAATAATTCTGGCACAATTGAAAATATTAGTATTAATGGTTGCTTTCAGTACCAAAAATGGCTTGGAGCCAAGATATTTGTGGGATTGCCTTGTCAGATATCAATTGATGTCTCTTTTAAATTTGAATAGAGACATCTAACATACCATGTCCTACTTTAAGGCATATCAACTTCTGCCTTCTTTAGTTAGCTTCAAGGCAGTGTTAAAGATCCATCTTTCCAGCCAGATCTTAATATTATTTAATAATTATGAATGACTTTAATATCTAATTTATGTTGTTTTAATGTATTTAAATTATGGACATTCTACTGTAAATGATCTTGTGTAGTATTATTAATACTGACAAGAGGCAGGATATTCTCAAGAGTTACATCATATTGAGGAACATCATCTTTCATGAAGACTGTCCTTCTGAATATTTTGGATTTCATGAAATTTTTTGTCTTGTGCCAATAAATAAATAAATGTGTGTGTGTGTAAAATCTAAAGCCATCATGCTTGTCTGCAATCATAATAAAGATTCAGTTGATTGACCAATAGATAGATAAAGCTACATTTGATCAGTCTCTGCATTTCACATTGCTTTTATTGAATCTATTGCTTCATATCATATTATAGTTTTGTTTTGTAGTTTTTCTGCTGCTTTTGCAGGTTGGTGTTTTGTTAATTTGTATTCTTTCTCAATCCCACAGAATATTGGAAATAAATCAGATAAAAGCATTCATAGCTCTGTCTTATCTGTCAGCAGGATAACTCGATGAAAACTGAACAGCACAACAATCTAATGTGGGTGGAAAATATGAGTTTCAGAAGAGGAGAGATGCAACCTGAGACTATGAAGGAAATGTTCTAGGAAAAAAACCCTGCATTTCTTTGGGTGAGACAGTAGGGCAGAGTTGGGGACTGCTCTAATCTTAAGTCCCTTCCCTCCTGGATCTGTATCTAGAAAGCTGTTTTTCAGGGGGTGGGAAAAATTCCAGAAGCCATGATCTACACACCTTCCTTCACTCGATGTAATTAGTATGAATAGTTTCATGAAATGAATGGTCTTTGCCTTCATACTGAAGAGGAAATATGAGACTTACATCTCCTAACAAATAGAATGACATATCAACTTGAATGCCTTCCTGCCCCAGTCATCAACCAACAGCAACATTTAAACCTTAGCCACTCTAAGATCTCTCAACCTCAACTTGCAGAATTCCCCAGGTACTGATCTATGCACTACAGCATTGCTTTAGTTATTTCTTAAATCTGTTTTCCAATTTTGGATGAATTATGAGAGATCTCTGGTTGCACCTGGATAAGAATCCCAGCCTCCTAAATGTCGCACTGACCACTGAAACCTTTTCCCAGCTGCAGATACAATTTCCTCCTTATGTATTATGCTATTAAGATTATGCTGAGTCTTGGGTGCTTTGGGGGTGATAAACAATGTTCTACCCAGAAAGCAAAACAACAGTAAAACAATATGATTGCTTCATAGGAACATAAGTGATTTTTAATTCCCCTATTTCTTCTTCAAAGCTTAACCTTTAAATAAAATATAATAGCTTGTGTAAAGTGGCAATTTAAATCTCATCCTTCTGCCTATATATGCAGGATGCACCACTTTGTAACTCTCCTGTTGCCTTGTTTTGTTGACTGTGAGATTCATGATGCCTTACTTCTGGAATACAAGATTCTTCTCTTGTCTGACCAAGGCAATTGAATTGCTTCCTTGTAACAACTGAGACAGTTAAAGCCTCCCTTGAAAAGGATCCCATTTATGCAAAGGAGCCCACTTCTAATCAAGTGAATACCATTAGAAATCTTACTGTAGATTTTCCCGTTCGTTGGAAGATGTTGAAAAGGGAACTGGTTCAGAAAACTCTGGATCTAGGGCAATTTTCTCTCTCCCTTTCTGAGGCTTTTTGAGAGGCACCTTATGCAGCTGGAACAACCATCTGCTTTCTTAGCAGTACTCAGTCGGCAGGGCTCCTGATTCACTCCAACAGAAACAGCAGTAGGGAACTTTTCATCTCTGCAGCCTGAGAATGTCAAAACTGGTTCTACAAAGCAGGCTAAGCGTCTCCCACAACAGGACAATTGCCAACATGATTTCCCAACTGCGATTAGTTCAGTGCTGCAAACCTGAGGTCATTATTAGCTGCAAACAATTCCCTCCCCCTAGACTGCATTCAGAAATAATACACTTTGGTTAAATCCATCAAGAGAAGAGTGAAATAAGTATATATGCCAACATAATTGTTCCTAATAGTTAGCTCTCAGTGTGGCACAGTTGATCTGGAGCATAACTTTTGGACTTGCCACACAGGGTTATTCGATTAATTTATTCACGTACTCCCCTCACCCATATGTGATTGTCTGTGTGTATCTCTATACATTATAGTGAAATAATCATTACCACTCTATTTTGTGAACTACTGCAACAGAGATGTCATGTGACCCAAGAAAGTAAAAACAAATTCTTTTCATGGTTTCATTGACTAAAGCTGTTGTTTTGTGGAATCTTATAAAACCATTTTATATGTCACTGGGCGGAAAAGCAGGATGACGTGACAAATTTGTTCACTCAGTCTTCTGACAGGTTCAATCTGGCAAATTTGTCCACTCAACATTTATATGTGTTTAGCTCATCATCAGAAATGTACCTGTATTACCAATTACTAACATAATGGAAGTAGTAAAGAAAGCAAAATATTTTAGATTCCTTCTTCTCCAGCTATTGTGAATCAAAGAATGAAGCTAATGTTTAAACTGTATATAAGAAAGCCAGCTGGGGGGGTTGGGGTGAGTCACTTTCTGGCAGCCTAGAAAGAGGAAGGAATGGGTGGAAACTAATCAAGGAAAGAAGCAACCTAGAACTAAGGAGAAATTTTCTGACAATTAGAACAATTAACCAGTGGAACAATTTGCCTCCAGAAGTTGTAAATGCTCCAACACTGGAAGTTTTTAAGAAGAGATTGGATAACCAATTCTCTGAAGTGGTGTAGGGTTTCCTGCCTTAGCAGGGGGTTGGACTAGAAGACCTCCAAGGTCCTTTCCAGCTCTGTTATTCTAAGTTTTGGGCCAGCCCTTCTTGTCAGTCCAGTTCGTCTCTCAAAGTTATAGTTGGATAACAATGGAGCAGGATATTAATCTAACAAATAAATATAGCATTAGAAGGGAACATTTGTGGCAAAGGGTTGAACTGAGGGTTCCTTGGTACTCTCTGAGGTAAATTATCTCTATGATCTGATGATGTTACCTGGTTTGGTAATGAAACATTTGCAAAAAAAAACAAAAACCAAGCTCATAGAGCATCAAGATGCCTACAAGTGTACATAAAAAGAATGTACCAGTCTCTTCATTCAGCATGTTAACATACTGGAATTCTTTTGGGTGTATTCACACACACAAACAGATGAAAACACACACTATACATGTATATAATACCTAGGTTTTCAGCACCAAGAAGATCCAACATGATCCCTTTTTCGAATTGGTTCCATTATGAACAACTTTAGAAGAGTATACAAATGCTATTTTTCATCCTGATTGCAGCAAGCATTTATTCACATTCTTGCAAAGGTCACTGAATTCATTTGTTACTGCAATATTTTCTCTTTTAGAGAAATGTATTATCAATGTTTTTCAAAGTATAAAATACAGATAAAAAATTAATCGTTCATGGAATCCAAAGAGGAGTTTACTGGAACTAATCCAGGGCAATATTTCCAAATTTCAGGCTACATACTAAATCCATAACCTTGTTTTGTTGCAAATTATTTCATACTTTCCCATAAATAATAAATACATTATAAATATATGAATATATTTAACATTGAAGAAGTTGGGGTTAAACCACTACTTTATTGTTGAATGTATTCAGGTGCCAATCAGAAGTTGAGCATATTTAAAGGGGAGGGTTTATTGAAGAGGACAGCATCCTGTGTCATTCAAAAATAAACTTAATCATCCTAGAAAAACATGGAAATGTTATAAATTGATGTGACACCAAGAAAGTTGTATGGCTATCTCCATGAAGTCATCAGGAATCATGTTCAGTTTGTTATTTTAACACAGTAGATTTTTGAAGTGGTATTAAATAAGGCAGAGCACATAAAAAGGACCAGTAAGAATATTATCCACTAAGCTCAGAATTTTCCATTCTGAGGTAACAAAATATTTCATTACCGACTGACAAAATTAGAGAAATGGGTTTTGTTTTTGTTTTTTGATGAAACTGGGAATTTCTGCATAAAAAGCATGGGCTTTATCATGACCCCTAAAATGTATTGCTGTTTTTTGTAGGCATCTCATATTCCTGGCTCACCCTCATTCTGGAATTAATTCCTGTTCAAAATCTTTTACACAAGTTGCCTTACCAAACCATCTTATACTAGTGCATTTAATATTTGTGTTTTGTTTTTTTTGCACTTATTCATGTTAAATTTCATTTCAAAATAATTTACAGCCCATTTTATAGCCTAGCAAGATCATTTCAAAGTTTATCCCTATCTTATCTATCTATCTATCTATCTATCTATCTATCTATCTATCTATCTATTTCTTTCCCGCTTTTTTAATTTTTACAAATAAGTCATGGTGGCAAACATATCCAACACATGCCCCAAAGATGCTTTTTCAGAAGGCAATTGGACTTTTTTCTTTTCTTTTTTCTTTTTCTTTGATGAGAAGCAAAATGTCTTCAAAGAAAAAAAAAAAGCAAGAAACTCTAGTTGCCTCCTGAAAAAGTACCTTTGGGCCAACCATGACCTGGATGGCTGAGAATCTCCATAGATTTATATCGAACACATCTTCCTCCTTCTATTTTCCCCACATCCACAACCCTGTGAGATGAGTTGGGCTGAAAGACAGTAACTGGCCCCAAGTCACCTAGCTTTACATGGTTAAGGTGGATCTGAAATCACAGTCTCCCATTTTCTTAATCACTAGACCAAACTGGCTCTCTCATTGTCATTGTGCCTTTGTTAAGTGTGCCATCCAGCTCTTCATCCAATTCAGTAACAAAAATATTGAAGAATAGAGAGCCATTCTCTGAGTGAGATTTCTGAGCTAGTGATGTTTCATTTTCCATTTTTAAAAGGACAGAAGGACAACATCACCAGAGTCACATAACAATGACTTTCTTTTTTAAATAGTCAAAATACTTGTTAATACACTTCAAGCTGTTTATTGTAGCATCATTTGTCTACACATATATGAGCAGAAAGAGATAATTGCCAGTGAATTTCTTTCATGGTTTATGTTCTGAAAATTTATCTGTCATATTCCTGATCTCTGCTCCTGGCAAACAGGCAACACAGCTCTTGAGTTGAGAAGTTCAGCTGGCATACATTTGTTTGAATTTCCTTGTAGTAATGAGTCAGCTCTACTCTGATTCTTCTTTATCTTGCAGGGCATAGTTGCATCTTTACTGCTTCTGACTTCCATTCTATACTATCCTTTCTTATTCCCCGAAGGATCAGGTAAATTCGGTCTAAATCGGAGCTCCATTCCTCTGTAGGAAGTTAGCACTCACCCCTCTCCTAGAAAAATGAAATATCCTGAGAAATATTTAAAAGGCAGAATATTTCCCCTAAAAAGAGTAAAGTAGAAAATCAGAGAAGCAGAAACTCAAGCCCCACCCCACCTTTGCTAATGGGCCATTAAGGCCTAGGCTAGAGTATTCTACATAACAAAGACTTCTACCCATCTCACCACCTGGCCTGGGAAGATTGTATCAGCCAACACTCAGGTGAAGCCATGTGGTCCAGACAAAGCCTACGAAGTTAGCTAAGACCCCCACCCCTGACAGCCAATATAATACATTTCTTACACAGGAACAGGAAACACTAAGGTGGGGCCCCACAGAGGTTATATAAGGGTCTCTCAGCATCTTGGTCATCCCTTCTTGACTTTTTCACCTTGAAGTATGTGATCATCCTTTCTTTTTCATTTGGAGCTCCAAGCCATGTGGTCCTGCTGTCCACCCATTAAACCATCTTTCCAAATAGCCTCCATGTTTCCAGTGTCTTTTTCCCCACTTGGAACAGAACCCAGAAGGATATTTCTTTAACACCTCCTTACTATAAGCACACCTGCACATTATAGATCAGAAAGAATTTGCCAGTGCTTTTTAAGGGGATGATTTCCTTACTTGCCACTCTAGCCAATGGCCCTGGGTTTCACTATGGTTGCCAATCTATGTGCTAAGTGGGAAGTCCTTGCTTTGTGTTTCAAGATTAGCCAGATTTTCATGACACGGGGAGACAGCATAACCAAGAATCTGACATTATCCTTTTCAGAGTTGCATTCTCATGTCCTGTAATCCCTTGAGTAAGTTGAAAGGCTGAATTCAGTTCCCAGACTTAAAGAGCCTTCCTAAATTCATTTATTTCACATTGCTTTTCACATTTTCTCCCTCCCCATAATTTCTCACAAATAGGTAAGAGTAGCAAATTGAGTTTTCTCCATTTTATTCTCAGCATTACCTTTGTGATGGGTTAGGGTGGCTTGGAGTGACTTTTGTAAGGCGATGTGTATGACTTTAGAATAATTTTTTTAAACAGAAAAATTCCTTCCAAGGATCATGTGAAGCAACTGAGAAATATTATATTGATTTTCATTATTAATGTAAGGTTCAGAAGATGGCTTTTAGTGACTGAGGTGATTCAGGAAATGAAATTTCTACAATACTTGCATGCAATCGTTAGAAATACAAAGGCAGATGACAAAAGAGAGAGAGAGAGAGACAAAATCATGTGACCTGATGAATAGTTTTAAAGGATGCTGTGACTCAGATACTGTCTGAATTCTTATTGTTTGGAGCCAATGTATTATTCATCCAGCAGCAACAATGTATAGATTATTCTGAACAATACAGTGTCTATTTGAAATAGATACTTATGCATTTTGACGATGGCATAATTGATTCTGAAGTATCGGCATGTTTTAAATAGATTTTTGATCTATTCCTTGACAGCAGCATCTGTCTTCTCATTACTCAGTGTTTGTTTGTATTTAATTTTCTCACCATGCTTGGGGACATTTGTGCCCTGAATCTCATCAGCAAACTCTGCCATCAATAAAATCAGGAAAAGCTACAGAGGGAGAGAACTATTAGAACCAGGCTAAGCAAAATTAAAGAATTCATTGGTTTGACTTCTTGACTAGTAAGGAGATCATTCAATATTTGCAAGACAATCATCTGTGCATGGAGAAGAGCTTCCTTGTTACCTAAAGCCTATGTTCTACATTTGGCTGATATTGGTAAAATAATGAATAAGAATCAGAATAACAGAGTTGGAAGGGACCTTGTAGGTCATCTAGTCCAACCCCCTACCCAAGCAGGAGACCCTACACCATTTCTGACAGATGGCAATCCAATCTCTTCTTGAAAGCCTCCAGTGATGAAGCTCCCACAACTTCTGAAGGCAAACCCTTCCATTGCTTGATTGTTCTCACTCTCAGAAAAATTCTCCTTATTTTTAGGCTGAATCTTGTTCAGTCACCATCCATCATTCCTTGTCTGGCCTTTAGATGGCATTTGTATAAAATTTCATTTTTCTAAGTGGCCTGGAAATATGATAACTATCAAATGTGTTTGTTCCGTTTTGAAGAATAAGCGGCTGCTTTTCTATTCAGATTTTTCCTGTGATAGCCAGCATGTTTGGGGTTACTTATGGTCTGATGGGGTGAGTTCCTATTCTTGCCTCAGCTCCTGCCAACCTAGCAGTTCGAAAGCATGCAAATGCAAGTAGATAAATAGGTATCACTTCGGTGGGAAGATAACAGTGCACCTCACCATATAGTCATGCCAGCCACACAACCACGAAGCATTTTCAGACAATGCTGGTTCCCTCAGCTAGGAAACAGAGATGAGCACTATCACCTAGAGTCAGACATGACAGGGCAGGAGAAACTTTTACCTTTCTTATGTTCCATGTTTAAATTACTATGTTTATAATTCATAGTGTGAGGAATCTTTTTAAAAAATTAAAATGGCAGTTGTGACAATTGGATAGGATCCTTGCGCTTTTTATATATACATTCATATTGGATGCAGCTATAAAGTGTTGAGGTTTTGACTGCCATCTTAACTTTTGTACTTTCCCAAATTGATGCTGCTGTGTGTTGATGGTGTTGATGGTGGATGCCTAGATTAAGGGCACATCCTCCTCAACTTACAAGCATAATTGAACCCAAAATTATAGTTACAATTCATGCCGGTCATTAGGTAGATCATGTGACAGCACCCAATTTTACGAACTTTTTTTTTCAGGGCTCATTAAATAAATCCATTGTTTGCAATGGCCTTTTCTCTTTTTTTTTCTTTTTCTTTTTTGCTGGAAACTAGAAGTTAAATGCTGGTTTCCAGCCAAAATTGTCATAAATCATGGCCATATGATTGTGTGATCCTGTAAACAGCCATAAAAGCAGCCAGTTGCCAAGCACCCAAAATGCAATCATGTGACTGCAAGGGGTGAGCTGATATTGGAACTTCAAATCCATGTCATAAATAGACCCGAGGAGCTTCATCGTAACTTTGAACAATCACTAAGTGACCGGTCATAAATTGAAGATTACCTTTCAGACAGTAACAGCCAAAACTGCACGAATGTCTTGTCTGATTCACTAAATCTTTTTTTCTGTCAAAAAGGGTGGGGCTTTGTGCAATTTTTGCTGCCATCTTGAACTTTTTTGTGATATGCCTGGTTTCTATCACCATAAGCATGTTAGTTTAGTTTAGTTTAGTTTATTGTCATTGCACCTCGTACAACAAAATTAAATGCCATCTTCAGTGTACATTACAACTATACAAATAAAACACAAACACACATCCATCGCATTATATACAATTGAATTGAAAACCCTTGATATTGCATTAATATTGCACTATACAGTAAAATGAAATATAATTACTACTCTAGGATAGAAGCTGTTTTTCAGCCTATTTGCCCTTGTTTTTATTGCACTGTACAGTCTGCCAGATGGTAATAGTTAAATAAAAAAAAGGATAGGATCCCTTTTTCAGGATGAGATGGATCTTAGAGAATGTTTTGAACTTTGTTAAGGCAGCGGGAGCTATAAAGCTCTTCCAAAGAGGGGAGAGGGCAACCAATGATCTTCTGGGCAATGACATTAACTCTCTGGAGTGCTGCCCTATCTGCCACTGTACAATTGAGGTGCAGAGGTGCAGTAAGTTAAAAATACTCTCTATGGTGCAGCGGCAGAACTGTCACCAGCAGTTTTTCATTCAGTTGTTGTTTACTGAGAAGTCTCAGGTAGTATAATTCAACCAATCCACCATCACCTAAGATTAGGCACGCACGCCCCCAACTACCTCAATTCCAACTACAGCTGGCCTTAAATGCAAGCTACTCAATGCAAGAAGCCTTGTGAATAAAATACCTGAATTTCTCCTCTTACTAAATACAGCTAAATTTGACATCATATTTGTCTGTGAAACATGGCTCAGTGCATCTCTCCCTGACTCCATTACCATAGTAAGAGACTATCATGTTTACCGATCAGATTGTGAAATCCGTAGAGGAGGAGGTGTTGCTATCTTCTATAAAAAGTCCTTACATCTAAAAAACATCCAAGTTACCCAGGAGCTTGATCTTCCTGAGACCATCATCTGTGAATTGTCCTTAAATATCACATTTCTGTTCTTACTATGTTACAGAGCCCCTGATTATGACATCGAACATGCAAACAAGCTAAATACACTAACATGGGCTGCATCCTGCCCACATGCTTTTATCTTTCTTGGTGACTTCAATCTACCTCATATTAACTGAACCCTTAATGAATGTACAACTGAACCTACACATGCAACCTTCTACAATGCTGTAACAAATAACAAACAAAGACTAGAACAACTAGTAACCAACAATACTAGACTTAACAACTGCCTCGGTCTCATCTTCTGCAATAGTTTGAATTCAATTTATGGAATACAAATTAAAGAACCCTTTTCCAACAGTGACCACAACATGATTGACTTTGTCTCAACATATGTCCACAGTCCCTAATCACAATGACGGAATCCCCAATTCCGTCTCAAAAAAGGCAACTATGATCTTATAAACAACAATCTCTAATCCCTTGATTGGCAATTTCTATTCACTGGATGCAATACTGTAGAAGGCCATTACAACATATTTTTACTTGAAGTCAAAAGAGTCATCAAACTATATGTACCAATAACAACTCCCAAAACCAGAAAAAACTAATTACCCATAACAATAAGGAAGCTTCAATCCAAAAAGAAATCACTTTGGCGGAAAAACAAATCTGGTCATGTTGCCAACTTCAAAAGTTGATACAAAAATTTATGCCACCAGATAAAGACTGAATGCACCAATTATCACATTAAACAAGAGGAAATCCTTCTGTGCATCAATTCCACTTGCACTTTCTACAATTTTGTAAACAACAAACTAAAAGACTCAAGGTCCATCCTATCCCTGAAAGGACCTAATGGTAAAGACTGAAATGACGACACCATTAAAGCCAACCTCTTTAACACATTCTTTGGCTCAGTATTTGTAAACAACAATGGATCATGCCTAGTATTTCCTAGTCGAACCACAGATGACTACAATGATCCAATACATATCGATTTTACAGAAGACAACGTTGAAAAAGCACTACGCAATCTAAAACCATCTCTATCTCTTGGACTGGATGGAATATGTGCCTACTTCTTAAAAAAGCTATCCACTGCCATAGCCAAACCTCTAAGCATAATCTTTGAAAAATCTTTCAGGACCCAGCTCCTTGCCAAACCTAGGGTCTCAAGCCACGGTCATCCCCATCTTCAAAAAGGGAGACCACAGCCTAGTTGAAAATTACAGACCAATCTCTTTATGCTGTGTCACCTGTAAAGTCATGGAATCAATTATTAACCAATCCATTATCCTCCACTTAGAGACAAACAACCTACTCTCCAATAAACAATTTGGTTTCAGAAAAAAACTACCCTGTAATCTGCAACTCTTACACTGCAAAAACATATGGGCTACACAACTCGATCAGGGCAAAGCAATAAACGCAATCTACATAGACTTCTGTAAAGCCTTTGATTCAGTAGTACACGACAAACTACTCCTAAAAATAAAATCTTACGGTATCTCTGGACACCTGCATAACTGGATAGAAGCATTCCTGTCAAAAAGACAACAAATGGTCAAAATTGGGAGCGTCCTATCAAATTCTGTACCTGTCAACAGTGGTGTCCCCCAAGGCAGTTTTCTAGGACCAACTCTCTTCATACTCTACATAAATGACCTCTGTGATCATATCAAGAGCAACTGCATTCTCTTCGCTGATGATGTAAAGCTATTCAACACCACAGACAATGCTTCTACCCTTCAAAAGGACCTTGACTATGTATCAGAGTGGTCAAACAAATGGCAACTTCAAATCTCAACAAATAAATGCTCTGTCCTACATATTGGAAAAAAAATCAGAAAATAAAATACAAGCTGAATAGTCAAGACCTTGTTGATGATCCAAGCTCTGTAAAGGACCTTGGAGTACTCATCTCTAATTATCTAAGTGCTAGAGCCCACTGTAACTACATAGCCAAAAAGGCATTAAGAGTTGTTAACCTAATCCTACATAGCTTTTTCTCTGGTAGTATCGCACTACTAACAAGAGCATACAAAACATTTGCTAGACCAATACTCAAATACAGCTCATCAGTCTGGAACCCGCATTATGTATCTGATATTAAAACAGTTGAGAAAGTCCAGAAATATTTTACAAGAAGAGTTCTCCACTCCTCTACTTGTTGCAGAATACCTTATGCCACCAGACACGAAATTCCAGACCTAGAAAACCTAGAACTACACCACCTTCAGTCCGATCTAACTATAGTATATAAAATCATACATTGCAATGTCCTACCTGTCAATGAATACTTCAGCTTCAACCATAACAATACAAGAGCACACAATAGATACAAACTCAAGGTAAACCGCACCAAACTTGATTGCAGGAAATACGATTTCAGCAACAGAGTGGTCAATGTCTGGAATACTCTACCTGACTCTGGTTTCTTCCCCAAACCGCAAAAACTTTAACCTTAGACTGTCTACTATTGACCTCACCCCTTTCCTAAGAGGTCTGTAGGGAGTGTGCATAACCGCACCAAAGTGCCTACCGTCCCAGTCCTATTGTTTTTTATTTTTATTTCTTTTATTTTTCTTATATGTATCCATTTCATGTATCCATAACTATGTTTATACTTATACCTGTTATCTTATAATTGCTTGACAAATTAAATAAATAAATAAATAATCTCTGCTGGGCCCTTTTGACCAGTGCTGCAGTGTGAATGCCCCAGGTTAATACTTTCCGTGTGTATTTGATATTAGAGGAAGCAACAACAACTCTGATTATTACCTAATACTCCTTTGATTTGAGTTGGATGGGGAAGATATGACTAATTTCCATTAAATTATTTCCAGTTTGAGTTTGTTGTGGCCTTAGAGTTGGTACAAGTTTACCTGCACAAATATAAAACTGAAATGTATCAGAGATAGTTTTCATGAGTACTTAAACTTTGAATAAAGGTTGAAGGTGATAATTATTTAATATAGACTACATTGTTATTTGCTTAAAATGAAGCAAAGAATGCTGGTTTGTGTGATATATCCATCCTCCCCTAATATATTCCAGATATATTAGCACTACCACTCTCAATATGTGTCTGTTCTGTGGCTTTTGCCCCAAAGGTGAACAACAATATAGGAAGACCTATGCTGGATCAGATTCAAATAATACCTGGGTCAAAATTCATTTTTTCCCTGGTTCCATTCAATGACCTTTGAGAAATCCAAGGGAGAGCATAAATTTTCATAATGAGAAAAGAAATTTAATTGTTTCAATGTGCTATGGGTTTTCACTAAAACATAATTCCCTATGTTTTTAGCACGGAAAGAAACATTTACAATTTCTGTTGCCACACAGCTATAAGCCTGCTATCAGATATTCTAGTACTTCCAACCCATTAGAAACAGCTGAAAGGGAAGTATCCAAAATACCGCCAAAAATATTGTTTTTCCAGACAAGATATTCAGAAAGGAAATATGATGTGGCTCCGTGTGTCTTGAAACCAGCTTTCTGGTTGGTTTGTGAATTAAACTCTTTTCTGCTGTTTTTGTTTTTGAAAAATAGAGATCAAAGCATTTCAGTAAAATACTGTGATTATACCTCCAACAATGTAACATGATTGGAATAAAAGCCATTACACTTCTTTTTTTTTCTTTTTTCTTTTGGTCTTGTCTTGAAAAAAAAGAGAAGTTGAAAAAAGTACTGTTAATTATGAGTGATTATCTCCTATATAATGATGACATTTCTCATGCTTATATCCAAGTTACTGATTCATGGTTTAGTTAAAGTCTGGAAATGCTTTCCTTGCCTTAGGTACTTTCATAGGCTTCCACTTTGTGGGCAGCAGGGAGGGCAAGAAAGATGAAATGATAAAAAAAAAATTAATAATGAAATTCATTACAATAACAGCCCGTTTGGTCTAGTGATTAAAGCACCAGCTAGAAAGCACCAGACTGTAAGTTCAAGTCTCACCATAGCGATGAAACCCAGCTGGGTGACTTTGGGGCCAGTCATTCTCTCTCAGTCCATCCCATCTCACAGGGTTATTGTTGTGGGAAAAATAGGAGGAGGAAGGTATATTGGGTATGTTCACCGCCTTGAGTTATTTGTAAAAATAATAAAGCCAGGATACAAATGAACAAATAAACAACAAATAAACTCAACACAGACTTAGCTAGATGCGTATCTCTCCAAGTATAAAAAGATGGAAAATGGAGGTTGTACTGCAAGTTTACCTCAGCCATTGGAAATGGATACCTATGTTTACATTTGCTGTTTGGAAAACAAAAATATACTTGCATGGGTTTCATACAGGGAAATCAGAATGAATAATTTAATATCAATAGCATGCTACATTTTCAGGATTGCTTTCGGTTTAGAAATGAATAAAGTTCTGGTTATTTGCCATGTATAGCAATTTTAAATTAATGGCTCACTTTAAGTCTTAAAGAGCACTTCAATTTGCAAGTGATCAGAGTTCTAAGAACACAGGGTAAACCTTAATAAAAAATTGAGTTCTCGATGCTTTCTTTCCTAACCGAAAGCTACAGCTGCGGTTCAACATTTCTTTCATGGATCTGTTTTAATCAATAATAAATTAGTTCCAAAAAGACTTGCATACTGCAAAATCACATCTGCAGCCCGACTTTTAGAATTTGGAACATGGAACTCTAATTCACACAAGAGCTGTTGTTTGTACAACTGGGAATGTTTGTCACAATTAGATTCCTCAGAAAACAGAAGCTTTAATATAAGATAATTGCATCAGCCCATGACAAATGTGGAAAAATAAGAAACTTTGCCATAATGTATGATCCAATGGTTTAGATAAATGGTTGTTTTCCCCCAAAATAATCAGGTTTGGATGGATTTATTTATTTTTAAAAAAAATTATGTAACTTTCTGAAACTAGCCTGACCCTAGGCAGTTTACAGAAAGTAAGCTCACTGTAGGACAACTCACCACAATTCAAGAAATATAAAAGTTAAATTAATTTTGATGGAACCATGGCCAATAATAATAAAATGAAGAAAATCAATCCAGAAATAAGAGTTACAACAAAGTCAATGGAAACATGGTCACCAATAATAAAAATAACTGAATGAACCATTAATACAGTGTCAAATTGTCCCACAGTGAGTTGGCTGCCTCAAGTTGTCCTGTTCCAAGTTGACCATCATGAGTTGTTCACGGCAAGTTGGCTATGGCAAGTTGTCCTAGACCCCATCTGCCTCTACATTCTGGATCAGCTGGTTGATGACCCTCACTCTGTCAAGGACCTTGGAGTACTCATATCAAATGACCTAAGTGCCAGAGCTCACTGTAACAGCATTGCTAAAAAGGCATTGAGAGTTGTAAATCTAATCTTATGAAGCTTCTCCTCCGGTAATATTGAACTGCTAACTAGGGCATACAAAACCTTTGCTAAACCAATACTCGAATACAGTTCATCTATCTGGAATCTGCACTGTATATCGGACATTAATACAATTGAGAGAGTCCAGAAATATTTCATGAGAAGAGTACTACACTCCTCTGCTTGCAACAGAATACCCTATATCACCAGGCTTGAAATTTTGGGCTTGGACAACCATGTACTATGCCGCCTATGGTTAGACTTAAGCGTAGGACACAAAATTATCTGCTACAATGTCCTACCAGTCAATAACTACTTTAGCTTCAACTGCAACAATACAAGAGCACGCAACAGATACAAACTCAATGTAAACTGCTCCAAACTTGATTGCAGAAAGTACAACTTTAGCAACAGAGTGGTCAATGCCTGGAATGCACTACCTGACTCTGCTGTTACATCCTCTAACCCCCACTCCTTTAACCTCAAAGTATCCACTGTTGACCCCAACCCATTCCTAAGAGGTCTGGAAGGAGCATGCATAAGTGCACCATCGTGCCTCCTGTCCCTGTCCTATTGTCCCCATTTATTCGTACCCATTTCCTGTATTCTTACTCATGTTAAACTTATATCTACTATCTTGTAAGCGACTGACAAATCAAAATAAATAAATTAAAAAAATAAAACTTTCTGGATGGTCTTTGAAGATAGCCCCATCTATTTCATAGTATTGTAACTCTTCATATATTAAATGAAGGTCCTACCAAACGTGATGAAGACATGACTTCAGAGTACAGGAAATGAAATAATGATTATGTTTTGGAAGGCAGATTCCAAATGGCTGTTAGGAAGACAAAATCTTTCAACCAGTTAAAATAGTCTGGCAATGGTAGAAACCACTCAGAGAGGCACATGATCCCATTCAACAATGTCTTGTAAAACAGGTTAGGTCCTGGCTATCTATAGGTCCAGAGAATATTTCTTTAGATTCCTGCTACTTCCAGCTCTATAATTTTATGAAACTATTGATGAGAACACTAATAGTTCTAACCTTCTTTTTTAAAAAAAATTTCTAAAACAGTGTAATGCTTATCCCCAGTAAAAGATATTGTGGTCTAAATGGTGTCTCTAATGTAAAATTACCTGGCATGATCAACCCCTCCTTGATTTTCTCAGAGAATAGAATAGAATAGAATAGAATAGAATAGAATAGAATAGAATAG
>NW_020769311.1:3894376-3949493 GCF_900518735.1 Pseudonaja textilis
AGAATAGAATAGAATAGAATAGAATAGAATAGAATAGAATAGAATAGAATAGAATAGAACAGAATAGCTTTACTGTCAACTGGAATGTACACTAATCGGCATACATTAAAATGAAATGTCGTTTCATATAGCTCTCAAAGTGTCACCACCTCCAATATACACTACATAACCATGACTAAATAAATAAATACAAAATTGTGTGTATACCCAACATATATAATATAACCACAACCACAAGAGATGGCTGAGGTCTGTCTGTCTTCCCTTCAGTTTTCACACCTGCAGTATGAGAACAATAATAGTGATTTAACTGACATGACAGTAGACAAGTGGTTGTCAACATGTGGTGTGTGGAGCCCAAGGGGCCACAATGTCATCACAGGGGTGTCCACAAAGGCTTGAAGAAATATTATGACTTAAATCTTGAGTCTTGATGGTCCATGGCTGTGATCTGTGGCCACAAAGAGTATTTAAATGGGGTGGGGGGAACGGGACTGTGGTGAAGAAAATGATGAGGACTGTAGACTATATACGCTGCAGTAATTTATGTGAAGACCTTGAAAATGGCATGTAAATTCTAAGAGAGGGGAAAAAGAGGAGGAATCAACTGGAAGATCTTTTGCGTGAAGGATGAAAGATACAAAATGCCTCATTCTTTGCATTGCCTCAGGCATAGCATTCTCTAAATGGCAGCTGCATTCAAAGGTGTGAGGCCTTGACTACAGCATACTTCAAGCATGGTTTAAAATGAAGTTGTCAGTCAGTCTTCCCACTTGGAAGGGTGTATGTCACACTTCATGACAAAAATAAATGCTTACTTTTAACAGAAAATTCTGTGCCTATTAATATAATGAAAATTAGTGCTATTTGCACTTAGAATTCTATGGGGTTGATTGTTGTTAATATATTCGGTGTTACCAGTGTTAGCTGCACTTTCAAGAATTTTATAAGCAAATACATAAGTTGCTACCCAAATATGTTCTGGGGTATTGGATAAGTTGCCAGAAAAGCTAGATCATGACATATTATTTAAGTTATGGTTGTGTTTCAGATATATGTCTGTCTGTCTATTGTCTGAATAGTCAATAGCTAGTTAATTTAAGAATTATCCTAGGAATAGAACCAGACAGATCATGGAGAAAATCTATGTGGTTGTTAAGACTTGACAATGACTTGATGGCACAGAATTAATCAATCAGTTCTCAGTATCAGACAGCAGCATACAAACACTCAGATTTGCATAAAAGGAGACAGTTCTAATGGCATTCTAGGAAAAGGAAGTACACCTGTGAGGCAAATTTGATGGAGAAAACCATAGAGTCCTGTCAATGCTACAGAAAGAAGTTAGGATGGGTATTATAATTCTCCCTCCTTTTTTATTGCAATAATAAAACTAGGAAGATATTTTGTCATAGCTGGGAATTAAAACCCCATTTCATCCCGTCCTTGTTTCTTTCAGACTGTTTAGGGACTGTTTCATATATATAGGCACACAGACACTAATATTCAGATTAAGACAAGGCTTCAAGATGCTCTTTTCCAGATCCATGATTGATAGTGGAACTTTGTGGCATTCTCATCTAAAACTGCATGGATGCTTTAGATATATGCAAATGTATTCATCAGAAGCTCATGTAGGCTCATAGACACAAATGTTACGATGTCTAGCTGCCTTTTTATCATATTAACAGTATCTTCCAAGTGCTATCCTGGGAAGCCAATGGAGAGTGCCATTACAAAATAGGAAAATATTCTCCAATGATCTCTAAATGAAGTTAAGCAGGACAACAAAAATAATTTCATATATACTGAATGCCTTAGGGAATGTTCAGCAACGGTTGATTAAAACTACTCTGCTGTTGAAGATCGAATTCAGGAATTGAAAGCTTAACCTGTATAGTTTGGTTTTATTCTATTACTGTTAGGTTTTAAGCTGATATGATCAACATAGTTAATTTGGCCTTGGATCCATTGTTCTTTTTGACTATACCTTCAGTATTTGGAATCTAACAAGGCATCAAGAATTGTGGTATGGAAACTGACTAAAATAATCATTGTACAATTATTGCACAAAAAGAAGAAATCTACATCTGATTTTAGCAGTGAATTGATGATACCACATGTGTTATCTTTTGAATTGTTGGATTAATCTGTTTTCAATGCAAGTATGGGATTTCATTTTATAAACATGCCAATGTTTTTGCAAGTTGTTCTCTTTATTTCCAGGCACCTCCCTGTCCCCTTCTTCCCCCCTCACTTATATTAATTAATTTTGAAGTTATGATAATCCTTTAGTGATGTCACATATATTTGTATTTTGTGGGTTGGAGTGTGAAAAAGTACTTTTCTCCAGCTCCAGACACCTAGATAAGCTGCTTAAGGGGAAAGAAATTACAGGTTAACACATCACGAAGAAAACATCTACATTTTTCTATCCAAATTGAACAATTTTTCAGAAAGCAATCTGATCCTGAATTAACAGGATCGGACTGTTAAATACTTAAGTTTAGCACCGCATTCATGTTCAGATCTTCATTATTTATTATGTTTCTTGAAACCCTCTAAATGGTGGATGATGAAGTTCCTTTTTTGGAATGTTTGACCAAACAGATGCTGCAGCTCACATAGGAGGAAGGCAATTTTCTTTGATCCATGAGGAAGACGGATTCAGACTCTGCAGAGAAGAATGAGAAAAAATTTGGGGGAGATTACAAATTGCTCTGCAGTTGAATTGGATTCCATGTGTTGTCACCATCATTGTTGTGGGAGGATTCTCCCTAATAAGAAGATTTCCCAAAATAGATTACAATGCTCTAGCAACTATTGGGTCTATCTCTTAAACCTGTCTTTATAGGCATACCAGCTCAATACCCACGCTTCGCTACAAAACTATGTGGTTGGGCTTCGTTTTGGGGGAGGAAAATAAGTGGAAAAAAAATCTGCCTCTGACTACCACCATCCATCAGTATTCATCTGGGTAGCATCCTGTCAGTGTGTGAGAGAGTTGTGGGCTGTTTGGAAAGTAAAACAGTATTTGCTGTGTGAGCAAGAAGGAGACAGCAAGGAGCTGGGCATGGCTTAGCTCAACTGTTCTGTACTAAAGCTGCTTGGTGCTGTGAAACTAAAACTGAAACTCCTCTCCTCGTGTTTGGATGTGGAACAGATTTCTTTTCAGGTGGGGAGGGGGAGTAGAACTCCTTAGCATCAGAGCGTGTTAATAATAATATAGGAAATACTAATGCTATGATGGTCATTTCAAAGAAATCCTTTCTTAATGAGCACCTAGAAGCCAAGAGGAACATACATGCCAACTTTCAAGTTTGTAGGCTTTATGGTTTTGGAGATTTTGTGATGATGCATGAGTGGTATTTCGCTTTTATACTGTATATATAGATTTATTTTCCCCAGTTCTATTATTCAAATTCGTTGGCTTCTGTGCTTCCAGCAATCTTTGAATGGTTAGAAAATGGAAGGCCACACAAAGAGGAAATCAATGACTGTGGCTGGCATAATTCCCTAGATAAAGAACCTTTATGATTATATCACATATTACTATTTTTGCTGCTCTTTTATCCAAGTAGACTGAGTTAGAAACAGACTGCTACAAATGGCCATTTGCAAATATCATTTAGCATCTTAGCTTGGACCAACTCAATGTTCTAGTCTATTTTAAAGACATGTCTTCTCTGCATTGCACATTATAGTAATCCAACCTTGAAAACATATGACATAATTTTTTTGCTTAAATAAATGAGTTATTCCTAAAGCCAGGAGCTAGGATTGTTGCTGAGGAGATATTAAGCTGACTGGAGTTCCTTTAAAATGAAAAAGGATTTAAAGCACAATCACAAAAATAGTAGAAACATTTCTTTATAATAGTCAACCCCAAGTTGGTGTCTGTCCCGCCCTGCATGGACTGGATTATAACCGTGAGAATGGTCAATAGTCGGATTCTGAAAGATACAGTTTGACATGTCTGAGGGATCATCAGAACACAGGCAATCCTCAATTTACGGCTACAATTGAGCCCATAATTTATGTTGCTAAGGGAGACATCTGTTAAGTGAGTTTTGTCCCATTTTACAGCTTTTTTTGCCACATTTGTTAAGTGAATGACTGCAGTTGTTAAATTAGTAACACGGTTGTGAAGTGAATCTGGTTTCCTCATTGCCAGACTAAAGCTATATAACCTCCTAGCCTACTAGATACATCCTGAGATATTCTTGGATGTAACCACGCAGAACCTTTTCTCTACTCCCCTATCCTGCTCAAGACTGCACAATCTCTTAATCTGGCCACTCGGTGGGAAAGCTGTGTTGTTAAAACTCTCCCTTTCTGTTTCTCCAGGTGCTCATTCCATCATAGTCTATTTCTGTTTTCCAATTTGAAATATCCTACCATATAACTGTCCCATTGATTAAATGTCTGAATTGCTGAAAGACGAAAACAGATTTTTTACAGACCTTCTAGTATGTAAGCTATTAATTATTGAGGTGTACGTGTTTATTGCTTTCAAATCACACCTCCCCATATTGCAATACTATTTGTTTTGTGTTTTTAAACTTTCTTTTATACGAATAGCATGTATTTTTTTAATTAGCCATCACTGTAAAAGGCAATGGAGCTATGGATATAAACATAGATTATGTCTATGGAAAGTCACAATGTGAATGGAGAGAAACAACACACAAGTGAAGGGAAAAAAAGGAGAAGACCAAAGAAGTCACCTTGGAAGAAGTAATAAAAGAAAAAAGAACTTTGAGGAGAGAGAGAGAGAGAGAAATGACTTGTGAGTAAGCAAGAGGTAAAAGAGAGAAAGCATGAAGCTTTGCAATTTGTTCAGCAGGGATTACCCTTCCATGCTGTGAACAAGGGAAAAGAGACAGCTAGGGGAAGACACGACATAACAGGAATAGCAGCTGGCAGCTCAGATGCAGGACTGAAAGAGACTGGCAGTTTTATCAGCAAAGAGTTTGTTTTATTGCTCATTGCTTTTATCAATTTGCCTTTTTTATGTCCTACCCTGAACAGTAGTGATGTAAAACTAGACTTAATCATAAATGACAGCTCAACAGTAAATATGTGTGATGGGGCTGTTGTGAAGAAGAAAGATTCTCCTGAATTCATCAGGATAATCAAAACTGAGGGGTCCTTGGTGCTCTCATTATCCAAGACGTTTCATTATCCAAACTAGGTAACATCAGTCCACTAACACTGATAATGTTACCTAGTTCAGATAATGAAACATCTGCAAGAAAACAGTCGTGCTCAGAGAGCACTAAAGATCCCTCATTTCAACTCTGAGCTGCAAATATTTCCCTTTATTGATAATCAAAACTTCACAATATTTGTTGTGGTTCACTGGCAGCCATGCAGACAGCAGCGGAATTGGACAGTGGGGAAGAAAGGGGACCAATCAGGGAGTCTGAAGAGGACTCGGACGAGGGTCCTGTGCCCAATGCAGAGATGGAGCCAGGACCATCTGGGAGTGGGGTGCTGCCTTTGGAGCCTTTGGAATCTGGCAGCAGCGAAACAGAGGACCCAGGGGAGCCTGTTCCCAGTGCGTGTGTGCAGAAGGTGAGTGCAGCTGAAACAAAAGGGGCGACTCGGGAGTAAGGCTGGGAGGTGATTGCCTCTCCCATAATGGATAAAAGTCAGGCCAAGGTGACGAAACCTTTGCAGGAAGCAAAGTAATTTGATCAGTTTCAAGTCATCGTTGAAGTTCTTTGTACTTTGGTTGTTTTTTCTTGTACTTCGGTTGGCTTCTTTTCTAATTTATTTGATACTTCTGTTTTTGGCAGCACTTCACAGAACTGACAGGTGTGTGCTTATCTTGCGGGACTATTTGATATTAATTCCAGCTGGGAATGAAAATAATTCCCAGTGTTGCAATAAAAGAGGTTTTGTTTTTAAAACAAGTTTGTGAATAATTATGGTTTATGAAGCCTGGATCAGAACAATATTAAGAGATCAATAATGAATACAAAGTAAGTGTTCTTCATCCTTGTACCTATCAATATTTACCCTTTCACAAAATAGAGACATGTGAAACTTTTTTGTAGGTTGCAGATGATAGCAAAGTATTCTAATAAATTGTAGGTAAAGCTTGCTTGAAGGAGGATGACTTTTTCAATGGTCTTCAAGGTCATGAATGTTGGATGGGCAGAAGCAATGGTTCCAGCTGACAATGGTGGGAGGAAAGAGGTGATCAGTTACTGTATGGGATCTTTCGTCCTATTTACTCTGCTCTGAAACATGAAATGAGTTACTAAATGATTTGGAATACTCATCAAAAGAATCTGGAGAGATTCTTACAAAGCAGATGGGCATTGGCAAAATGAACAAATGGTCTGTTGTTGTACTAGCCAGTTTCTTATCTTCCCAATGACAAACTTCTGAATAATTTTATCACCAGCTTTCCCAAAGCGATTAAGAAGGTGAGTTTTTTGCCAGCCAAATGTTTTCAAAAGATGCATAGCAATTTAAGGCAGGGGTCTCCAATCTTGGCAACTTTAAGACTTATGGATTTTATCTTCCAAAGATCCTCGGCGAGCATGGCTGGCAGGGAAATTCTGGGGGTTGAAGTCCACAAGTCTTAAAGTCGCCAAGGTTGGAGGCCCCTGATTTAGGGCACAATGTAAATCCTCTGATTGCTAAGTTCCTCCATCCATGAGAAACTTCCTGCTGTCTCCTTGTGAGGAGCAGCTCTTTGAGAGATGTTTTTCTGCAGGAGAAATTTCTGTCAGCCAGAACTGTCCTCTGGCAGAGAGCTCACAAAGACACTAAAATGGCTGCAACACCTCACCAGGATTCCAAGGGCCTACTCCTAGTTTATCATTCCACTGAGTTTTGATTTGGTAGATATTTGTGGCAAGCTCATATTTTACAGGGGAAATAATTGCTTTCCCTCCCTTCAACTTCCCCAGAAAAGCCCATTGTTGTCAATCTTTTTCTGGTGACCATGGCAATTTATTAAAGTATTAATCCACCAGCAGATAAGATAAGATAAGACCTCAGCACCTCCATTTGTTTTCCACTATCTTAACATGTCATCCTTGTTTTTGTTTTATTATTACTTTGCACAACATCACATTTATCACAGTCTGAAGGAGTATTCATTGAAAAGAAGTAGGTGACCTGCAGTTAATACTGTCCCTCTCAGCAGCAAGATGAATGTCCCCAAATTATATATGAGAAACAATTGGTTCCCTGTGAAGAATAAATATATAAATACAGTTACAGTACATTATCCCCACATATTACAAGTCAATAACTGTAACTTTAAGTCAGAAGATTTAATTGGCCAATAGAGGTCTACAAATGGAGTGTAAATTTTGTGCCCTACTACAGGTAGTCCTCTACTTATGACCATAACTGAGCCCAAAATTTATGCTGCTCAATGAGAAAATTTGCCCCATTTTACGACCTTTCTTGTCACATGTCAGGGCTCCAACAAATCCACCCTCATTCAAATCAGAAGTCTCTAGCCGCATGTCAGAGAAAAGAAAATTGATTCATTAGAGGTTGCCATATTGGCGTGTGGCTGGGTGCAGCCGATACTAAATTATATCATACATTACCCCCTTGACCCTGGTCTTCCCCCCACCCCATGGATGTGACTTCTCCAATGGGACACATCCATCTCCAAGAGTCATCCATCATGCTCTCCAATAACCTTCTTACGCTCCAACATCTTTGGGCTGCCGGGGTGATTATCTAGGCATTTAAGGAATGCCTTGTTTTCCCCCCACTCCCTTTTTCTGGCAGCTAAAAAGACCAAAGGAGTATCTTTTTAGTTGACATCACATTTGTTAAGTGAATCATTGCCATTGTTAAATTAGTAACACTGTTGTTAAGTGAATCTGACTTTCCCGTTTACTTTGTTGTCAGAAGGTCACAAAAGGTGATCGCATGACCCCAAGATACTGCAACCTTCATTAATATAAAGCAGTAGTCAAACATCCAAATGTAAATCACATGACCATGGGGATACTGCAATCGTTAATAAGTGTGAAAAATGGTCATAAGTCACTGTTTTCAGTGCTGTTGTAACTTTCAACAGTCACTAAATGAACTATTGTAAGTCGAGGACTATCTGTATTTTCTAATAACCAGCTGCATTACTGACTACAAAAGTCAAATCTAAGTCAAATCTAAATTTATGTTTGAGATCTTCTCATCGATATTTAAATATGAGCCAGCAGTGTGCGGCAGTAGCCAAAAAAGCCAATACAATCCTAGGTTGCATTAACAGAGGGATAGAATCAAGAAAACATGAAGTATTAGTACCATTTTATAAACCCTTCATAAGGTCACACTTGGAATACTGCATCCAGCTTTGGTCACCACAATATAAAAAAGATGTTGAGACTCTAAAAAGAGTGCAGAGAAGAACAAAGATGATTAGAGGGCTGGAGGCTAAAACATTTGAAGAACAGTTGCATTAGACAGTTGCGTTAGACAGGTTTATCTAATCTAATGAAAAAAAAGACTAGGAATGACATGATAACAGTGTCCCAATATCTCAGGGGCTGTCACAAAGAAGAGGGAGTCAACCAATTTTCCAAGGCTGGACAAGAAACAATGGATGCAAACTAATCGAGGAGAGAACTAACCCAGAACTAAGGAGAAATTTCCCAAAAATGAGAACAATTGTGGAACAGCTTGTCTTCAGAAGTTGTGGGTTGCTTCATCACTGGAGGTTTTCAAGAAGAGATTGGCAGCTGGAGTTCTGGTTTACAAGGCTTCGGCGGCGGCAGGAATCTGCGATCGTGCGTGGTTCCTGCTGCGCTCGCCGCTGGAGTGCCCCTGATCCAGCCGGATTTGGGGGTTAATGGTCACCCCATAGAGGTGACTGAAGATAGGGGAGACCCAGCAGGGGGTCCGGGAGAATCGCAACCCCCCTCCTCAGCTGGCAAACTCCCTTTTCCAAAAGCGGTGGAGCGGCAGTCAGCAATGGCCGCCACAAAGAAGCTTTCATCCGGACAAGAATGTGCAGGAGGAAGCTGAGAAAGTGAAAGTTTTTGGCTGAACCTGGATAACAAAAAACATCTAAACACTCTGGAAACTTGATTTTATTAAAGATACATTGTTCCCAAAGAAGATCGTAAAAAGCGGCGGAAGAAAGTTAAAAGGGAAAGTTTTTTTTTTCTCACTCTCCTTCCCTATGGAAATAGCAGATGGAAATAGGAAAAACCCATTTTGGCATCAAGATAACTAAATTTGAAAATTAAAGTCAAGGGGTCATTAAAGATTTCTGAACATTGGAATTAAAAAAAAATATTTTTTGCTATAAGTGGGAAGGGAGAGGTACAGAATTAATATTAAGACTTTGCTGGAGGAGGCTGCTTGGAGTTTTTAAGATCAGAGTTGAATTGTAATAAGACTTCTAAAAGATATACTTTGGAACTTTACAATTGAACTGTACCCCAGGAAGAGAAAGTTTAAAAAGAAGAAAGTGCTAAATGAAACAGCTTGTGCCTATTTGGATTGCTTGGTGACTTTGGGACTTTTGGAAATTATTATTTGAAAGACTAAAAACTTTTGAGTTGTTTAAAAATTTTTCACAATGGCATTATCTGTTGAAGAATTGAAAATGGAATTTAAAAAGCTAAAAGAAGAGGAACAAGAAGGGAAGGGCTCTTCTGGAACTGTTTTTCATTTTCTAGAAATGGCGATTTCTACCTATCAGGAATTACAAGAACAAGAAGGTTGGGATGAAGAAGAAGAAGCCATCTTTAATGAACAAACAACTTTAGCTAGGGAAGAAAAGGGAAAGAGGGGAAAGACAATGGAAAATTTAAGACTTAAAAAAACAACCAAAAAAGGGAAAAATAAGGTGAAAAATTGATACAATGTCAGGAAGCAACAGAAAAGAGAAATACAGAAGAGAGTGGAGACTAAGAGGGTGGAGATCAAGAGATGGGGGGGGTAAAAAGGCTAGATCGGAGAAGAGAGGCAGGGGAAAATGGAAGACAAGTTATAAAAGTTTGAAACAAGGTGTAAAGAAACAGGATTTTTTTCAGAGATAATGGGTAAAAACATAATTAAAAAAGAGATTCTGCAAAAGTACATAAGACTGTATTGTTGTATTTGTATTTGAAACAATGTTAGAAAACTGGAACATTATATGGTTTAATAAAATATTAAAGGGAATGTGTAAAATGCTTAAGATTTAATGAGTTTAATCTGCTATAGATTATTGTTTTAATTATATTATAAACTTATTATTTTTCTATTTTAAAATGTAGTATGTAGCTTAGAATGTGCTAAGCAGAATCAGAATGAAAATTTTATATTATTTTAAGTGTTAAATTTAGGGGAACGATATAAAGGCGTCATACTTCAATCAGTGATTACAGGAGAAATATTGTGTTAATGAGAAAAGAAAAATAGATAATTGAAACAGAACGGACAAAAGATATAAGCATAATGATCTAAATTGAAAGGAAATAAATGAAATAGAATTAAGAGAGTGAAAAGAGGGGAGAAGCCCTATAGAAAATATAAAATGGTAAATAAGATAAGAAATGGTATATAAAGTGAGCATGAACTTGATTTATGTCTGTACCAAAAGAGTCCCTGTAACCCGGGACTAAGCCGCTTTCCAAAAAGAAGTCTTATGTTTTTATGTTTTGTGTTTTGTTTGTGCATGTTTGTTTATTGAAAATTAATAAAAATTCTTTTTAAAAAAAGAAGAGATTGGCAGCTGTTTGTCTGGAATGGTATAAGATAAGGTCTCCCACTTGACTAGTGGTTTAGATTAGACCTCCAAGGTCCCTTCCAAGTTATTTGGTTATGACTAATAGAGCCTTTCCAAACCCTTTACCTATCTTTCATATGCAATAATGTATAGCTTGTGATTAGACAAACAAACAAACCATCTTACTCGGAACTGTTTATGTACTCAGACATTACCATAACAGCTCTTAGGTTCTTGGTTAGGGTTTGAACTGTTAAGTTTTTACCAGTTTCAGACTGTGAATCAAAGGAAGATTTAATCAATGATGATGAGGATAACTCAAGGACACTGTCACAGGCAGCTAACCGTCCATCCCCAGGTGACACTGTTTTGCCACTAGCCACCTTACCTTCAGGACTAGGGACTGGTATGGAGCTCCACAGTATTGTGGTTAGCTGACAGCAGGTGTGGACGATTGAGGTGAGCGAGGACTCAGATGAGGGGCCAGGATCATTAGGGAGTGGGCTGCTGCCTTCAGAGATTGTGGGGCCTGGCAGCAGCAATGAGGAGGTTCCTGAGCAGCCTGTGTCAAGTGCACATGCATGCAGGATTGCTTGCAGGAAAGAGCAGCTGCAACAGCACAGGCGACTCGGGAGTAAGGCTGCAAGGTAATGGCCCCTCCTTTAAGAAGATAAAAGGCAGCTGTGAAGTGAACATTCTTTTCAGGAAGCAAAGACGTTTTGAAACTCAGCCTCATGGATATTACAGTATCTTGAGTTGGTATTTGAAGACTCTTGTGTTGTGAAATATCTGTGATTCTTGGCAGTCTCATACAGTTTTGGCAACTTTGCTTATCAAAGTTCATTAGTTTGCAACAGCCTTTTAACTGGGGATTCGTAAGACTCATTAAAAGGTTTCTGTTCCCTTTGGTTATTGTTTGTCTTATTGGAAAAGGGTTTGGGTCAGAACACACAGAGACCCCAAAAGATTAATTTACCACAACTGTCCTTCCACTATTTATTGATCACCTAGTCCTGGACATTTACTGACACCCTCTTAACTTCCCAACATTTATCAATCCCTTGGATTCCCATCAACCCTTGGAGGGTGGGGGAGTCATTATTGACCACTTGGGGGAAACTCTGGTTTCAAACAGCCATTGGAATTCTTTACCTCTATTATAAAATATTTCTATAATAAGCAATTTTCCTGCTGCAGGTCCAACTGTATTCTATTTTTGTTTCATTTGCTTATTAGCATCTAATTCCCTGGTTACTGTGAGAGTATTCTGCTTATTGCAATAAAATAACCTTTTTGTATAAAGTGGATCAAAACAAAACAAAACAAAATCCAATAGCCACTTACTTAGGGATATGTTAACTGAATAAGCAGGCTGACTTCTTAGCACTTCATTTAGGCAATTTTCAGAAATCCTCCCAGCTTGTAAATATATGGCACCTTGTGCATATTGGTTGGCATGAAGCACTTAGTGATTCTATGCACAATTTTCCTGAAGATTTTATCACACTCTACTTCTGCTTTTTTTCTAATCTAGATATTGATTTTTGATATCCTGGTCCAGGAGTACATTACAGAATAACAGAGTTGGAAGGGACCTTGGAGGTCTTCTAGTCCAACCCTTGATCAGGCAGGAAACCCTATACCATTTGGGACAAATGGTTGCCCAATCTCTGCTTAAAGACCTCTAGTTTTGGAACATCCACAGCTTCTGGAGGCAAGTTGTTCCACTGATTAATTGTTCTCACTAACAGAAAATTTCTCCCTAGTTCTAGGTTGGTTCTCTCCTTGATTGGTTTCCATCCATTGCTTCTTGTCCTACCTTCAGGTGCTTTGGAGAATAGGTTGAGATGCAATGCAATGGATTGATTTATGAAACTTGCAATACAGAATTTTATGACTGTCCTATGTACTTATGTGAATCATATAATATTTTTTTTAAAAAAACACCACAAAATGTTTACTGCTTTATCCATCTCTTCTGTAGCTCGTGTCTACCCTTGCCCAGGTATTTTAGGCTTTCCATGCAAACCCATCAAAACCAGAATGAAATATGATTTCACAAGGCAACAAAATCATTTTTTAAAAATGATCATTTCAGCTTTATGACACATTTTACCTAATAGCCTAAATTAAAATGCAGGCAATTAAACAGTATAGGCAATTAAGATGATGAATAGTAGTGCTCATAAGGCCTGGCTGGAGGTAAATCTTAACTGTTTCCTGGAGCCAGACAGAGTGGGCATTCAGTTCTGCTCCCTTTCCAAAGTCTCCAAGTAATTTAGGAGCAGAGTAAATACCACAATGATGTCAACACCAATGCTGAACATCAGGTTATTTCATTACTGATGAGCAAGGAAATATGACTAAAGTTTACAAAATATTATTTGACCATTTCCTTAAGTAACTGGAGGAAGGAAGATAGGTAGGTAAGAAGGAAGGAAGGAAGGAAGGAAGGCAGGAAGGAAGTAGAAAGTTAAAGATCAATTTTCAGAAACATTCTCAGTACTAAATAATTGCTCCGTAAAATACTCGAATATACTTTGGCTTATTATAAACTGAGATGAACTGCCAGCACTGGAAGGAAAGGAGAAGAGCAATTAACAACACCTCCCTAGAAAGTTTAGACTTAAATGTAAAGTTAAAATGTTACAAACAGACTTCTGCATAAGAATGCTTTGTTATCGTTCATTGGATCCACTCTTTTGCAATATGTTAGATTAATTACTAACTTTCCAGCTAAGGCTTCAAGCAATGATGACTTAAGCAGCAAAGGTTTAATTAATTCATCAATTCTTTTTTTGAAGGAATTATGAAGTTTTGTGAGGTTTTTTTCAGAATTAATATGCACAGAATGACAATATAAAATTATGAATTTTGCAGGCTGCAAAGTCTATGAATTTATTCTCTGTCCAGTGTTTCCAACTTTATCTTTGATTCATTTACTATCCTGGCTCAGTACTATAGATATAATCAGGGGTGGGATTCAACCAGTGTTACTACTGGTTTGGTGACTACATTTTGCTGCGTGCACATGTAAAAAAACCTTAAGCTGTGCCACCCGGACAGCTGAAAAGCGCAGCACACAGGTGTGCAGCATTTGAAAAGCCCCCTTTTTTCCTGCTTTTTCAATCTCAACCCTGTGTGCAAAGCAGCTGAGGTTGAAAAAGCAGGAAATAAAGGACTGGTAAGAGCTCGGGCAGGTGGGTGGGCCAAACAGCAGCAACAGAGAACCAGCTCAGTGTCTGCTGTTCTTCAGAGCTACCAGTTCTTTAGAACCAGGCAGAATTGGTTGCATCCCACCCCTGGATGTAATCTCAAAGAAATCATTAGTTTGATAAGTCATATTCATGGCATACTTAGGGCTCATTGTAACCTAACAGTATAAGTACTAACCAAATACCAAAGCTGATAAGAATATTATTCCCATTGACTTAATTTAAGGAATGTTTGAATGGGTTAGGGTTAGGGTTAGGGTTAGTTTGGTTTTGTGGTTAAAGTGGTGGCCTAGAAACAAGAAATTATGAGTTCTAGTTCCACCTTAGGCATGAAAAAGCTGCTAGGTGACTTTGGGCCTGTCACTCTCTCTCAGACCAACCTATCTCACAGCACTGTTGTGGTGGGGGAAAGAGGAAGAAGATGAAGTATTAGGCATGTTGGTGGTGGCGCAGTGATTAAGATGCAGTATTGCAGGCTATTTCTGCTGACTGCCGACTGTTTCACAGTTAGATTCCCACTGGCTCAAGGTTGACTCAGCCTTCCATCCTTTCTGGGGTGGTAAAATGAGGACTCAAACTGTTGGAGGCAATAGACTGACTCTGCAAACTGCTTAGAGAGAGCTGTAAAGCACTGTGAAGTGGTATATAATCTAAGTGCTATTGCTATTGCTATGTTTCCTGCCTTGAATTATTTATAAAAAAAATAATACCGTAGACAATAATAAATAATAATGTCAAAGTAGCAACAAAGGTGCACTGGAAGATCTGCAAGAAATACCATTTCTGCAAGTAAGAACTGGTGGGATCTAAATAGAGAAAATAATAGAAAATGAAGCAGCTAAAGTGCTCTGGGAGTTTAGAATTCAGACAGACAGGCACCTGTCACATAATACTCCAGAGTTAACAATTGTCAATAAGAAAGACAAAAATGTCTAGATAGTGGATGTAGTAGTACCTGGAAACAGCAGAAGAGAAGAGAAAGAACTGAAAAAGGTAACAAAATACAAAGACCTGCAAATAGAAATAGAATGACAGTGGCAAAAGAAAGCAAAGGTAGTGCCAATGGTTATAGGTGTTTTGGGTGCAATCCCAAAACAAATGGAGCACCATATGAATACCATCGGCATTGACAAATTCACCATCAGTCAATTGCAAAAGGCAGCTTTACTCGGAACAGCTTACATCCTGCAACAATACCTCTAAAATCAAAAAACATCAACATCACCCTATCCTGTTCTCAATAGGTGGATAAAAATGCCAAACCCAGTCTGAACATTTGTCTGACTCTGCGATGGACCATAAATAACAATAAAAAGAAAGTGCTGAGTGAGATGGACAAATGCTTTCAGTTATTTATTTTGATCAAACCAGTTATGAGATGACATTTATTATATCTTACTTGTGAATAACCTGTGAAGAAACAGGTATGGGTGCAGTGCAACCCTGTTGGTACTTCTTGATCGTTTAGCAACTTTTGGTACTCTCAGCAACTGTTGGTCATGGTCAGGGGTGGGATTTCACCGGCATAACCGGTTTGGTGATTGTGTGCACACTCCACGCATGCTCTTCATGTTTAGAAAAGCTCTAACACTTACCTTCTACAGCAGTCCCTATGAATAAAACAGCTGAGGCATGGCAACCTGCTCTTCCATGTGAATCAGCTGTGCTCTAAACAAAGGAAATAAAGCACAGGAAAGAGCAGGGGTGGGCAGGTGGGACCACATGCTCATCACAGCAAACCAGTTCACTGCTGATCTTCAGAGCAAGGGGTTCGCTTGAACCGGTCCAAACCGGTAGAATCCCTGGTCATGGTATCCTTCTGTGTTGCCTATGGGAACTGGGAATGGGAGGCACAGAGCTACACCCGGCTCTCCTCTTTTCGCAATAGCTGATTGCAGTGGGTGTTAATAAGCATGACTCAGTACCCCCTTGTAATATCTCCACTTTTTGTGCTCTCTTGGTTACCAGTAGGCTTCTGGAGACAATTCAAGGTAGGGGATGTCACTTACAAAGCCAATAGAAAAATGTATGTGTATCTCTGAGTTAAATTGTTGGTGTTCTCTCTACTTGATTGTTTTCTTGCAGACATTTCCTTACCAGAATAGATTGCATGTGTGGGGAGAGTGAGAATGAAGTTTGCTGATTGTTTATCTGGGAGTTGGCTGCTGAAGGGGATGTGTTCCAACCTGCTAGAAATTGCTAAAACTCATCCCTTCCGGCAGCCAATGCCCTGGTTGATAGGAAACAGTCAACCGTACGGGAGTTCCGGTTTGTCAGGCTTCGGAGGCAGCAGTTTGTGCGCGATCCCTGCTGCGCTCGCTGCTGGAGTGCCTTCGATCCAATTGGATTAGGAGGCTATAGTTATCCTGTAGGGATAACTGAAGAGGGGGGAGATCCGGGCAGGGGTCGGGAGATATCGCACCCCGCTTTCCCAGCCGGCTTAACTCCCTTTTCCAAAGGTGGTGGAGCGGTGGTCAGCAATGGCTGACACAAGGAACCTCTCAGCCGGACAAGTTGTGTGCAGGAGGAAGTGAATAAAGAGAAGGCTTTTGGCTGAACCGGGATGACAATTAACATCTGAATACCCTGGAACTTTGGCTCTTTACGTGATATATTGTTTCCCAGAAGATCGTTAAGCTGCGGTGGAAAGTAAAGGGAAAGCTTTTTTTCTCTCCTCACTCTCTTTCCCCACGGAGACAGCAGATGGAAATCGGAAATACCCGCTTTGGCAGCGGAAGGTACTAACTTTAGGAAACAGTCAACCATACTAAGACCGGTAGGGCAAAGCACCAAGAACCCAAAAGCATTGGAGGAGCCATCTTTCTTTCATTGTTTCCCATAACAACTGATTGAGTTGCAGTGCTCTGATCCCATCTATTAAGCAATGCCATCTAATAGGTCAAATGAGATGTGCTTCAGTGCGTGCCCTCTAAAGTAGCATTTTTTGGGGTGTCAACCATGGGATTGGTTTTGTATGTTTATAATATATGGTATGTCAGTTCCCTCATTATGACCAACTTTATTTATTTATTTATTTATTTATTTATTTATTTATTTACTGCCCATCTCTTTTTAATTTTTAAACATTTAGGTTTTTTATCCTTCTGCATTGGGTTATTATTATTATTATTATTTAACTTTGTCAGATTCCCTGACTGTTTTAATATCCCCCTGGGGGTTTTGGAGAGGAGAGGGGTTTGTAGGCTATTTTGGAGACAATTCTGTTATCATTCATTTACTACTGTAGATTTGTTATTAATGGGAATAATGAAGATGGATCATAAACCATCAAGAAAATGGTGCTTAATATGAAAAATGATAGCAAATCATAAAGGCATGCTCTAGCAATTAAATTGCTGAAAAATGAATTTTCTTTCTCATGAATGGAATAAAAGGTTGACCTCGTTTGAATGTTTAAACATGATCCTTGTTTCAGGTTCTTTTTCTTTTAGCACAAGTCAACACTTATGCAAGATAAAAAATATAAAACAATTACAATCTGGGTAGGAGTGAATCTCCAAAAGCCAATTCCCATGGAAAATTATCCCTCCCAATACCTTTAGCACCACATGAAGTACTAATACCACTCTATAAACCTTAGTAAGACCATATCTACAATACTGGATCCAGTTTTGGTCACCGCACTATAAAAAAGATGCAGAGAACAGCAACAAAGATGATTAGGGGACTGGACGCTAAAATGTATAATGAACGGTTGCAAGAACTGAGTATGGCTAGTCTAGTGAAGAGAAGGAGCAGGGGGAATGATAGCAGTGTTCCAATATTTAAGAGACTGTCACAGAGAAGAAGGGCTCAAGCTATTTTCCAAGGCACCTGAAGGCCAGACAAGGAATAATGGATGGAAACTGATGAAGGAGAGATTCAGCCTAGAAATAAGGAGAAATTTTCTAACTGTGAGAACAATCAACCAATGGAACAGAAGTTGCCTTCAGAAAATGTGGGAGCTTCATCACTAGAAGCTTTCAAGAAGAGACTGGATGTCATCTGTCAAAAAATGGTATAGGATCTCCTGCTTAGGCAGGAGGTTGGACTAGATGGCCTTCCAACTCTGTTATTCTGTATTCTCTTCTGTACTCCGAGTACAGGTATTCCATATTTTAAATTTATTCCATCATATAACCTAGAAATAGCAACAGATTCAGTGAAATGTGCTGTACAAAAATAATCCATCCGAAGCTGCTGAGAGGAAGAGAATATACCAACAGCCTCTGACACCTTATTCTGAGGCTATGAACATAGCCCATTTTTTTTCTTTAAACTCTATTTAGAAGGGATCTTAAGAAGTCTATAAAAAGAATCAGTGGATTAATTTCACTGGGTATCCCACTGGTTTATTCCATCTCTTGGTAGGCATGTGGAAAGGATATAAAAATCTACCTAGAGGCAGATTTTGGAAACTGTCATCAGAAAGACAAAAAGCAGCATGATGCTGTTGTGATCCACACAGAAACCTTTTGGACACATTTCTGTAGGTGTCTGTTATACATACAGTTGTATATTATTTCATGATGGTAGCATTTGTAACTTTATGATTCCTCCTCTAATCAGAAGGAAGCTAGTTATTACCCCACATTTCAAAAAATTCCAGTTCTAGGAGAAGAAACATAGGAGAATTGGAAGGCTGTATTGAATTCAAAGACTGAAATTAAAAATATGTGCCCAATATGTGGGTATGTATTTTTGGCATGACAGTCTATGGCAGGAGTGTCAAACTCAAGGCCCATGGGCTGGATCCAGCCTGGTGGGTGCTTAGATGTGGCCCATGGGGCCGCCCTGGAAACTGTGAAGGACTGGCCCGCTGGCCTCCTATGGTGCCTCTGCCAGTGAAAATGGAGCTCAGGAGGCCACACACAGCCTTCCTGGGCACTGCTTTCACTGGCAGAGGGTTGCAATTTTGTCCCAGCCAAAAATGGAGCTCACTAGCCAATTTTCATGGCAAAGCACTCGGGCCACAACAGGCATCCCCAACACGAGTGACACCAAGCTGGCCATGCCCACCCTGGCCATGCTCACCCAGCCCCTGAGGTCAAACACAACCCTGATGTGGTTCTCAATGAAATTGAATTTGATACACCTGGTTTATGGCATTAATTTCCAACTACGGCAGATTCATGTCAGAAGACTGATTGCCTCATCCTCTTACCTGGTATATCAGGGATATCAAATGCAAGACAGCCTACAGGGTACTTAGATCTGGCCCATGGGGCCACCTTCGAAACAGTGAAGGACTGGCCTGCAGTGCCTCTGCCAGCAAAAATGGAAATCAGAAGAGTTGTATGCCCATCCCCCCAGCCCTGTTTTCAGCCTGGATGGCTTCCTGGAGCCCTCTGCCAATGAAAATGGAGCTGGGGGGGACGCATGCAGCCCCCTGAGCTTCATTTTTGCTGGCAGAGGACTGCAGGAGGCCCAACCCAGCCATGCCCACCTGGCCCCCTGAGGTAAAACACAATCCTGATGAGGCCCTCAGTGAAATTGAGTTTGACACCCCTGTGATATCTTCATCTATTTTAAAGCTGTTGGAAGAAATAGGCATGGACTCTCCAGCTTCTGTACAATTACCTGTGCTAGACATTAACCTAACAGGTATCAGGAATTTCTTGATAGCTTGATTACCCACAGAGAGCAGTAAGTGTGCTGTGTGCAGCCCTCTCTTACGTTTGATTTCCTGGAATATTTTACTACCTCAGATATAATTTGGGGACCTTCAACCTAATTGTTTCACTGTGCAAGCATATGGTAAAGCTGATGGCTTCCCAGGATTCTAGCATTATTATCATCTTTTTTTTTTTCTGAAATAGAAGTTTGAAGACGCTTTGCTCCAAAAATAAGCTGAGAAGCAGTTGTGGAATAGCTGGTGGCATGTATTTTCCATCATTGTAGATGGCAGAAGTAAAGATGAATCATATGCAAATAAGTTAAATTTACATAACTGCATCACTCTGAAGGATTTTGTTCCACAAAATTTGCATAACACCCTTCTTGTGAAGAGCAAATGAAGAACAAACGCACCTTGCCCTCAAACTTCAAAGTACACATATTGTACAAAAACAAAGGGGTACATCGACCATTCTTCAATTCATATCCAGAATCAGCGGATGACACTCTCCAGATATTTGCTGAATTTCAGCTTCTATCAGCCAGCATGGGAAAATCGGGGAAATCTAATTTAGCAACATTTGGAGGCTCCCCAATGCTCTGTCTCTGTCCTATACGATATATTCGTCTTCACAATAAATCCTTTAGTCTGATGGATGTCTATCAAAACTTAAGCTGGAGTACTCCAGAGACTTTAAGGATACTAGCTCAAAGTTTCTCACTGGCAATAATAGAATGAAGACTGGATTTGGAGGAAATAGCAAAAAAAAAAAAACCTGGATAATTGTGACAGCTGAATATTTCCCAGTGAAATATATAATGAAAGCCTTGGCAATTATTTTTATTTCTGACATAGGAGACCCTTCAGCTGATGTCACTTGATGCACATATAAACAGGGATTAATACCAGACAAACAATCAAGCAGTCAACAATAGCTTAATTAAGGAACTACCCAGAAGAAAACCACATTCCCACCAACACTGTGCAAACCACTTGCAAATAAACAGAGAGCAAACCCCAGTGCCTTCTACAGCTGAAGATATTAGCAAGTTGAGTAATGAAGAACAACCAAGTACAAGAAAAGTACAAGAAGTACAAGAAAACAACCAAGCTTGGAGGACTCCATAGTTGAACTCTGAGCTACAAATATTCTCTTCCGTTGATTTCAGTTTCTTTGGAATCTCTTAGTACTTTGCAAAGAATTTTTCTCCTGAAAAAAAATATGAATATAGCAATAGCACTTAGCAGTAGCACTTAGACTTATACACCACTTCACAGTGCTTTACAGCCCTCTCGAAGCCATTTACAGAGTCAGCATATTATCCCAACAATCTGAATCCTCATTTTGCTGACCTCGGAAGGATAGAAGGCTGAGTCAACCTTGAGTTGGTGAGAATCGAACTGATGTAGCCAGCAGTCAGCAGAAGTAGCCTGCAGCACTGCATTCTAACCAATGCGATACCACAGCTCTAGAATATAATATGAATACAAAATGTAATACAATTCAGAAAATGAAAATTCAGACTAGGTGTATTCAAAACAGTGTATTCAATGACAGGAGAGATATCAAATGTTTTTTCTCTGGTGCAGGCAGCTTTTGATTTCTCCAGATCTACTCTAAATCTAAGGCCAAGGGTCAAAAATGTTAACATTCTTTCCATAAGCTATTAGATATATTCTAATAGCATAGTTGATATTATGAATTTAAATTACGGACACTTACTTTTACCCTGTGCTGATGCTGACTTGATTCTAAAAAAATTATATTCAAACTGAAACATTTTAACATCAGTTTGCAAAATATAAAGTCTTGAATGCTGCCTATCCTGTCCTCCCACTGGGCAATTCCTCAGCTGTGTTCTTCCAAATGTTTTTTCTCTATGGGAAAAAAAAATTCTTTCTTTTGCATGAATGGGTTTGCATGAATACTCATACTTTCATATGAAATGTACAAAGTTAAATTGTTTGAGTAGACATATACCCACACATATAAATCATATGTAGACACAGTGAACAGTTATATTTGTGTTCCATCAAGAGTTAGAAAGATCATATTGTTGTTATATTACACTTTATTTAGAGTTTTAGTAATCTATAGTAGACTATAGTAGCTCAGGGAACTTGATGGTCTCTGAATTTGGTTGGTTTCTTGCAAATATTTTGTTATCAAAACTAGGTTACTCTAAGTGCATTGAAAAGTGAAGTTTTCTGGTTATTTATGTATAGTAACTTGTCCTACCAGCCTTGGTTGATTTCTTCCTTGATGGTCCCTTAATTAGGATAGTTTTTCTTCCCTGATTTTTATTTGTTCTGTTTCCTGTTTATCTGAGTATTGGTTGCTAGGGATAATATGCTCCAGGCTGTTTGTTTCCTTCCTTGATCTTTAGCTATATCATTTAAATGGCTTTAGAAAAGGCCAAGGAACAAGAGACATTACTGAAGCATGCAGGATAATTGAGAAAGCAAAAATAAAAAATAAATTCAGTATTTGCTTTGTTGATTATACAAAGGCCTTAAACTGCAGCGGTCACAAGAGATGGAATGTGCTTAGAGAAATGAGAATCCTGGAACATTTTACCTCATGACAAATCTACCTTCAAACCAGGAAGCCAGAGAATGGACAACACATATAGAAAGAGACTGATTCCATGTTGCCAAAGGAATGAGACAAGGCTGTACGTTCTCCTCTTATTTATTCAACCTGTATACTGGATATATATTGAGGGAACCTGGGTTCAAAGGAGATGAGAATGGCTTTAACATTGGAGAAAGAAACAGCAATAAGTTGTCTTATGCTGATGACACTACTCTAATAGCCAAAAATGCAAAGAATTTGTAAGTTCTAGTAATAAGTGAAAGGAGTATGATAAAAAGTGGGACTAAACTTAAATATAAAGGAGATCAAACTATTGACAGGTATTTGAAATTGATAATGAAATAGTGAAAGCCAGTTTGGTCTCGTGCAGTGGTGGGACTCAAATTTTTTTACCACCGTTTCTGTGAGCGTGGCTTGATGGGCATGGCAGGGGAAGGATACTTACTGTAAAATCTCCAGTCAGAGGTGGTATTTGCCGGTTCTCCAAACTACTCAAAATTTCCGCTACTGGTTCTCCAGAACTGGTCAGAACCTGCTGAATATCATCTCTAGTCTCGTGGTTAAGGCATCAGCCTAGAAACCAGGAGATGGTAAGTTCCAGTCCCACCTTAGGCATGAAAGCTGGCTGGGTAACTTTAGGCCAATCACTCTGTCTCAGTCCAGTTCACCTCACAGGGCTGCTGTTGTGGATAAAATAGGAGGAGGAAGGGGTATTGGGTATATTCGCCAGCTTGAATTATTTATAAAAATAATAAAGGCAGGATAAAAATGAAGATATCAAACTGGGTAGGTAGCTTCTCCTTTCAGGATCAAGGTTCAACAGTATAAAAACAAGGATCATGGAGTCATTCATGGAATTTGTCTATTATCACTATCATTACTTTCATGGAAGACCTGAAAGACCAGGTTAAGGACAGATTGTCATGAAGAATATCTGCGTGATTGTTGAGAATCAATACCGACGTAATGGCATATAATCAATGTGAGGTCTACCTCTAACCCTCTATTGAGGGCTGTTTTATCAGAATGCCAAGCTCCTGCAAATTTCATTCTTCCATTCACTAGTGTTGCCTTGCAATAAAACCTCTGCAGGAAAACAACTAACTTCGGAAAACACTGAGGCCCAATAGTTTATCATGATTTATGCAATGTTTATGTTCTTTTTATGCAGGCCATTGTTTATCATGGCAACTTTTGCTCAGTTTGTATATTATCCGAATATATATATTTTAATGGAAGAAATTAAATACTATTTATTGCTTCTCATTTATTAATTTATACTTTTTTAACCTTCCTTTCAATGCCCTGAAAATGACTCATTATAATGTAAAAAAAAAAAACCCTCACACAATTAAAATGGATAATTTATTTTCTGCAATATGGGCATGATTTCACCCAGGAGCAAGCAACCCACTCAATCCTGATGAGAACTGCAGGATACAGACTGCACTCAAACCAAAGCTTCCATTCTGCATTTTCATGAGTTTCTGTAACATTGCAGAAAACTAAACTAAAAAGAGGTAGATTTCCTCTGCAGTATTATAAGGAACAGGAGAGTTGGGCACATGTCCCATTATTAATTTTATGTCTGTATTTTTTACATCAGATTTATATAGCAACCCATCTCACAAGATGTAATTCTGGGCAATGCACAATATAAAACAAACCATAAAGTAAGCAATATTAAAAATGTTCTACAGTTAAAAACGTCAGTCACTACTTACTATTAACAGATCAGCAGAGATTTGAGGTTAAAGGCAATGCAACCACCTCACTATTTTATTATTATCTTGATATCACCAAACTTGTTGACACAATCATGTTCTGACATTTGGAAAGATGTCAAGAGTGAGGCCAGTTTCCCCTTAGTGGCTTCCCCTTAGCCAATAGTGTTACACAGGGTGGATGCTACTGCAGAAAAGGCCTGTCCCCATAGATTCCATCAGATGCAACTCCTTTGCAATGGAACCCAAAACATATCTCTTCTGTGGTTCCTGATGTTAGAGATGGTCCTTCAAAAAGATTGGCCCCATGCCATGAAGAGCTTTAAAAGGCAAAAGAAAGCTCCTTCAATTAAACCTGGAAATACACTTTCAACCGAGGCAGCTCATGGAGCAGAGGTGCAATGGCCCACATAATTTCCTGCATCACAACATACTATATCAGCTGAAGCTTCTGGATACTCTTTAAGGGCAGCCCCATATAGAGAGCATTACCGTAATTCATTGTGGAGGTAAGCAGGGGTTGAGTGATCAAAGAGACCCTACTTCTACATTATTATATCAATATTTTACCTCTGGCTAGGACAGAATAAGGGTAGGGTTATTCCTGGCCTCAGAAAGGTTGCCCAGGCCTGACAAATAAGCTTAGATAAAGGAATACAGTTCCCAAGCTTGACCATACTCTCTCATACAAAAAAGAACAGTTCAATGCTTTAATAGTATTTTTTTTTATACATAGACTTTAGAGACAAGGCTTTAGTAAGTAGAGTTCCAAGCAGCAGGCAGAAGTGATGTCAGAGCACAGTCTAGAAGTCATAGAGTTGCCTTAGGTCATTTGCCAGTCCAGGCCCCAAACCACAGAGTTTCATGGAACTACAAGGCTAGAAGGAACCTAGGAGGTCTTCTGGTTCAGCCCAAGGTAGGAGTCCTGATGACCAACCCAGACAAATGGTTGTCCAATCTTTTCTCCAGAAGCCTCAGCAATGGAGCACCTACAACTCTGGGAGGAAAGCTGTTCCGTTAATTAATCATTCTTACTGTCAAGAAATTCCTCCTTAGTTCCAAGTTGGATGTCCCTCTGATGAGCTGCTTCCTGTCCTACCCTCAGCTGCTGTGGAGAACAAATCAACCACCTCTTCCTTGTGACAGCCCTTCAAATATTGGAAGATGGCTGTCACATCATCCTTAAGCCGTCTCTTCATTAGGCTAAACATACCTAGTTTTCTTAGCCATTCATCATATGGCTTAACCCCCAGATCCCTTGTCATCTTTGTTACTCTTCTCTGAAGTCTTTCTAGACTCTCACCAACAGATGCTGGTTCCAATAACTAGAGCAGATTCTTCTAACAAAGGGAGCCTGTGGTTTGTCCCTAGAGCCCGTGCTAATGAAGCCAATCAAGGTTGAAAACACTCTTGGTATGCTGAATGTGGTATTCTCTATTGCATATGGTACTCTCTGAGGTTGGGTGGTCTTTTCAGCTTTAATTCCTCATGGTCTGAGAGAAGAGGCCACTGCTCCTTCTGACTGTTGGCAGAATCAGCCTCAAGTGATCGAGAGCTTCAAGTTTTTTCAGGCTGAGATCTAACTGTTCTCTGGTGCAGACTTCTCTGTCTTTGATTCATCGGAGTCAGAGCTGGCCACAACACTGATTTTATATTGTAAATTGTGTTGGCTTTTATTCTGATATAAGCACCATGTTACGGGAACTGATTATAACCAAGCACTTTCACCCTACAAAAATGTGACTGCTAGGTAAGAAACAAATCTTAAGCACACTGTGATTATCTTTGTGTACCCCTCATTCTGGGCATTATAGAATACAGAATAACAGAGTTGAAAGGGACCTTGGAGGTCTTCTAGTTCAACCCCCTGCACAAGCAGGAGACACTATATTGTTCCAGACAAGTGGCTGTCCAATCTCTTCTTAAAACCTTCAATGATGAAGCATCCACAACCATTCCACTGATTAATTGTTCTGTCAGGAAATTTCTCCTTAATTCTAGGTAGGATCTCTCTCTGATAATCTTCCATTCATTACTTCTTGTCCTACCCTCAGGTGCTTTGGAGAATAGGTGACCCCCTTTTCTCTGTGACAGACCTTCAAGTACTAAAGACTGCTATCATGTCACCCCTAGTCTTTCTCTTCATTAGACTGGACATATCGAATTTCTGCAACTGTTCATTGTACACGTTAGCCTCCAGTCCCATAATCATCTTTGTTGCTTTTCTAATTTGCACTTCCTTAATTTGGGGACATAAAAGTGTGCATGAAAAAGCTACATATGCTAAGCCCTCTGCTGACATCTATTGGCAAGCCATTTCCACAGCCTTTACAGTAACAGAGATTGCCCAACAGCTGCTTTAAATGATATAACTTCATCCAGGTAATGTTTCCTTTTTTCCCCTGAAGGTTTTCTTCCCATTATTTACATCTGACTTCCTAGAAATATATGTATTTGCTCCCAACTTCTACTAAGATAGTGTCAAGGTATACCTAGACTGATAGTCATACTAGAAACCTGTAGGACAAGGGTGACAAACTCACATCCTCACGGCATCGTCACATGACATATCAGGACTTTCCCCCCTTCGCTAAACTGGTCGTGGGCGTGGCCAGCATGTGATGCATTTGGCCTGCGGGCTGGGAGTTTGACAGCCCTGCTGTAGGACCTTTTTCTAGTAAAATAGTTTTATTGTAAATAGTTCATACTAGATATTAGGACAGCTCTTCAAAATGAAGAAAATCAGCTATTGCAAACTCTAGGATTTAAATTTGGCATCAAATCAATAATTATGTAGCAGTAGTGATACATGCTAAGTATATTGCCCTTTATCTGGGGTCTTAAACAAACAAACCAGGTAAATATTAATCGCATGACTTTTTAATTTAAGCAGCCTAAACTAAAAGCTTTTTTGTCTCTTTAAGCAAGGCAGCAAAATGTGACAATTGGGTGGAGGAAATGAACACAAAATACAGTAAAAGGAATCTGCAGTACACACAGAAATCGAAAAATGAAGTGGTCAAGGACATGTTTTGTTTTAGTAAGTGAAAAAACTGCCCTCCTTTTCTCTATTTAATCTGATTTCCTGTCTAATACAAAAAGTTTAAGATGCCCATCTTGTATTATATTCAAAAATATTTCCATTGATTGTCAACATTCTGAAATCTATTTGTTTTCATTCTGCCCTGATGTTCAGATCCTTTCAGCTGCTTCAGACCTATCTCTTCACCAGATTGCATCATGGGATACGCATACTCAACTTTTAACAGATTTCTCCTGGCGTTTATTCATGTGGAAGTTGAATTATATTCTGAATTATAATATCCAATTGTGGAACTATGAAATCTGCAGTCCAACACATCTGGAAGGAAACAGATTAAGAAAGTCTCCATCACAGACAAACTGTTGGAGATGTTTAAATAAAAAAGCACTCAAGCACAATAATTGGCCAAAAGTCATGTGTTTCCACAGTTGAATTTGAATTTGGTTGTGCCTAATCACCAAAGCACAACAAAAGTGCAAGAATCAAACCATAATCACCCTTTGGATGTCTTTTAAAAGGTGACATTTATTTTTTTATGTTTTGACAACCAAAGTCTCTCAGTAATTCCAGCAAGCTCTTCCTGACTTCCTTTCCTCTAACCTATTGGGGGCGAAGCATAATATTTTTTTTTATGATGAGTAAAACACTAAGGAGAACTCTAAGCTCTATTATGTCCCTAATGATGTTATCAAAAGCTTGCCAAAGCATCCATTTTGAATGCAGCTAATACCTCCCCCCCCCAAAAAAAGTGAATTAGATCAGTAGCAAAATAATTATTTTTCACCAACTCATTATGATTTAGTTGAGCTTGCCCACAACTTTTAAAGCTTTATTAGTGCACTATCGATCTGCAGCATTTTCATCATCTGTTTTATCTAGGTTTCCAAATTGTAAATAGGACTGAGACCAAAACAATTAAGCAAAGCTGATTCAGTTTCTTGGCTGATACAGAATGGTTAACTCTGATCTGGGTGGAATACGTGCTTAGAGATGTTTTGAATGCTCAAAAGCAAGAGCAAAAGGGGATTATGCTTTTATTTTATGTAAAACATTTATATAATTTCATCATGCACTTCTTTTCCCTCACTCACCTGGAGAGCACCAATGTCAATTTTCTGTGCAAAGGAACTAGACAATTCTCACCATTTGTAAGAGAGCCGAAAGCATCAGCAGTAGTCATTCAAGCAGCTCTAGATATGTAGAATAATAATGGCAATAACATTCATGTATAGTAGTAGTAATAATAGTAATGAAACACACAGACTCATTATTCAGTTGAAGCTATTACTACATTTTGACTTTTTGGCTCATCTGAATTGCACATTAGTTTTCCCTCTATTATTTATTAATTATGATGTGCTTGATACCTGACAATAAACATAAAGAACATAAAGCCTAGCCTAACTTAAATCTAATTGTTCCAAGGTATTTAAAGTAACATAAAAGATGATGTCCTGGGTTGTCCCATTCACACGTGTCCATAATTGTGATGAATACTCAAGTATGAAACAACCCCAGCTGTATGAATAAAACTTACTTCATGCTGTGATGCTTGTATTAAGAATTTTTTTTTATTTTTCATAGGATGTTTGGTTTTCCTTTCTGCGGGGAAAATATGGACCAATTCAGCAGGACAAAACCTGTTTGAAGTCTGGAACCATTAGAACAGGTGTTATTTCCAGGACCTGAAATGGTAGCTCCAAACTGCTACCTTTTTCAATAGTTGTGTACTCTAAAGATACCCACTCTGTATGCTTTGTACCTTTTGTCCCTTAAAGTTTCCATTGCTATAGGAACTTCTATTGTTAATATTCTAGTCTGTTGTATTTTTCTCCTCTAAGGATGCAAGTTCATCTCTAAAGCTTCATTGGCAGTTTGATATATGAAGAAGTTCTGTAGCTCAAGGGTAAACAGAAACAGATAAAATTGAGGGAGAACACTGATAAAATTATAATTCATAGAAAAAGCTCGAATATTTACTGATCATGAAACACCCAGCTGATATTTCTCATGATGTCATTTTATGAATATAAACATTTGTAGAAGTAAGAATAATTCTAACCTGCCGCTTCTCATCTTGATGAAACATCTGTGATTTAATTTTAATTTTGGCACATTTGAGTTTCAGTTTATTGAGAAATGAAGAGTATTGGTCAATGATAACATGGTAACCACAGTATGAGCTGTGGTGGAGCAGTGGTTAGAATGCAGTACCGGAGGCTACTTCTGCTGACTGCCAGTGCCTACAATTTGGCAGTTTGAATCCCACCAGGCTCAGCCTTCCATCGTTCTGAGGTGGGTAAAATGAGGACCCAGATTGTTGGGGGCAATAGGCTGACTCTGTAAACCGCTTAGAGAGGGCTGTAAAAACACTGTGAAGCGGTATATAAGTCTAAGTGCTATTGCTATTGCTAATCTGGTAATGAAAATTTCCTTTTTTCCTTTCCTTTTTTAAACATAATCATGGATGCAGTGTGATTCAACTTGATTTTATAAAACAGGAACTGCAACTGAAGAAATGTAAGTAACATAGGTAGGTTATGAGTAGCTAGATATCTTGTTGCTAGTCATAAGGTAGAGGTTAATTACAACCTTCAGTGGAACTAAATCACAGCTAACTTTGAATTAAAACAAATGTAAGCAAAAAAAAGCCAGAAACATAGTTTCTCTATTAGTAAACATTTCAGTGTAAATGAGTGTACAAACACATAGAGAAACCCACACTTAAAGGGCAAGTGCTTTAACCAGAGCTACCATTAGTATGCTAAGGAAGCAACTGTTACTGCTGATGTAGTCCTTGGGTTATCATCAGCAACCATCGGCAATAAGAGTGATCACAGATGTCCCTTTGAATCCATGATATGAAGAGAGATTCTGTGGTGTAATTTTCCATTATAGTTAACGTTCTGTTTTCAAACAGTGAAAAACTCAGAGGAGGGGATGATGAATTACAAATCTTGTGATGTTTTTTCTCAGAAGGCAACTGTCTCCTTTTGACACAGATTATGGGGGAGATGAAGTGCACAGGAAAAACTTGATGCATTGGGAATCCATGTGCTCATTTCTGATCTGTTGAAGCAACTAGAAGAAAGTAAAGTTGCAAAACAGAAATATAGAATTTGCTAAGGGCAAGGCAATCTAAGGATAGAAGTTTCTACAAATCTGTGCTTGCAAACAAACTGGAGGAATAGAATGTCAATATACTGCTGTGAGGACACTGAGCAAATTTGGTTTGTACGGCACAGCAGATTGCTGCGCGGCAGCTGCTGAAGCGACAGGGAGAGTGCAAGAGGTGAGTCAGCAAGCCTCTGTGAGTCAGCAAGCCTCTGCGCCTGCGCAAAGTGCGCATTTGGCATGTGCATGCATGCAAAGTGTGTGCATGCACAAAGCATGCCCAACAAGCCACACCCACTGAACCAGTGGTAAAAATATTTGAAACGCACCACTGCTTCCAACCATAGTGGTCCCTATTTTTCTACTCGCATTTTTACATGCTTTCGAACTGCTAGGTTGGCAGAAGCTGGGACAAGTAACGGGAGCTCACTCCGTTACGCGGTGCTAGGGATTCGAACCGCCGAACGGCTGATCTTTCTGGTCGACAAGCTCAGCGTCTTAGCCATCACGGCCCCTAGCCTACTGCAATTTTCTCTGCAGTTTTCTCCCACTGCTTCTAGTTTTGCAAATACTTGGACCTTGGAGGTCTTCTACTCCCTGCTCAAGAGGAAATCCTATACTATTTCAGACAAATGGTCGTCCAATCTCTTCTTTAAAACCTCCAGTGTTAGAACATCTACAACTTCTAGAGGCAAGTTGTTCCAGTGATTAATTGTTCTGTCCTTGGCTCTGGGTTGGTTCTCTCCTTGATTAGTTTCCAACATTTCTTGCTTTGCCCTCGGGTGCTTTGGATACTGGTTTGACCCCCCCCCTCCTCTTTGTGGCTATCATATCATCCCTAGTCCTTCTTTTCATTAAACTAGAATTGTGCTCTTGTACAACAAAGAACAACTTTGCTCCACTATTTTTTTTTCCATATTAAGTATGGACATATAGACCTGCTCCTTCTTCCCAATCAGTGTTGCCTCCTGGCAACTTCCAGAAAAAGCCCCTGCAGTTTTCCTGGCAAAGTTTTTCAGAAGTAGTTTGCCTTTGCCTGGTTCCCAGGCTGGGAGAGAGAGAATATCAAGTAAGGAATATTCTAAATCAAAGCTCAGTGTTCTAGCCTTGCCTTTATTATCACACAATTATGCAACAATAATACCAAGATACGTTGGTGCAGTTATTGCACAAAGGTTAAAGGTAAAATGCTCTCGGGTAACTGGCCCAACACCACCCAGCTAGCTTTGTGCCTAAAGCAGGACTAGAACTCCCAGCCTCCCACTTTTTAACCTTAAACACTACACCAATCTCATTAATGGTAATACTGAATATTTTTGGAATGGCTAAGTTCCAGTAGAAAATTAACCTGAATGTTTCTCCTTAATATTTTTTTTTTTTATTTTGCATCTGATTCTAGATTAAGGAAATCTATTCTGGACAATATTTAAACTTTTTTTTTTTAAAAAAAATTCAGAATTGAAAATCCAATTATTTTAAATGTGCAAATTTGCTTGTCTTGCATTTTATCTTCACTTACTTTTCCATTATGACCGAGTTTTCCCTATTCCCCCTCAGAAGTGAACAAATAAAACAAGTATTCAAACTCCACGAGAAAGGGGGGGGGGGGAAATCTCTCTCATGTTTTTGTCTGATGTTGTTTCCTCTTTTATTGTGGCTATAGGTTTTGAATTAATGATGACAGAGCCAGATTCAGCATTTTTATATTTCCTTCATCTTTGCCTTTATATATTGCAAGATCTTCCATTTATGTTGTGCACTAGATTACAGTTTAAAAGATGCACAGGAAGCGAAAAGACATTCAGACTAATGGACAAACAAAATGCTCATATCTAGCCCTTGGTCACCTTAGAATTAAATCAATGCAAGTATACCCCCCCCCCACCCCTCGGTCCTTAAGACTTTCTCTGAAATGTGATTCTCCTTTGAAGGAATTTCCAAAGCAACTTCATCAAAGTGAATGAGAATGAGATTTTTTAAAAAGCACCAGAGAATATTTCTGCCTGGCACCAGCTTCAATCAATGATTTAAACTCAATGTCCCTAGATAAATGTTTGCTCCACATGTCTCAATTTAAAAAGGAAGCTTGATAGTCTATGGAATTCTGAATTCTTGCCATGGTATTTTCCAGCTGTTTGAGCACATGCTAGGATTTCTTAATGAACACTCTGAACCTCTCAAAGGAAGCTGTACTAGAAATATGTTAGCCTTCTTCATTAAGATTACTTAAGAAGGACTGGAAAATCCAGGCAGCATCGACACACTTCACTATCACCAAGTACTTATTTTGCCTACCAAATTCTCTGCAAAAGACGTTTTTAAAAAAGCAACCATCCAAGAGTCACATAGTTAAATTGAGTGGTGTAGAAATTTAATAATAAATATACTTTTAGGCAAGAGTATATTTATTACTAGATTAGACTATAAATAAAAAAATAAGATTTGATGGATTCCTGGATTTGGTCATGTATTGATAACATTTGAATCTGTTTTCTGAATCTGTTTCCAGATTAAATTAAGGTGGCATGATGGCTCAGGGGTTAAAGACACTGAGCATATAAGCCCAGGTTTGAGACCCAAGTGCTGCACAACGGGGTGAGTTCCCGTTACTTGCCCCAGTTCCTGCAAGTAGATAAATAGGTACCACTTCAGTGGGAAGGTAACAGCATTCCACGCACTTTGGGTGTATAGTCACGATGGCCAAATGTCTGTGGACAATACTGGTTCCTTCAGCTAAGAAATGGACTGGCCTCTAAAGGTGGACACAACTGGACAGAGGAAATCCTTACATCTTACCTTTGTGTAATAACTCCACCAGTGGTAATGTATCTTGGTATTGTTGCAAGATTGTGTGATAATAAAGACAATGCTAGAACACTGAGCTTTGATTTAGAATATTCCCTACTTGAGTTGTTTATACTTGATGCTGCTTGAAATTACAATCTTTTGCTTCCATAGCCTGTTTTGAGCCTTTAAAATAAATTAGTAATCCCTGGGACTCTGTTTTTCTGGAGTGTTAGGCATCTTGCAGCTGAGATTTAAAAAATGAAGTCATTTTTTTTTTTTGTTATACCTGTCCCACTGCCAGCTATATCCCATTCCAGTTTTACATTATAATCCTTTCAATGCTTCTTAAACCAAGTGTGTAGGATTTTCAACTCAAAATTTCATCCATGTATCACTAAGCAAATGCTCAATTTATTGAAAAAAGAGGCCTTGGCAGTATCAGCAGGACAGGGATCCAAAATGTCAACATGGCAATTGTAATGGCATGATTGAGGCTCCTTTAATATAGGCACTGATGATGCATACATGTGCAAAAGGCATGTGACTTTGATTGCTCTGCCACATCATCTCTTTTGAACGTGTACCTACCGATATTTGGTGCTCAGGCTGCACAATGACTACAACTCTTTCATTTGCTGCAAACATTCCTTGTGACCTATCATTTTGTGCTGCTGAATTGCAGTATTGATGAAACTGAGATGCATATCAATATGCATTACAGGTAGCAATAGTACTTAGACTTATATATCACTTCACAGAGCTTTACACCCTCTCTAAGTGGTTTTACAGAGTCAGCATATTGTCCCCAATAATATGGGTCCTCATTTTACCTGACCTCAGAAGGATGGAAAGTTGAGTCAACCTTGAGCCTGGTGAGATTCGAACTGCCAAATTGCAGGCAGCCGGCAGTCAGCAGATGTAGCCTGCTGTACTGCACTGTAACCACTGCGCTATCGTGGCTCAACTTACAACTGGTCACACAGCAAGCCACCATATGATTACATTTTGGGTGCTGGGCAACTGGCTTGTATTTATCGCCATTTGCAGCAACCTGCAGCCACATGAGCAGGATTCATAATGCTTTGAATCTGGTTTCTGGCAGAAACCAGAATCTGGTTTCTGGCAGAAATAAATCTGGTTTCTGGCAGCAAATAGCAATTGCGGACAATGGATTCACTTAATGACTGCTGCAAAAAAAAAATCATACAATCAGACACAGCCATGTGGGGCCTCGTTTAATGACTGGTATGACTCACGGCTATAATTCCAGGCACAAATATGGTCATAAATTGAGCATTGCCTGTGTAATTAAATACACACTATTGCACTGGAAAGGTTACATAATGTTGGCAGAAGCCAAATAATTGATTCATACCAGTTGCATCTATTTTTTTCTGATGGAAAGATACTGGCTGATCATGGAAACTGGATTCTTATATGGGATATCTTTAAAGAGTATAGGAATTTTAATTGTAATTGTAATCCTAATGATTGGCATGAAAATCTACAAGTTGAGCCATATCAATAGGCAGTAGATTAGTTCCAAGCATCCAGTATAATGCCCTATACTGTATTAACAAGTTGAGGACAGGCAGAAGCTTGGCAAAAATCTTTTATTAGATTTAGTGACTCACTTATTGCTTATTAATTCCTAGACTACATCCCTGTTGACTAGATACTACATCCTAAACTCCAAACATACCCTTCAGCATTTTATACAATAGTAAATTGTTGGGGTTACATTTTCCTTGTAACTAAGTCAGGTAACTCAGAAAGTGATATAAATGCTAACTAATGTATGTAACAAGAGTAATATTGAAGAAGACATTGATGATAGGGAGTAACCGGGAAACATCTTGGAATAGAGAATGTTGAAGTAGTTTGTTTGATTTTATTTATTGTTTACTTCCATGCATGGACCACTAAGCCTAGCCATCCACTTAACAGATGCTTCCATGGCCATATCAGGATACATCAATTTGTATTTTCATTGTAAGCTGCTCTAAACCGCTTTGCAGAGTGAGATGGGCAGCATATAATTTGAATGAATGAATGAATGAAGGAATGAATGAATGAATGAATGAATGAATGAACGAACATCAGAGCTCCCAGATTGAGTTTGAAACATGGGATATTTGCAACTACAATAGATTTCTGTCTGATGTAACATGAGGGTCTACATGTTTAACTTTCAGAGCATTCAAAAATATGACATTAATAATTACAGTTATTTGGTATGTACTGAATCACCTTGGTGGTACATCCTCAATCACCTCAAGCTTCTGCCGTCTTATTCTTATGCATATACAAAGTGACATAGCTTAATTGCCCATGGTTTTCATATTACCATTATTAATTAAAGTTTGCTACATCATTCAAACACTGATGTAGGAGAAGGAATATCAGAATCTGGAAGTGGAGTGAAATGAGGGATTAGCCCAGAATCCCTACATAGCTACAAGCAAATAAATTCTAACCTTCCCTTGAATTACCTTGACCACATCTAACTCTAACCAAGTGCTGATCATTAGTTGAGAAGATTCCTGTGCATAGGCTTTTACCAATAAATCAGTTTAATTGAACCTTCATGTATGGATCCAGTCTTGTCTCTTTGACAATTGGTGATGAAATTAATATACATCTTCTGGCTGTGCGCACTTTTGCATTTTGTTTCTGGGTGTTTTTCTTCTGCTAAGGTCATTTTTTCCATTAAATTCTAAATGATCCAGCCAAATTTTTCTCTCTTGCCAAGTTCTCTTGCCATCCAATAATGACAGAAAATCAATGCTAATTCTTGTGTTCGGAGGTTAAGTTGCAATCTCATTTTTGCCATGCAGTTGGGAAAAACTAATTTGGTTCGTTCTGTGCTGTTTTACTGAATCACTTATTTAGAGTTGACTCCTCTCCTATAAACAGTAGAGTATGTACAAAGGTGTATCAGTAAAACCAGGAAGCTGCCCTCCAGGTAAGAAATTAAACCTAAGATAACCTGGTATAGAACTGATGTGGTCTTCTACCAGTATTGCTGGCATGTACATAGTGATTACTTTGGGGTTTCAGCTATCGCATGAGGGATTTGCTATTATCAATTATTCATGGATTTATCTTGAAGCAGAGATGAGAACCGGCTGTTTTTATTTTTATTTTTCTCACATAAAAAATACCAACAAGAGTTGTTACAGAAGATTTTTATGAAATTCTAGAGAGGTAGGAAAATGTTATTACAATATCTGCTACAATGGTGGGATTCAAAACATTATACTACCAGTTCTGTGGGTGTGGCATGGTGGGCGTGGCATGGCTTGGTGGGCACGGCAGGGGAAGGATACTGTAAAATCCCATTCCCTCCCCACTCCTGGAGGAAGGTTACTGAAAAATCCACATTCCCTCCCTACCCCACCAACCTGCTTTCCAGCTCTGTTCTCCTGCTCAGGGCAACAAAAGAAGACTCAGCTGATCAGCTGGGACTTGGGAGGCAGAGAATAGATGGGGGTGGGGCCAGTCAGAGGTGGCGTTTGCCAGTTCTCCGAACTACTTAAAATTTCTGCTACTGGTTCTCCAGAACTGGTCAGAACCTGCTGAATACCACCTCTGATCTGTTAGGTTATTAGTACTGGGACGGATAGTGGGCACCAGTTTTTATGATCAAACTGTCTGAACTAGAATGATAGTTTCAGGATTAGCTCACATAAAAGAACCCAATCAAAGTTCAGTTCTTTATTTGTTTGCACATAATCTTCCTTATGGGGCATGATGGTTCAGCTGTTAAAGATGCTGAGCTAATCAGCTGGAAAGCTGACAACTCAGCTTCCAGACCCAAGTGCCACATGACAGGGTGAGCTCCTGTTCCTTGCCCCAGCCCCTACGCATTTAGCGGTTCAAAAGCATGCAAATGTGGGTAGATAAACACTCATTTTCAAAGAAAAGAAACATTAACTCTACGTTTAACAGTGAAAAAAATGATAACAAATGGCAATAAGTTAAATAAAAAATTAATTCAAGAAATGTACTATGGAACCAGAAAAATCTGGAACCTTGGGATTTTGCTGAACGCTTTGGAGAACATTAATAAATAATAACTTTAATAAATAAATTAATAACATTAATAAATAATAACTAAATACCATTTTGTTTAGTTTATCAAGCTAACAAGGGATTCAAGCTTTTAACTTGAATCCCTTGTTAGGATTGTAACTAGACACTAGAAGTGACTATAGACTCCGGGTAGAGTTAGCTTTGAATGGCATAAAATGTCAGATAATGCTGTGAAAATTTGACTTATTTCAAGACTCTTTTGAAGAATTGGGATATGGAGCTGAAGCTTGAATGTCAGAAATAATGTTTACTCACATGAATGTTATTATTTACCAAAGAAAAAAAAGAAAGAAAGCTGTCAATGAAAAGTCTTTGAAAGACCTAAAGAATAAAGAAATGAAACAAGTTTATGCCGATTTAAAAAAAGAAAAAGAAAAGAAATTGTGGATGGCAAAGTAGAGGTAGAAGTTAAAATAGAAACAGAAATGACAAGCCAACGTAATGACCTGGATATCAACTTCCGGATGGATTTACAGAAGAGATTGATAAAGCCTTGAAGCAACTTCAGAGATGGGAGAAAGGATGGAAAGATCAAAATCTATGACAGCATTTGAATGGATCAAAGATTAAGTTGTTCGAAGCAAAAACAAGGAATGTAAAGCCAATTTATTTGGCTAGGGTTAAAACAAAATATAATTGGATGGACATTTTTGCTGACAACTGGATTGAAACACTAATGATTTATGAACTTGCAAAAGGATAAGGGATGGCCTATGAGAAGAAGAGATATATGAATGCAACTTTATAAGGAGGGAAGAAATACTGAGTTTGCCTCAGTTTTTAATTATTTCTTTTTTCTTTAATCTCTCTCTTTCTCTCTCTCTCTTCTTTCTTTCCTTACACTTTCTATTCTTTTTCTTTTCTTTTCATTTTCTCTTTCTCTTCAGGATTTGGTTTGTATTACCTTTTATGATTTTTAAAACTTTCAATAACATAATTTTTTTTTTAAAAAAAGCCATTTTTTCTGACAACCACCCAGAATTAATTGGAGTTTGGAGATGTCCAAAGTGAACAAAAGAAATCAAAAGAAATCAAACGATCAATTTGTGCTTCCCTGGTTGAACAAGGAGTTTTGACCATATCCCATTTGAGGAGTCAACCATATCAAACTCTAGTCTAGAATGTCATTAGGAAAATGGGAATCCCAGAACATTTCATTGTCCTAATTTGGGGGGAAGGTAGAAGGAAAGAGAAGAAAATGACCATCAGCAAAATGAATGGACTCGGTGATAAGGATGATTGGTGCATCAGTGGAAGACCTGGAGGGCCAATTTGGAGAAGATCATTTGGAGGTCTCTCTATGTTATCACTAACAATTAAGACCATCTTGATGGCACATAATAATAAAGTGATAGTCATCATGGGAGAAACATTACGCTGTTCTTATCAGCTCAGCTCACTTTCAATATATTGCTTAATGGAAAGATCGGAAAAAGGACAGCTATGAGTCATGAAGTTATCACACTGAAATGATAGTCCTTATTAATATGCATTTATGAATCAGGTTTCAGGTATAACAAATGACTGATGTGGTAATTATTGTAAGTGCAATTTCTTTTCTCTGGTGAACAAAGTGTATGTGCTTTCCCAACCATGTAGCAATCTAACACTTTATCGTCTCCTTTTCAAAAATAAAAAATCATTGACCCTAATGAGAATTCTGTTAATGGGATTGGAGGCTTGTGATCCAATGATGTCATCAAAAGTTGGAAACCTGCAAATTCTTGTCTTGAACTAATGATCTATCAAGCTTTATTGCCTCCATTCAAGATAAGTTTGTAATATTATCGAAGCCCTAAGTAATTTTGCTTAGTTCATCTTGCTTAGTTCTGAGCTACATGGGATATACCATTTCTAAGTTGCTCCATGGAGGCCCTGATCTTTTGCAGAAGGCCTTGCAGCCCTGCCTTTGAGTTCTCAAGACATGCTGCATTCCTTTGCAGTAAGACAAACCCATATGCCCCCATTAGCCTGTTTTAATTTCTCAGATATCTTTTTTTTTTTTTTTGCAATAATGGCAAATATCTGTAGCTTGAGTGTAGGTTCGTTTTTCGAGCTTGTGGGTTGGTTTCTGAACATTTTGTTACCTGGCTAGGTAACATCTTCAGTGGAGTTTAGGGGATGCACTGATCCTCAACGAACCCATCTCTGCATGCCGGAAGTGCCATGCAGAGCCATCTCTCTGGGCATGCCAGCCATTACTCGTTGCTCTTCTGGGTTCCGGCACACGCGTGCGCACTGGCCAGCTGATCTTTGTGCACGTGGGAGCACTGGAAACTGGAAAGTTAGCTTCCCAGCACGCACATGTGCACCAGCCACCTGGTCTTTGCACACACAGGAGCATCAGAAACTGGAAGAGCAGCTCCCCGGAGTGCATGTCACGTGCGCACACACATTAGAAACCATAAGACCAGGTGGCCACTGCACATGTGCGCACCGGGAAGCTAACCTTCTGGTTTCCAGTGCTCCTGCGTGCACGGATCGGGGAGCTGCTTTTCCAGTTTCTGGTGTGTATGTGTGCATGCAGACTCCCATTTCGGCACTTTCTGGTGAAAAGGTTAGCCACCATTGCCCTAAACTCTGCTGAATATGTTACCTTGCCCCAAGAGAGGCCGCTACAGAAGGGAAGATAAATTCAGGAGGGAAAAAACAAATGCAGGAACAAAAAATAAATCTGACTGGCAATATAAAATCTCTCTGTATGCTCAGCCATCCCCGGCTTCCTTTTCTGCTTTTTCAACAGCTGCCCTAACAATTGTACATTAATTAATGTTCCATTTTATCATTTTTATTGAGTTTTATGGAATTTGTTATGTGATGAAATGATCCTGAAAGCATGAAGACTTTAACTACCCACATTTCTATCAATGTTCCTAAGGTTCTACAATAGAAAGGAATTAAACTGCAACCAGAGAAATTCTACGCAGTCCTGATTTGACTTTGGAGTTTAATAGATGACAGTCAAGAATGTGGAGAAAAGCTACCAGAAAGTAGTTCAGTTTTATAATATACAGTTGGACTACAATGAGGGAATTGGTAAATGCTAATCTCTTTTTTCTAAAACAAAACAAAACCAAACCCAAACTTGTGTTTTATGGAACATTTGCAAATACAGGTAGACCTCGACCTACAACATATATACGACTGTAAACCATTATATGTGGAAAAGGTCATAAAAAGGATCAGTCATATGACTGATTTTACAGTTGTTAAAGTTTACAGTTTTGGCAGTTGTTAAACCAACTCTATGGGCTCCATTTTGCCAAAGACTAGAGCAGGGGTGTCAAACTTCCGGCCCCCACGCCGAATGCATCATGTGCACGGCCATTCCCACCCCTGGTTTAGCGAAGGGGGGAAAAGTCGTGATATGTCATGTGATGATGATGTGACGACATAAGTTTGACGCCCCTGATAAGTGCCAGTTATCTGCAAAATTGTTGTAGAATGACTGCAGGATAAATACAGCCATGTTGCCAATTGCCTGAAGTTTGGACATGTGACTGCAGACAGCATCTGATTTTCATAATTTCAAATCCTAGTTGTAAGTCCCCTTTTTCGGGTCAGTTGTAACATCAAACAGCCACTAAGCAACCAATCATAAGGACTACCTATACCACTTTAAATCCAGGTGAACTCCTGCAGTTCATATGCAATTGTACTTCTTGACTTTGGACTGCTCACGTGAAGCTATGATTGATTCCATGTTTGGAGGTCGAAGATCAAGCTTCAGGTTAATTCCAACAAGAGCGGGAAAGGCTGTGGGTCAGAGGCTTTGATCTTAGATAATGTTGCTGCATCCCTATTTGAAACAGGAGTGCAACTTAACTTAAAGGTCCACCTGGACTCACAGCTAGTGCACAAGTGGCAGCTCTGGCCAGGATGATCTTTGTGCAAGTTCACTTTGTGCCCCAGTGCTCTTTCTTCAGCTGGGAGTTCTTCAGACAGTCACTCCTGCCTTAGTTGCCTCATAGTGTGACTGTTGCAATGTGTTGTGCATGGGGCTGCCCTTGAAGACTATCCTGAAGTAACAGCTGATGCATAATGCAACAGCGAGGGCAGCAACAGTCACTTCTCATTATGCTCATGTGTCATCGTATGTATGTTGTGTTGGTGGGATACATTTCAAGCACAATTCAAGCTGCTAGTTGTAACCTACAAAACCTTTTATGGCATAAGGCATGGCCACTTGAGGGACTGCTAGTTATTTTTGCTCATCCAATAGATTCAGACACGGTAGGTGTAGTCAAATATTGCCATTTGGTGAGCCCTAGAGCCTTCTCTGTTGTGGCCCTTGTTTTCTGAAAGAATGTCACCCCACCAGTATACATGGCTCCCAGTGTGTAGGTGTTCATGAAGTCTGTTAAAGGAACAATCTTTGTTCTCAAGTCTGGATTTAGGCACCTCTAGAATATCTGACAAGGCTTTTTTTGAATGTTAAGAAATTTCTTTTAGTTGTGTTTCCAACTTACACTCTGTATTGGACATAATGTTGCCCAGATACTTTCTGGAATCAACTGTCTTCACAGTTACTATAACCATGGGTTGATTCCATTGTCAGCCAAATGTTTTAGACTGGATTTGGCATTCTTATCCACTGTTGAATCTTCCGGAGGACCTGGGATAGACAGATATTGTTTGATAGGGTTAAAGGTACTTTCACAGGGTGTAAGCCAGTGGCCCCCAACTTTTTTGTGCCACGGCCCGGTACCGGCATCAGCACACATGACAAGGCAAGCTGAGCGATCCCAAAGCAAGAGCCCCCTTTTCCGGCTTCATTTGTTCAACTAGAACCTATCCAACAAAGTGGAAAACTTGTCCTTCCACTAAATCCAAATTAAATTTGTTTTCACTCAGTTTTTTTTAAACAGTGGCACCCCATCTGACCCCACCCACCTCATGGCGCTTACCCACCCGCTTGCCTTGCAACGAAAAGATTCTCCCGCAGAAGCAGTGCAACTGACTCCCTGATATCCTCCTACATGGCCATTTGAATTTAATCTCCCGCCTGGAGGTCACGTGAGCAACACGGCGCTGCCCAATTAGTGCAGCCGGGAGCTTGAAATTAGTCAATCAGGAAGCAACAAAATGTTACTTGGCTCACTCTTTCTGTCCAGGGCTCAGCAGCCTGTGTGGTTCTTTTGAAAAATGCATGCCGGCTGTTACCATTCCCCGCCCCCCCCATACTTCCCTCAGGGCTAACCCGCCCAGATTGGCTATTTTTTGCATATAAAGTTTTGCGTCTACCTATATCCTGGTCCTACCTCTCTTTTTTTTTTTTTTTGTTCTGTAATTTGTGAGTTCCTTTTTGGGGGAACGAATGCCTGCTGTAGCAGAACTTTATACAGTTCATTTTTCGTATTTTCATTTTGGGAGAAAGGAAAGAAGAAAAATTGGAGTCTTAAAAAAAACCTTTCTCATCGAAACAAGATGGCGGTGCCCAGCAAACCGGCGGCCCGGTAGAAAATATTCCAAGGACTGGTACCAGTCCGGGGACCGGTGGTTGGGGACCCCTGGTGTAAGCCATTCCAACTAAAGCTGCCTTTTGCAATTGACAAGTGGTGGTGGTGATGATGATGATGATGATGATGATGATGATGATTTGTAGGCCAGCCAGATGTTGAGACTGGAATTGGCATGTTTTTATCCATTGATTAAATCCCTCCCAAGAAGCTACAATAGGCAGCTGCTGTTATTTGAGGATATTAAAGTTCAATCTGCCCCAACTTAATAAAAGGTATCATTGCAAGATGTAAAACTGCTCCAAGTAAAGCTGTATTATTAATGATAATGGCTATAAAAATTATACAAGTAAAATAGAAAGTTAACCACTGCTACATAAATTGGCCAGCATGGACATTTCTTAACATCCATGCTGGCCAATATATCTTGTTTATTTCCACTGCAATGTTTGTTAATTGGTTTATTTTAATTTTTTGACATAAGGTGTGAAAAATGTCCTCTTTATTAGGTGACGGCACAACTAAACAGTAGCAACAACAATGGTGTTATAACAGCACTTTAAAAAAAATTAAACAATATGGAGAATTGCCATTGGAAAAGAGCTGGTAGTAATAATCACCAAATGAATCAGATTGAGTGACCTACCCAATATTCCTATGGACAGTACAATCACTGTGTAGTGCTTAAAAGATAATAGTGAGGACTTCAACATGAGAAGCAAGCTCCAGAGTTGAGGTACAACTGTCCATAATTATTCCTTTCTAACCTCTGCAATGAAGACATAATGAAGAAGTTCAGATATGGAAGATGGCAAGATCAGAACCATGTAGGTCAGGGCTGTCAAACCCCTGGCCTGTGGGCCAGGTGTGTCACATGGTGGTCATGCCCACGCCCAGTTTAGTGAATGACTCCATCATTGTAAATGTCAATACAATCAATGGCCTTAGTGATCCTTGTAAGGATCTGAGCGTTTGCAGTATGAAACACTACTATTATGAAACAACCCAGGAGAAAAACATAGCACACAGAGTCTTAGATTTAACAGTGGTTTATATACAACAGTTATATACAGTAATATATGTGATAGGCAAAATACCTTACAAGCAATCAATCTTCTTAATTCTACACAGAGACCTCTGCAATGAATACCAGAAACAAGGAGAGAGGACACACCCTCTAATGGTTGTCTTTATATAAACACCTCTTAAAGTGCTGGCCACCCCAGCTCCACAAGGGAAAAAAAACATCACAATACATCACATGACATTGTGAGTTTGACACGTGTATTGTAAGGGCACAGAGTCTATTTTCTGTCGGCACCACTCAGAGTAGCCTGGCCCATTTGCTAAATTTACCAAATATCCTTCTGAACCTCCATTATCACTGCAGGTAGTCCTCAACCTACAACCTCAATTCCTAAGCAAGGAGGTTGTAAAATGAGATGCCCAATTTTATGACAGTTTTGTAAAGCAAATCTGACTTCCCCCACTGATGTTTTTGTTGGAAGTGAGTTGGAAAGGTGATCACATGGCTCCAGGATGTTTCAACTATCTTGAATATATGCCAGTTTTGCCAAGCACCTGAATTTTGATTATGTGACCCCGGAGATGCTGTGAAATGTGAGGGCTAGTGGCAAGTCGCCCTTTTTTGGGTTAAAATTTATTTTTTGTTTGTTAAACTTAAATCCAGCTATGGTGCCAAATTCTTTTCTTTTCATTAGCGGTTCTGTCCCTTTCAATTGACTTTTTTCAGTGCTGTGTTTGCTAAACGAGTGATTGTAAGTTGAAGCCTACCAATAGTTGATAAGGGCCTCATTCTTCTCCCTATTTTCTAAAACATGTTGATATTGTAGTAAAAATAGATGTGAATGGTTAAGATATGCAACATAATTTGCATACAAATTATGTACATGAACAGAGCTTTGAAATGTTTCTTAGGCAATCAGCAAGTTTGCATGATAATCCCACAGAAGGTCATTCCAGGACACCTATGCTGACACTAGTTCTGCTTTAGCCAAATGTCCATTTCAAAAATTAAGGGCAGTCTATCTATCTAATACCTACATGGTCACTATGACTTTATTAAGATTTGATGGCACATAATCAATGAATTAATATTTGGAAGTCAATAACTGTTTGTCAACAAATTCTACAAATTTGTTTGTTGATACAGTGGTCATGGTGAGCAAAATTAAGATGCAAAAAAAAGGTAGAGGCACACTGATGTCAGGGTAAAGCTAAAATGGCCCTTTTTTGTGGGCAGTAAGATTTTTACTTGGTATTTAAAAAAAACGTATTAAGCGTTTGTCACTTCCATTATAGTTTCTGGATGTTTTCTGCTTCAAAATATTGGCAAACTAATATTTGGCCAGAAAAGACTAGAATCTACATTACAAAAAGGAAGCTATGGTGCTGTCTGTGAAAATGGGGCTCAGAATGATATGGTTTTTCTGTTTTTGTAAATAAAGTAACTTCCTTCCTGTGTTAATCTCCCATTTTATCAAAGTATAATGTCAATCACAGTTGTCATTCACTCAGTGGAAGGCAATTTGTTTTCTAGAAGTAAATGCACACCTACTAGAAAAAAACAGAAATTTCAGCAGCCTTTTGCATAATGGAGAAATGATGTTCTGTTTCCATTCTTCCAAAGAGAAAAGGCAGGCATGGCATCTAAAATGCTACTTATCTAAAATGCTACTCTGAGTTAATAGGTATTTTATTCAAGCATACAGCAATTTGCCCAGACTGACTCTTCTTCTCTGAGTGCAGTGAAAAATACGAAGCCTTGTAGCTTTTTTAAATAAATAAATAAATAAATAAGTACATCTTTACGTCTTCCTCCCCGCTTTCAATCTGTTGTGGTGTTTATTAAAATTGAAACAATCTGACATTACCTTGCCTTCATTTTTCAAATACTCATTTGCTGGAGTCCTGGGGAAGTACCAAGCTATACAAAACAAGTAGCAGTGAAATGTTTAGGTAAGTGGAAAAGAATGGTTATATAAGCTTCTAGTGAGTGAGGCGTCCAGAAGGAGAAACTGCAGACAATGAAGCACACATGGAAACTACATCTCAATATTTGGGAAAATGTGATATACAACAGGTTCAGAGGTGGTATTCAGCAGGTTCTGACCTGTTCTGGAGAACTGGTAGTGGAAATTTTGAGTAGTTCAGAGAACCGGCAAATTCCACCTCTGACTGGGCCCATCTATTCTCCACCTCCTGAATCCCGGCTGATCGGCTGGGTCTTCTTTGGTTGCCCTGCACAGGAGAACGGAGCTGGAAAGCAGGTGAGTGGGGTGGGGAAGGAATGGGATTTTTCAGTAACCTTCCCCCAGGAGTTGGGAGAGAATGGAGATTTTACAGTACCCTTCCCCTGCCACGCCCACCAAGCCATGCCCACAGAAAAAATACTAAAAAAAAATTGAATCCCACCACTGAACAGGTTACTATGCTCCAGTCTCCACATTAGCCATGACCAATGGAATTCTTATCTGTCTACCTATCTATATTTTATTGATCTACCTAGTTATGCCTTTAAGGCAGTTGTCAGAACTATCACCTCACACCTGCCCTTTGCGATCATGGGAAAAGTTACACCTAGGAATTTGGCATGCGAACTTCAGTTTTGGCTTTGCTTTATTGTAATCCACTTGAACCTTAGTAAACTATAACTTTCTCAACAAATGAAATCAAGGATCATTCTTGCTTAAAGGTTCAAGTTGAGGCAGGACTGACATCAGTGTTGGCTGGTAGCTGGTTGGATTAGTCCGTGAAGTTTCCTTGACAAGATTTTCTGAAGGGGGTTGGTCTTGTCTTCTTCCCAGGAAAGAGATTTAGTAATTGGACCAAGGTCACCAAGATGGCTTTATGCATAAGGTAGGATTAGAATTTACAGTCTCTTTGTTTCTAGTCTATAGCCACTATACCAAACTGGCTCTCCATTTCAGTATAAGCAATACTGGATTGGCAAATGCTGTACAGCAGGCTTGTCCAACCTTTCACCTTCCCTGGGCCACATTAGAAGATGAAAATTTGGTTTGGGCCGCACATAAAATAAAATAACAGTAACAATACCTGATCATCCAAAAAAACTATAGAAAACATTTTTTTCATAAGATATCATAAAAAATAGTCAACCAGGGAGAAAAGAATGCGGGGGGGGGGGGGAGAAAGCTCACCTGCCTCGCGCCTACCTCTCCTCCTGCAAATGGCCCGGCTGGATGCGGCAGGACTGGAAGGTGAGGACCAGGAGGCTCGGTGCAGCAGCAGCAGCAGTGGCGGCAGCGGCGGGGGAAGAAGCCGCTACAACAGCTCCACCGGCGGCAGTGGCGGCAGTGGCAACAGCAGGAGGTAGCGGAGCGGGACTCTTGGGCTGCGGCTGCCTCAGCACAAGGAGCGCTCTGACGGCACCTGCCTTTTCTGTTGCTGCTTGGCATGGCGGTCGCCTCGCCCCACCTCACGCCTGCCTCTCCTCCTCCTCCTCGCTGGCTCGTCCTCTTGCACGAAGGTTGGGGTGGGCACTGGGCCGCATTACGAGCTGACCTGGGCCGCATGCGTCCCGCGGGCCGCGGGTTGGACAAGCCTGCTGTACAGTAACAAGTTAATCCTTCTGGAAACAGTTGCTATGTTGAGGCGCCCCATAATCCTTGGTTAATTTGAAGTTAAAACAACCTCCTATTATCAAGATTATGTGGGAACCCCTAATCATCATTCTACTCATTTCTTAACATCTCCATATCAAACAGGTTTATTGATAACAAATATCTATAAAATGAACAGAGATTTTTTTTAAATCTTCAAGGATTTCACAAGTTGTTCTAGTGTCTTGAGCATCTCAGAAGCTGAAGATGTTTCTAATCCAAACAACACTGGATCCAACAATGTTGTGACTATAAATATTGCTAATGGGATACATCTGGTAGATGATATTTGTCCCTTAATACAGAGTGTGTTAAAAATTCATCTTCATCAAGACAAATAATTCTTAAAACAAAAACAAAAATAAATAAATTAGTGGAGTATGATGTCTTTTCCATCGCTGTAAAATAAATACCACTTGGAAAAGGATGTTTTTCTGACTGCAATCTTCTCTCATAGGACTTTGAAAAAGGAACAAAGAATAAGATTCAAAGATATTCTTTTTAAATTTTTAAATGAATCTGCTCTATCCGGAGACTGGCAATCTCAAGTTGAAATCTGGGACATATTTTCTAGCAACTTTTTAAAACCTTCCCCTCACTTTCAAAAGCCAGTTTAAAAGTGATGCATGTGAAGCTTATGAATGCTACAGTTGTGTACCTTTGCAAAAAGCCTGCACAATGAGCAGGAAAATAAATTAGGGTTTGGCCCCTGTTACAGTTCTTACAGTTCTAAAACACATTCTTTGGAAGGTGTACCGAGGTGCATTTTACTTCTTTTCCATTGGGCATGGACCACCAGGCAAATAGCTAATTTCTACAGTGGTATTATTTATTAAAACATACTGGGGGAAATTGTGAAATTTATTGTTAATAGAAGCCATCAGCTTGAATCCCTCTGAAACGTGTTAAAGAGTTATTCCACTGTGCACACCCAAACAACCCTGATGTCAACTTTCCTATCCATGCATGAGAGCGACCCTAGATGTGATGCAGAAAACACACAAAGATTCCCTGGTGCCTGGTTTCCATCCTTTTCCTATAAAAATGTGCTAAATAAATAGAAATGTGTTTTGCTTATGTAGTTGCCATGCAATTTGCTTAACAATGAATTTACATCCTAGACGACATCGGTGTCTGATGATTGAAAGATTGCTCTTATTGTTCCTTTATTCAATAGGCACAGTAGCGAGAATAAATGAGGGTGAAACTACAGCTTTATTCCCTTGATAAACATGCCTGACCCAGCGTTGGAAGACTTCTGATAAAAAGAATAGGATAGGTGGCATTGAGCATAATTTGGAAAGTTCAGGGCAGCTATATTCTGGTGGGGTTTTGCAGATCGCACTTCATCAAGTCACAAAGAAATGTATGAATGTGAGAAGAAAAATGCATTATATGCTTGTTGATTTAGTGAAAGTGTATGCTAGTGTAGGAAGTGCCCTCCCAGAGAGTGAAATATTTGGGGGAATATTAAAAGAGACCAAATATTGTATTTTCCCAAAGGAGAAATGGTGAAAAATCTTAACAAAGGCAGAAAGCAGCTCCAACAGCCGCCAGCAGATGCTTGAAGTTTTTACACATGGATATTTTGTGCCCATTAAGAAATATTGGGCCAATCTGTTCACAAACAAAACACCTCCAGCTCCAGCTGATGGGATTAAGAAGGACAAGACTTTTAGGACATAATAGGATTAACCCACCACCATTAGAATAGCAAAAGACACAAAGCTCACTACATTGCACAACCCCCTGGAGCATTTCAAACACAAAATCCCAAAGAATGTATAAAATCCCACCTATCGCAACCCCATTTTGTCAGCTGTCCCAGAACTATATGCTGTTGTTGGTTCTGCTCATCAATAAACAGAGTCCTTTCCAATCAGCCTCCATTTTATTTCCAGCGCCATTTTCCCAGCTTGGAACCAGACTGGATTTTTCTTCCTACACTAGTGAATAGCCTTGATGTAAGGGTTTTTTTGCCCCTGCTGAAATATAGAGTTGAAGGTTGGTTGCTGAATGTGAGAAAAGTGGTATAGGATGGAGAAGAAAGAATGAGTGAGAATAAATAAAATGCTTAATGAATGGTTCAGGTTGAGAAAAGTCAGGCAACAAATGAAAATATATCCTTGTTCATTCTACACATTTGTGAACAAATGTTATCATTTGATTGCGTAGAGAGAATCTGTGACAACTGATTTACAAAACCATCTGTAGGACAGTGAATCGGAGGAAGGAGAAGAAGAAAAAAAAAACATGTTTGGAATTTGCTGATGAGATCTCCAGAAAGAGACTGATTTGAAAATCTGAAAGAAAGAAAAGATAATATACAACATGGTAGAAGCATCAATAGGTATGGTAAATGATGTTGAGATCAATTATTAGCTATATTTTCTTTTCTTTTCTGCAATCAGCAACCAAATCAGCATAGATTAACTCCAAGGTTAATTTCAGACCAACAATCAAGTAAATAAGACCCCAATCAAGAAACTGCCAAAGAGCCATCAGTAAAAAGTAAACAGCCCAACCAAAGAATTCCTAAGACCTCCCCGACTTACAGAGAAGTAAGATACCAGAATATAAATTGACAGTAAACAGCACTCCTTTCTAGCACTGATGATGTTACCTAGTTGGATAATGAAATGTCTGCAAGAAAACAATCAAGCTGGGAGAGCACCAAGGATCACTTATTTCAACCCTGAGCTACAAATATTCACCTATATTAGTTAACAGATTATTACATTAACTTTTATTTGGTACTGGTAATGCAAAAACACAGCAGCTCCTTAATAGAGGGAAAGCAAAAGGAAAGTGAACAAATCTCCCATTTCACACATCAAGCGGAAGGTTAATTTACAATCGTGTGCTAGATTTTAAAACAGTTGGTGGAAGATAAATTGGGTAATATTTAGAGAAAATTTACCTTAGGAGACTCATCAAAAATATTATGCTGGGACTGATTATATGCTGAAGTAGGCAATAATCTTATAAAGCCTGCACTCAAATGTGCACAAACATACGGATCATCTTTTAATATATTAATTTAATTCAACTTTAAGTAAGAGCCATCTGGCAACCTCTGTCCAAGGCTCTGCTGTTCAAATTAAAAAAGACTATAATGGCTTATAATGAGCAGACAGGTGGTTAAGCAGGAAAAAAAAAGCATATTCACTCAGGACTTATGATCTTTTTTTTAATGTTTACTTTTCAGCAAGGGGTGATGTTACTGCCTGTAAACATGCAGGTGCATCTATCCTCACTGGTTATTTCATCCTGAGTTCCCTGGGGCCCAAATTATGTGTTATTACCAAAATGCAAAATGCTGCATGTGGCATTGATAACATCATCCCATTATTTATAATACGTTCCAGCTCTTACGGGTTTTAGAGTAGCTACAAAACTTATCCCAAGTCTTATCTTTAAGTTCTGCATTGCCAAGTGGGTAAAGGCTCTATATTTCATAATTCTACAGAGGTAAACCCCAACTTTAGCATTTGCACATGAATATGAAAAAGGACGACTGTTTTGGATTCATTGGTGAGGTCCAAGTGTTTAGAAAGCTGGATGACATGATCACAGTCAGTGTTGTGTATTGATTAAAGCACCAGGCCGGAAACCAGGAGCCTGGGAGTTCTGGATTCACCTTAGATGTGAAGCCAGCTGAGCAACCCTGGACCAGTCAGCCATTAACAGACACATAGGAATGAACCACATTTACAATCCATTCAAACCCCACAACAAAAAGCTAAGAAGGAAACAAAAAAAAAAACCCAGAACACAACCTCTCCAGCTGCCTACACCCATAGACTATCCCAATCAAGGAACTATGATTGGGGTGAAACTTTTATAAAACTTTTATGGTGTAAAAGGTTAGCACCCACCCTTCTCCTAGAAGAATGAAATATTCTAGGAAATATTAAAAATGCAGAATATTATACCTCCCTAGATGAGAAAAGGAGAAACATGCTCTTGGAAAGCAGCCCCCACCTTTGTTAATAGCCCCAGAAAGACTGAGGCATCCTATCTACACAACACAAAGCTTATCTACAGAACAAAAGACATGACATGATAGGATTAGCCCCCACTCAATATCCAAACCAGGACAAAGCCATTAAGCCATAGTAGGAATTGCCCAACACCCTTTAGGAACACAACCCTCTTCATTATATCATCACCCAGCAAGATTCAACCAAGCCTGGGACTCAAGACAATCTACAAAGTTACCCCTGCATGGCCCCATGGGAGTCTGACAACCAATCAGAACACACATCTTTCACAGGAACAGGAAGCAAGTTCAAAGCCCAAGAGAGGGTATAAATCTCTTTCTCTCTCTCACCCATGTGCTCCATTTTGCCCAGGACCTCAGACCATATGGTCCTGTTGTCCACCATTAAACCATTTTTCCAAATAGCCTTCATGTGTCCAGTGTCTTTCTCCCCACTTGGAACTGAACCCAGATAGACATTTCTTCCAACAATGGTTTTATTGTTTTAATTTTGTAAGCTGCTCAAAGTCTCCTCCTGGGGATGGGCAGCAAATAAATTTAAAAACCAAAGCAAAACAAAGTAAAGTAAAGAAGTAAAGTTAAAGAAAGAATAAAGTTTTAAAAAGTACAATACAAAATATAGTATAGTACAATGCAATGCAATGCAATAATCTTGCCAGGAAACTAGAAGGATTTCTCCAGGGATTGCCAGGAGTCAATATTAACTTGAAGTTACAACCACCCTCTCCCCTCAAAAAAAAAAAAAAAAAGATATGATAGGATCAATCAAACAATCTGCCTTTTGGGTACATTGTGACTGACTGCATTCCCACAGAAGCAATTCTGTGAGTGTATTCCTATTTTTTTCTCCACATTCTAAATGGCCTTAGAAGCCCTAAATCGGGCTAAATGGTTATGAATCTTGCATTATAGAATATCCCCACCAGTCATGGCCCAGTCTTGGGTGGGGAAGATGCATCAAATAAACAATAATAAAATCTGCACGTCTGCATTTTAGGTAACTGAAAGGATACCTTTGCTGCTGATTAGTCCATGTGGCTTTTTTTTTTTTTAATCATAACCTGAGAAAAGAAATTGGCTTCAAGTTTTAATAATTCTATCTTAATGGCAGAGTTTATTCAGACAAGAAGAAGGATTTCAGAACATGATATTATTTTCTTTTATAAAATTAAGCTATCTTTTTTGTCTTGCCGAAAGTCTGAGTTAGGAACACTTTTCATTTTTAATCAGGTTACATTTATAGTATCTCAACCCTTTGGGCAGACTGCATAATTCATCAAGAGGCTGAATAAAGATAACCTAGGCAGTGCAGTGCTCCAAAATATAATTTCTTTGTCCATCTCTTGTAATAAAGTCATAATTGCTACTTGGAGGTATAAGAACAATAGGATTGTTTTTCTCAACATTCCAAATATATTTTCAGACTTGGAGCAAAAATAGAGGTTATAGGTAGTTCTCAATTTACAACTGATTGCTTAGTGTCTGTTCAAAGTTCAAACAGGCTGACCTGGGGACACTTATGACCCAGACTGAAGTTCCAATGACTTTCCCACCCACCCCCATTTATGTCTGCGGTGTCTCACAGTATGTGACCACGTTTCATGATGGTTTTGTGTTTATTTCCAGTTTTCAGCAAAGTCACTTTCATAGAGAATTATGAGTTCACCTGGCAATTACATAATTCATTTAATGACTCGGGCATTCAGTTTACAACTGTGCTTAACGACCACCACAAAAATGATCATAAAATTGGGTTGGTCACATGTCTAACTTGCTTTATGACTATCTTCAGGGGTGGTGTTGTGGTTCGCTGGCAGCCTGTGTAGACAGCAGCAGAATCGGACAGTGGGGAAGAACAGGGACCAGTCAGGGAGTCTGGGGAGGATTTGGACAAGGGTCCTGCATCTGATACAGAGATGAGGCCAGGACCATCTGGGAGTTATGTGCTGATGCCGGAGACTCCAGAGTCTGGCAGCTGCGAGGCAGAAGAACAAGGGGATCCTGTTCCCAGTGCGCGTGTGTGCAGAGCTGCCAGAAGGCAAGAGCAGCTAAGACAAAAGGGGTGATTTGGGAATAAGGCTTGGAGGTGATTGTCCCTGCCATAAGGTATAAAGGAAGTGCAAAGGAAGAGAAACCTTTGCAGGAAGCAAAGTCACTTGCTCTGTTCGGATTAAACCTTGAAGCTTTGTGTGGATTTTGTACTTCATTTTGGCTTGTGACAGTTAATTTGGCACTTTAGTTGTGGCAGCAATTCAAAGGAGATAAAGGTGGGTGCTCTGTTTGGACCAAGCATGTGCTTAATTATGGTCTCAGGAAGCCTTGGTCAGAATAGGAGGGATTCAAAAATCCTAACAACCGTTCACTGCCCAGTTGCTGGGTGGGCATGGCCATGGTGGGCATGGCCTACTGGAACTTCCAAGAGAGCCGTTTTTCACCTTCCCAAGGGTCCAAAGGCTTTCCTCAGGCCTCTGGGAGGGCGAAATGGCCTCCCCCGGGCTCTGGAGGCCCTTCTGGAAGCCAGAAACAGACCTGTTTCCGGAATTCTGGTACTTCTGGAGGGCCGTTTTCCCCCTCCCAGCGCCTCCGCACAGACCCTGCACTTACCTGCATTAAAAATGGCCCACGTGGAGGCTCCTGGGAGGGGAGGGGAAGGTTGGGCAGGGCCAGCCAGTCAGTTCAAATACCAGTTCAGCGAACCAGATGCAAATTTAACATCTGGTTCGCCCGTACTGGTCCGAACTGGTAGAATCCCACCTCTGATTATTTTGAGTTATGACAATGATGGGCAGGTTTCATTAAGGTAGTAACTCAAGGGCCACCTAAAAGGTAAAAGCAGAAAAGATTTATCTTTCTCAGAGAAAGAGTCCCCAAAGACTATTCTTATTTGCAAATGGTGTGGGTTTGTGTTTGTGTTTCTGTGCTTGTGTATGTGTGTAATAACTTTCTAGAAATCATTTCCAGATTTTAAAAAGAGGCTTTTCAGGAATTCTTTGGGTTTTTAATAACAACTTTATTGCTGGAGTAATGTGCATAAGCTGCATATTCATGGCGCTGTGATCAGAGCTCCACCTCTTTTAAATGGACATCAACATTATACCGGTAGTCCTCAACTTACGACAGTTCATTTAGTGAACATTTGAAGTTACGATGACATTGAAAAATGTTGATTTGTACAACACCTGTGGCAAGAAAGGCCATGAAATGGGGCACTTAACAATTATCTCATTTAGCAACAGAAATGTTTGGCTCAGTTGTGGTTCTATAAATGCACAAAATGATCAGGACTCACCTGGGATGCCATATCCCTCCACTTTTTTTTTTTTCTTTCTTCATTTGAGCCTTCTCCCCTGAAACTTCTCCGGAATATTTCCTGTTCCAAAACAAAATAACCAATTTTCAAACTTGAAATTGCATAATTATTTATCTTTCAGACTATTGCCCTTATGTGCTTAATGACATAAGTATGTTGATGTGAATTCTGTATTTGGGCTGAAATGAGAACGCAATATTTATTTGTTGGTTTTGTTGAGATTACTTAATCAAGATAATACAAGTATTTTCAGAGTGCATTTGCTAATTTACTTTTTGGAAAAGATTTGAACTCTTCTCTTCATATTACACGATTAAGAAATTATGTAAGTAGTAAATCCCATTGCATTTCACATAGACAGATAGCCTCAATGATGAAAATACTAATTAAAATCTATTTTGTGGTTTTATTAAATTTTCCTTTGTGGTTTGTGGTTTTATTAATTTTTCCTTATAGCTGCACAGACTTAATCTGATTTAATAATCTACTTAAATATCTGGTTAGAAAGGGTTTGAAACCCACTGCCTCATTTTTTCAATCCAGTTCATGAATCACCAAACTGATGCTTTTTAGTTTACATTGAAGAGCCCCCAGCCTCAGCCAGCATGGATGTGTACATGAAAATATGTTCCAATATATGAAGAGTGCACCAGGTTGTCTGTCCTATTATTTCTATCCATATGGAGTCCTGTACTCATTCCTGCCTGACATTTCTAATGTCTGATTTGTGAATGCCATTTGTGACAGTGTAGATAGAGAGATGATAGATAGATAGATAGATAGATAGATAGATAGATAGATAGATAGAT